>OZ018332.1:59334984-59719984 GCA_963969495.1 Ceratothoa steindachneri | reverse complement strand
GACCTCAGATCAGAAACTTGATGAGAGATCAGCAGTTTGAGGCATCAATGACGGACATAGAAAAAGATGCCTGGAAAGCTTTCAAAGCTCTACTTAACAATTTTCTAGGCAATAAAAGAAGCTCAGAATATATTGCCCTGGTCAATCAGCTCCTAACAAGTCTCAAACACTTGGGAGCTCGAATGTCTATAAAGATACACTTTTTACAGTCCCATCTGGATTATTTGGATTATTTTCCCGACAACTGCGGAGATTACAATGAAAAACAGGGAGAAAGATTCCACCAGGACATAAAAATAAAGGAATCCATGTACCAGGGTAAATGGGACGTAAACATGCTTGCTGACTACTGTTGGTGTTTGAAGCGTGATGCACTAGATGAGAGGCACAAACTAAAATCGTCAAGGGCGTCTTTTCTTGGAAATTAGAATTATATTATTTATTATGTTGTATTCTTTATTTTTTTGTTTTATTAAAAGTATTATAGTTTACATACGTTTATTCCTGTTTCTATGATATAACAATAATAATGCATTATTAGATATAGAAAGGTTTTTAAAAAATATTTTCAGGAAAAATGAGGTAATCTCAATGAAAATAGTGTATGGTGTACTGAGAAAATCTGACCTGATTGAACAAAAATACATTCATTTTTGAGTTTAGGAGTTTTGATTCATTAAGAAACCACAAAGAAATCCTGAGGAACATAAAAGTTTTTTTTCAACGCAGGGCTGTATAATTTGCCAAATGAGGTTTTTTATTTTAGAATATCCGTTATCAGATATTGAAATACAAGTGATGATCGCAAACTAATCACAGCCGAGGTTAAAAATAAGATACAAATCAGGAGAAAGGAAAACCGAATAGAAAGAAAACATACATACCAAAACTTGAGTACACCATTGGCAAGTTCTTTCTCACTCTATTTAATCTTCTCGTACCCCAAGTCCGTCTCAAGCTGTTCATTTGCAATACTCTCACCCTAGATCTTTCCTGAAACTTTAACACCATAGTTTGACTCACATATAGCAACGTTGACCCCATCATACTCTCGTGTGGCTTCGTGGCATATTTCACACTCAAGCTCCTATTATTAGCTACGCTTTCGTCACTCTTGAAATTTTCTTGGCACTTAACACCTTGTGAACACACTCTACCTCATTCTTTCAATCTCATTTAACTCTAGATACTTGAAACATCACATTTGTTCAAGGGCTATACCAGAGACTAAAATCAAACTCCATTTCATCCGCACAACAAAACATCATCACTTTACTTTTGCCTGGATTTACCTTTATCACCCATCTCACACAAACGCTTCAGTCGACGCTTACCACTTACTCTCAGCACTTCATCCATAACTACACCACCATGTATATTAGACAATCACTCCGGCTATCTTCCACACGAACACACCTAAACTTTTCACACTATCCAAATATATAGTTTACCAGCCATTTCTTTCCTGCTTTGAATTTACCATAACGTCTCCATATCAACACAACACGTTTATAGACATTCTTCTGAACATTGATCCAACCACCCCCTTTAAATCAGACTTAGTCCAGTACAGTACTTGCATTCACCTCTTGGCCCCTTTCCTTATATAATAGTACTATCACAACATTCATTGTTAGGCAATGTTATACTTTCAAATGTCTCACAACACACAACATAATTCAGCGGGTCACAATCATCTAATCCACCTTCGTTCTCAGTTTTCAGACCTCCATCCGAATCCAGCGTTGAATGATTCCTCCCTTGAGAACAAAGACAGAGCCACATACGCGGTCACATAACAGAGTTATTTAAAATCGTTCCTGGTTTTGAAAATATAAACAAATCAAAATTTCTAATATTTACATCAAAGGAATCAACGCGTGGTCACAACCTTAACCTTGAGGGAGTCACTTTCGGGCAGACGGAACGAAATTCTTCTTCTTCAACAGAACCATAAGAATCTGGAATAATCTACCAAATGCTATGGTTAACGCAGCTAGTGTAGTTTCATTTAAAGACAAACTTTATAAATGGTTGATGACAAATCCTAACCTAGACTTGTTTTACAGTAGATAATAAAAAATCTACTAGTAAAGCAGCTGTGGTCGCTGTGGGAAAAATCGGCCTAAAAATGGAACCGTTTGCTTTCTTGCATTCTTCTTTTCTCTCTGTCTCTCTCTCGTTGGTGGTGCTGGTAGTGTAGTAATAGTGGTGGTAGTAGTAGTGGTGGTGTCGTAGGGAGAGTGGAAATAGTGATGATGGTGGTAGTGATGTAGTATTAATGGTAGTAGTGTTAGTGGTGGTAGTGTAGTAGTGGTGGTGGTGGTGGTGGTGGTGGTGGTGGTGGTGTAGAAGTGATGGTGTCCGTGGTAGTAGTTGTGGTAGTGCAGTAGTGGTGGTAGTAGTGGGGGTAGTGTAGTGGTGGTTGTAGTGGTGTAGTAGTAATAGTGGTGGAGGTGTAGTAGTAATAGTGGTAGTGGTGGTGGTGAATTAGTAGTAGTGGAGGAGTAGCAGTAGTCTTGTTAGTGGTGTAGTAGTAGTAGTGCTGGTCTATTAGTGTCGCTTTTACTTATGGGCTTGTCTATTTTACTCAAGTTAATCTCGAAATCAAACCTGATGTGGTCCAAAGGAAGTAATCATTTCTCTCTGATCTTCATCTCCACACGAGATTTAAATTAATTTCAGTTTTGTCTTTGCAACCACGGCAGCTCAATTCACAGAAAAAAAACACCTTTACACTTGAGCCTGAGGATATCAATAGGTTGTCTAGTTTTGTAATAAAAGTGTCTTAGGCCTGTAGCTCCCTACCCTCTCCCAAGCATATGCTTTTGGCCTGCTCCAAGTTCTTCTGGATCTGTTTAAGATTGTGACTCTTGAATTTACAACGGGGCTAGAAAAGAACTGCCCCCCTCGTTCCCACTTTTCAAGCACTCTAGGGTAAATATCCTTTGCAAGATTGGCTGCTGGGTAGTTTCTCAGATTCACATTTCAGAACGCCAACTAGAGTTTTAAATTGAGATGGCAACAACTCTGCTATTTTCAATTTAGGTGCTCAAATGTGTGAATGTCGCCAGTCTTGTCCTAATTTTTGAAGCAGTTTTACGCTAAATTCCACTAGTAGGATGGTAGTACTGAAGTCCATGTAATTTTTAGCTCACTGATCGATATGTTTCAAACGGTGAAATAAGAAAAAAAAGGTAAAATAGATATAATTATTAATATAATAATAGTCATTTAATTCCTCAAGATGACAAAAATAACTCAAAACTTTTGAGTAGCTAACCAAGTGAACTAAAATTATATTAAAATGAAAAAAACAAAACTTTAGAATTCATAAGTAGGCCTGCAAATTTTAATCACCTCTCATTTATGTAATTAGAACGTTGAAAAGATTCACACACACACGAATAGCATAGTATTCCATAGTATAGCAGAATATACCATAGCAGATTAGAGGATAGTATATTATAGAATATTATTGCATATCATTGTATAGCACAGCACAGCATTGCATAATATAGCACAGCATGGTATAACATAACATAGTATAATCTAGCATAGTATAGCATAGCATAGCACAGCGCAGAATAGTATAGCATAGCATAGTCTGGTCTAGCCTAAAAAAGCATAGTATAGCCACATACTTTAACATAGCGTAGTATTGTCTAGCATAGAATAGCCTAGTATAGCCTAGCCTAAACTTGCCTAGTTTAGCATAGCATTTCATAGCATAGCACAGCACAGAATAGTATAGCATAGCATAGTCTGGTCTAGCCTAAAATAGCATAGTATAGCCACATACTTTAAACATAGCGTAGTATTGTCTAGCATAGAATAGCCTAGTATAGCCTAGCCTAAACTTGCCTAGTTTAGCATAGCATATCATAATATAACCTACTCTGTTTTAGCCTAACCAAACATAGGATACCCTAGCCTAAAATAGAATAGCTTAGCTGTGCCGGGCTTAACCTAGCCTAGCTTAGTATAATCTAGCTAGCCAAGTATAACCTAGCATAGTATAGCCTACTTTATCCTACCTTAGTTTAGTATAGCCTAGCCTAGCTTAGTAGACACTAGTCTAACCTAACATATTATAGTATAGCCAAGCTTAGCTTAGCCTTGCCTAGTGTAGCCTAGTTTACTATAGCCCAGCCTAAGTAGGTTTGGTTTAGCATTGCATGCCAGAGCCTAGACTAGCCTAGCGTCGCCTAGTATAGTATAGCCAAACTAGAATATTCTACTATAGCCTAGCAAATATATCCTTGCATACGATAGCCTAGCCTAGCCTAGCATACTATAGGCTAGCTTGGTATCGCATATCCTAGCATAACCATACCTAACATAATATAGCCTAGCCTACTATATCCTAGACTAGTATAGCATACCATACCCTAGACTTGAATAACCTTGCATAGCTTAGCCTATTATAGCCTTGGTTAGCTAGCACATCATAGCCTAACATAGTATTACCTAGCATAGCCTAGGATAGCAGAGACGAGCCCTCCTTAACCTATTATATTTTAGCTTACTCTAGCATAGCATAGTATAGCCCTATCTAGCATAGTATAGCTTAGCATAGTTCATCTTAGCCTTGCATAGTATAACCTAGCCTAGCATTAACTATCCTAGACAAGTATAGCCTATACTATCCTATTATACCCTAGTCAAGCATAGCTTAGTATTGTCTAGCCTAACATAATGTATGCTATCCTAGCATAGCATTTTATAACCTAAATTAGCATAGTATATCTTACCCTTGTACATTATATCTTAGCATAGCTTTGCATATAATAGCCTAGCCTATAATAGCCTAACATATTATAGCCTATTCTAGGCTTTCCTAGCAGAGTATAGCATATTATAGCCTAGTCTAGTCTAGCAGAGTATCGGCCGAATAGTAATGATGTTATTACCGAAACAAAATAATTCTCTGGCTAACTTTGGAAAGACTTTGGCAATTATATCATTAGAAAGAGAATTAAAATAGACATAAGGGTTTCAGATTTCGCTAAAATCGGCACAATAGTTATGATGTTATTGCCAAAACAAAATAATTCAGGGGCTAATTTGAGGAAGACTTTGGCAATTATATTATTCAGAAGAAAATGAAAAAGCAACATAAGAGTTTCAAATTCCGCTAGAATCGGCCGAATAGTTATGATGTTATTGACAAAACAAAATAATTCTTGGGCTAACTTTGGGAGGACTTTGGTAATTATATCATTCGAAAGAGAATGGAAATTGACAAAAGGGTTTCAAATTCCGCTAGAATCGGCCGATAGTTATGATGTTATTGCCAGAACAAAATAATTCCAGGGCTAACCTTGGGAGGACTTTGACAATTATATCATTCGAAAGAGAAGGTAAAACAACATAAGAGTTCAAATTTCGTTAGAATCGGACGAATAGTTATGATGTTATTACAAAAGAAAAATCAAATCGGGGACTGATAGACATAGTGAGATGTCTAGTCGCTTGCGACTAGACTCACACAAAACTAAAAGAACGATTTTAAAAATTCTAACGGCTAAACTATAGAAGCTAGAGCCCTATGTTTGCTCTCATTGAGCAGATAATTATCAAAACTTTGGGGGTGGAGGGCACTGGTCACATGGATGGGACTATTAGAATGTGTGGATTTCCCCAAGATTTCTGAAATGCCATAAATGAAAAAGAAAAACCTGGTTTCTCCACCCGGACAAAAATTGGCAAAAGAAAAGGTATCGCTTTTCTGCCGATTTTTCCAATTAACTCATAAACTTGCAATCTGCAGTTATAGAAAATAACCTTCTTCGGTTTTACTTTGCCTTTTCTCATCATATACCTTTTTTTTTCATTATCCTTCTGGTAGGCTAGTAAGGATCAGTAGATATGTTGCTAATTAGCCTTTCGATGTAATCTCGATGTAATCTACGCGCCATAATTTGATTCAGTACCAGATTCACAACTTCGAAACCAATCACATATATTCTTATTGCGTCTTATATAGCCACATTATTCAGCTCATCTACGTTTATATTGTTATGTACTTTTAACCTCATTGTTCGCAAGTACCATCCTATTCCTATTGTACAAGTTAAGACAGCTATTCCTAGAGCTCATGGTTGCCGAGTGGATACGGCGTTGGTCCGCTAACGTCGCGGTACCGGGTTTGATCCCGGCAAGAGCGGACACAAACGTCAGCGCACAGTGAGATCTGGCTACCAATTGGCGGTGGACGCGCTGTGTTCACCCCCTGTATTCGGATGGGTAGATCTTATACTTCTCATCGCACACACAACACTGCTTTCTTTCCTCCCCCGTCTTCGCAACAAAACACACACACACACACACATACACTCTGTTCCATGGGTATCTATTATCCACATACCTCTGACGCGTAACAGGTCCCTTTGCCCCAGGGCAACGAAGGTTCCACCTGAACGCTATTTGGTGCCAAAACACAATACTTCCTGGCACCTCTCACCAAAGAGGACCGTGCCCTCTGGCTCACCGGTGATTGTCATACTGATCTTCATGTCTATCTCATTATCCGGTCGGGATCCGCTCGGATAAAGGCAGGTTGGCCAACCACTACTACCACTACACAGCTCTTTTCCCTTTGATACTTTCTAACCATTCAAAACCTTTTGGTCGAATTCCACTTCCTCTGCACCTCTATCATTCAAGGTGCATCAAAGATATGTAAATAATCGCAGGTGTTTAGGGATAACCCCACGGTCTCTAATATCACACACCACCACCATCACCCTTTATTCTTTTCGGCATTTACTTTTATCCCTATCCTCCCACATGACCTACCAAAAGCTTCAACAATATTACCAATTCTCTCTAACTCTCAACCACAAACACCCGGTCATCAGCTTATACTCTCATAGAACATCTCTCACCAGTCCCTTTCTCTTATTCTCATTCGTATTTTTCTCAGTATTGCATCCATACAATCTAATAAATAGCAATGATCACAACACACAGTTTATCCATACCATCCTCTCCCCTTATACCAAAGCACTGGGAGCTTTCAACCGAACCCAGACCTTGCTTCCAACTTAAACACTTCTCCCACCATCCAAAAGTTTACTATTCACTCCATATTTTCTTAGAACCTGCCATAGTGCTTTTCTATCTACAGGGTTATACACTTCCTCCAGACCCCTGAACCCAGCATAAATCAAGTATAACATATCCACTATTTTCGTTTTATGTATCAGTGAAAATTCTTTATCTATACATCTCCTACCAGCTATAAACCTACTGTACTCATCCGTTACCAATGCCTGTGTTTTGTGGGTCCATCAGAATTTTTCCTTACAACTTACCAATAAACCTCAAGAGACCTATCACCCTGTAGTTCTTTCTCCCTTTACGCTTATATAACGTTACTATCCCCGGATTCGTCCTCAGGCACATTTTCACAACCACCAGACCGATTCAGTAACACAATTATTACCATTTTATAGCCTCCCAGCTGCCTTCCGATTTTTCTTACCTCTCACAGCACTAACACATTCGTTAAATCAATCATATTCACATTCGACTTATTTTCCATATTCACATTTTGCAACAAATCAAAGTACTTTTGAACTATTACTTGCTCACAAGTAACATATCAACCTTATTCTACTAGTGTTGTGGATTTTTATCCTTTCATTTATTTCGATAATAACTTCCTGGTCGTATCCGGATCCTAATTCATCGTCCTTCCAAATGCTTCGTTTGTTGCCATCTTACTCCGGTCGTTCATTTGTTTCGCTTTTATTTTTGTTTCTCTGTATGAATTTAACTGCATCCCCTTCACATTCTTATCTTCACTTTTCAATATTGCAAGCAAGCCTGTATTTTTCTCCCACACTGCACGTTTTAATGTGATTCCGCCATTGAGCATTCTCTTTATCTTTTCAGTTCCATCAGACCCACATACGGACTTTGCACTACTAATGATCACTTTTTTACATATTTCCACATTTGTTCTCTCCCCATTTTCACACTTCCTCTCTTTTACACTTAAGAATTCCTACGTATCCTCTCGCAAGGAGTGATGGTGTTCCGTAAATAAGACCCCTTATTCGAATGACACCGGGAAAAGGGGCACTCCAGTCAAGCTTAGGGTTTATTCCTACTATACATCTCCCTTTTCCTTCCCTCTGATACTTTGTTTTTGCACTTCTTACTTATTTTATTAATTTGCAGGCTTGTCGTCAACCACTTTTCGGCCATTCATCCGTGATCGCGGCCCGGAGGTTGATGGGTTGGCTCAGGTTGAGGAAGTTGCATGCTTGCACTCTTTTTTCTTTCATTTTGTACCTAGTTGTCGGTGCCATTCCGTAGTGGAAAAATTTGGCCACCGAGCGGTAAATGGGGATCATAGGTGATGTTTAATTATCCAACCTGTCACCCGTGGGCCATGTCCGGATCGGGGCCCTGGGAGTGAGCATTTCATTTTTGCCATTAGTGAATTCAATGGTTCTCCAGCAACTGCCTTTAAACGGGTCAATCTCGAATTCAGAGACCCCTCCCCCATTTGCCATCAGAAGGGCCCCTTCGAGAGAATAGAGTTGACTAAGGCACCTTCGCCCCCAAGGGACTGTCCAAATCCCATGAGCTATGGTGGAAAACCACTTTGGAGCTTGTTAAAAATCTTTGGTCCTAGACTGCTCCATTTCTTCGGAGCCGTTTCTCCATGTGTCAGTGTTGGCGAGCACGTGGGCCAAATGCTCTTACTTGATTTGGGTGATGGCGTGAGAATTTATGGTATCTTACCGCATGATCTCTAACCCCATGGGCTCTCTGTCTGAAGCAATGATGCCTCGAGGGAGGATGATTCGATATATGCCCAACCAAGGTAAGTGGAAATAATAATACGGGGACTAAGACGATCTCAACACAAAAGGCTCAAAGTTTTCAGATACAAGTCTTCTGATTGATACGGCCAATCCCAACTAAAGTGTCAAATTGAAGCTTTTCTGACATTCAATGACACGTCTGTGCAGTTGAAATGACATTCTACTTACAACTTTGCTTAGTGAGTAGTCTACGCTAGGGAACTGCTATACTATACTCCATTGAGGACTTCACTGAAGAGCTGTCTGGCTAGTGGGTAGTCAGGGGTTGGGTGTATGGTGAGAAAGAAAGGAGGGATCTCAAGATCCCTGCTGACACCCTTCGTCACGTTTGACCTGAAGAAGCTATGATATCGCGCTTGTGCTGTTACTGCGGAAACGCTGTCGCGTCTATAGCTTCGACCATACGTGACAAGCATTTCGACTTGGAAAAATGGATCATGAACAAAATTTTATACACTGTTCTAAGGCAGTGAATGTCAAAGCGGATAAATTAGGGCAGATTGTATCCCGCTTACTAACAAAATTGCGATTTAAATCACTTTGACAATGAGATATTGTTTTGTCATCGTCTCCGCGACCAGGCATACCTACTTCTTTCAGTTAGGTAAAGTTACTTCGGCTCCTGTTCGTTCTCTGCTTTCGAGTGCAGTTGTCCCGTACCATCACGAAACCTTGTGCGGATCGATCTTCGCTCAAAAACCGTGTCCCATCTTCTTACTTGAAAGACCATATCGAGAGAAGGAAGCGACCACGCTTCTTCACCGTATAACTTAATTCGGAGGAGGGGAAACCCATGAAGGTGGCAGTGGACTCGCCTCAGGGAATTTCTAAGTCTATCCTCTGGAACGAGGGCAGAAATAAGGGAGCTTCGACACTATTGCCGCTACAGAAAGCTGCTGGGCGGGACAGGAGTGTCCCGCTCAGGTATACAACCTCTCTAGGACACGAACGGGCAGTTCCAGAGATTGTCTTTGAGCCCAACTAGTCTAAGAGCTGGAGATTGGAGTCCTTAAGGTGGAGTGATTCACACAATTATCTACAAAAGCGCTTGACTTTCCTACTTTGATGTCTCCCTATGCTCTCCTGACATTTAAACGGATTTTTTGCAGCGCCCATATTGCGACTGCCTACTAGGGCATAAGCGCCGTAATCATCTTATAGCCTAAAGTTAGGCTGGATTAAAAAACGAAACTACCAAAAGCCACCATATAAAACAAACAAAACTAAAGGCAAAAAAATCCTACAAACAAAACAAGAAGCGAAATTGCAAGAAGAAAGAAGCACGCTTCGACGTCTGGAAGTAGGCCCGCATGCCTCCCGGCGCAGAAGCATGTGACCAACATCAAATAAAGTCGAATAAAATGGCTAGCCTCATCCAAGAAATCAAATAGTCCACAAGTCTGTGTGCACGAACTAGTTTCAAGTAAAATGGACAAGCGGTAGCGGCCCCGCTCATCCCGGTACCGGGACAGTTAGCGTGCGCGAAGATTACCCAGACTTGGACATTCGCCAAGAATGCGCCGAACAGTCTAGGGGAACAATGCAGTCGTCGCCATAAGGCGCAAGCGATCGCTCCATCAAATGGCGGTGCGTCCTATGAGTATGCCTTACCGTCGCAGTATTGGGTGGTAGGTCTATGGGAACAGTCGCAGCCTAATGGCGCCCAACTCTAAGTTACCCTCCCCTTCTTTGCCAATTCCTGCCATGTATTCGGTGTGAGGAAGAGCAAAACGTTGGTCTGGTCGCAGAGTCCTCGCAGACTCTTTGGCGCCCTCATCGGCGCGTTCATTCCCTGAAATTTCCATAAGATAATTCTCTGGCAGATAATAATATCAACATCCACCCGGCTCGCGGCAAAAATGGCGTAACGAATACCGCGAACCAGGGTGTGTTGAGATTCCAATGCCGTGAGAGCACTCGAGAGACTATGAGTCGCTAAAGATCACTATCCGTTCTCTGAATCGGACACACCGCGTTATACCGAGCGGTGTATTGCAACCAAATCAGCCGTTAAGACAGGTGAAGCACCTGGTAGAGCCCCACTGCCTTCAAACAGAGGAAATACGGCTTTAAGGCCGACAGTGTACATGGACACAGCCGTGTACACTCTCACGAATACAGCGTGATGCAAAGTGTGCTCCAAAAGGCCGAACGCAATACTCCTCGGCGATGTAGAAGCTCTGAGAGCAGAGGCGTCGGGACAAAGGATCGAAAGTGGTACCCTCTAGGGTGGCCTCCTGGGCAGAACGAAAGAAACCACCGGGCCGAGAGGTACAGCGAGCTCTCGAAAGAATTTATTAGTTTTAAATCCAATGAAGTTAGGGTGTGAGTGGCCTCTCTCGGCGACATAGGCACTGTCGAGATCGGACAAGGCTGTAGAGAAAACCGTTGGTGACTGAAGGAAGCGCTGGGCTTTTGCGTACGGAAGCAGAGGTGCAAAATGGATCTCAATGTGGGACGTGAGGAAGGAATTGGTCGCTAAACGGAGACCGACCGATGTGGTGGATCGAATCCACCTTAAGCAATACACGCTCGTCTGCGGATGCGTGAAATTTGCATCCGTGGTCAAGTTTCGAACGAACAGAAAAACAGTAGGGATGTAGGAAGTAGCTCTATCAGCACCCCAAGTAATGAACGTCACGGAACGAAAAATGTTCATGGCGTGGTTACAAGAGATCTTAAGGCTGCAAATATGAACCTCTAAATGAAGTGTTGGTCGAAAACAAGACCAATAAAACGGTGCGAATTCACCACTTTCAGGCGATCCACATTTACGAACAACTGCAGGTCGGGGGGAAGTAGTAGATGGAGGCATAAGTGCGCCACCTTAGTCTCTGTCACAAAAACCTGAAACCTGTCTGCTTCGGCATAGCGAGAGTCGAGGTTCAATGTTTGTTGGGATAGACGCCCTTTGAGTTGGCATCTAGACCGTACCCCCCCAAAAAAAATCGAAAGGGCTTCTACGTAGAGCGAAGTGAGAACATCTTCCGATGCTCCATGGAAAAGAGTGTGAAACTGAGGAGGACACTTCCCTGCAGAACGCCATCTTAATGCTCAGTTTGGCCGTAAAGGGCTTCCCTCACCAGTACGCGGAATCGACGATCTTGCAGAAATTCAGATAAAAAGAAGGAAGCGTCCTCTAGCCTCCATCATGTGGAGAGTCTTATGACATCGTGTCTTCATGTGGTATCATAGGCCTTCTCAAAATCGAAAAAAAGCGCGGCATAAGGCTATCTACGAAAGAAGGCTTCGCAGATAGCCTTTTCTAGCCCGAGCAGAGCATCTGACGTTGAGTGGAACTTGCGGAAGCTGCACTATGCAGAAGTCAGGTGGCATCCGCTGTCCAGTAGAAAGGCTAATCTAACCTATACTAATCTCTCCATCTACTTCCATACGCAAGAGGTTAGAGAGCTTGAGCGAAAACCAGCTAGGGCAGAGTGATCACTCCGCGGTTTGCGAAAAGTGAGCAAAGAAGCCAGGAGACTGGGATGATACTTTGTTCCCAGATCCTGTTGAACAAATCTAACAGAAAGGTCATACCTCGCTCACCCAGGTGTCGAAGCATGGCGTACGAGACATGGTCCGGACCAGGGGTGGTGTCCGAAGCGAGAGCGGAACACGACTGACTCAACATAACCCTGTCGTTAAAGGGGTCTCCTCCTCTGGAGTTAAAATCCTGTCGGTGGCCTTCAGCAACATCATAATATGCATTGAATGCTGACGGAGTAGCAGTTCGGCTAGAGAATGTTAAGAAAGCCATCGCAAAGGACTCCACCACAGACGTGGGGTCCGAGATTGTGGTCACATTCTCTTGGAGAATGGGAAGGGGGTCCTGCGAGAACTTGAGCCGAATCCTTTTGATTCGCCTCCACACCAACAAAAAGAATCTTTCCCGTTAAGTGAAGACACGTATGCTCGCCTGGAAGAGCGGAGAGCGTGCTTAGAAACACTTCGGAACCTAGCTCTCGTTCGAAGAAATTCACCCAAGGTGAAATCGCTCGGGCAGCGCTTATAGCGCATGTAGGCATAACGCTTCTGTTTGAGGGCCGTCTCACACTTGGCCGACCACCAAAGAAGCAGACACCACTCAAAATAACCAAACGTTCTAAGAGTTGTAGTTAGGCTCACGGCGATGAAGTTGCTGGATAAGAACTCAAAGGCCTCAAATGGGACAGAAAAATAAGTTCTTGAAATCTGGACCACTGGACAGTCGCCCATAAAATTATAGAAGAATGTGAACGTGATCTCTACCATTGAGGTCATCGTTCTTCCCCCCTCCCAAAATCAGGTTTTGAATCCCGTGAGCACAGAAACAGTTCGAGACAGGAAAAATGAAACGGTTCTCGGGCAATGGTGCGTGAACTCATCCACATTTAGGACACCTTTCTACAGCTCGTGTAGCAAATCGACAAGAACCTGACAACCTGGATTAATTGATTATTCTTCCCAGCGGGGAGAAACCCCGAAGATTTCATAATTGGTGAGTGGGAAACGCCCTCTCCTATAAGAGAATATTCAGAAGGGGTACTAAGAAAGTAAAGGGGGAGGGGCGCCACTAAACTAGAGTAGCACGAAAGTAACTCTACACAAAGAGTTAATGCGGAAGCCCCCGAAATCGTAAGTATTGGAGAGGAGGAAACAACCCTCTCCGCTAGGGAAGTATTGGAAGGAACCCCAAGACAGTAAAGAAGGTGGAGTAACCCCCTTATAAGAGGCCGAGCTACCACGACGGAGGCTCCAGAAGGGATTGAGGTGAATCTCCTCTATCTGCTGAGGGTGTTATGAGAGAGCGCACCTGCACCGAGATTGATAGTTAACACACTAGTAATGCACGGAGGAAGGCCGAGGAGGCAGGTGTTTTTTTTTTTTTAATTAAGGGGCTATCTGGCGACTGCCGACTAAGGCATAAGTTGCCGTAAACAAACAGCCTAGTTTTAGGCTACTTTAAAAAATTACACAGAAAACAATAAAAAGAAATAACAATAACAATAACAATGCAATAACAAAACAATTACAAAAACAACAACAACAATTAAATCGGGTTAAATAAAAGGGAGAAGGCCGGCCTCCCCCCAAAAGTCAATAAGTCCACCAGTCAAAGTACACGCACTCGTCCCGAGAACAAGGGACAGGCGGTAGCGACCCCGCCCATCCCGGTACCGGGACAGGTGTCGTGCGCGAAGATCACCCAGACTGGGACATTCGACAAGAATGTGCCGAACAGTCTGGGGGACGACGCAGTCGTTGCAATAGGGCGCAGGCGAGCGCTCCATCAGATAGCGATGCGTCACACGAGTGTGTCCGATTCGGAGACGACAGAAAGCAACCTGAAGCCGCCGCGGCATTGGGGGATAGGTCCATGGGAACAGTCGCGGCGCAATGGCACGCAACTTTAAGTTCCCTTCGACCGTCTCCCATCTTCTTTGCCAAGCAGTCCGAAGAGCTGCCCGTATTCCTGCCATGTAGTCGGTGTGAGGAAGAGCGAAACGCTGGTCCGGTCGCAGAGTCCTCGCGGACTCTTTGGCGCGCTCATTCCCCGCAATTCCTACATGTCCAGGAACCCAGCAGAAGATAATCTCGACATCTGCCCGGCTCGCCAAAACCGTGGCGTCACGGATATCGCGAACCAGGGGATGCGGAGATTCCAATGCCCCGAGAGCACTCAGGGCGCTTTGTGAGTCGCTATAGATCACAATCCGGTCTCCGAACCGGGCACGTCGCGTAATCTCCCGTACCGAGTGGTGTATTGCCACCAGCTCGGCCGTGAAGACAGACGCAGCGCCTGGTAGAGCCCCGCTGACTTCAAACAGAGGGGATACGGCGTGGAAGCCGACCCCCTCTTGGGACTTGGAGCCATCCGTATACACTGGCACGGTACCAGCGTGACACGATGTGTGCTCCAAAAAGGTCGAACGCAATACTCCCGGCGCAGTACAAGCTTTGGGAGCAGAGGCGTGGCGAAAAATAGCCAAATGTGGTACCCTCCAGGGTGGCGTCCTGGGCAGAACCAGGGGCGCCACCGGCCCGAGAGCTATATCTACCTCTCGAAGGAGTTTCCTGGCCCTAAACCCAAAGGGCTTAGGGTATGACTGGCGTCTCTCGGCGGCATAGGCACCATCGAGATCAGCTGCGGATGCAGTGAGAGCTGTTGGCGACTGAGGGAGGCGCCGGGCTCGCGCGTACAGGCGAGTGATGCACTGCACGCGGCACAGAGCGAGTGGCATCTCCCCAGCATCGACCAACAGGCTCTCAATGGGGGAGGTGCGGAAGGCACCGGTCGCAAGGCGAAGGCCGGTGTGGTGGATTGAATCCACCTTCCGCAATAAACGCTCGGCTGCGGATGCATAAAACTCGCATCCGTAGTCGAGCTTCGAGCGAACAAAGGATCGATAAAAAAGTAAGGCGGTAGCCCTATCAGCGCCCCAAGCGCTGAACGTCACGGAACGGAGAATGTCCATGGCGCGTGTACAAGAGACCCTAAGGCTGCGAATATGAGCCTCCCAGGTGAGGCGTCGGTCGAATACAAGACCAAGGAAACGGTGCGACTCAACCACATCCAGGCGTTCCCCATTAAGAAACAAATCTGAGTCAGGGTGAAGCCGTGGATGGCGGCAGAAGTGCACCACCTTAGTCTTGGCCAAAGAAAACCGAAACCTGTGCGCTTCGGCATAGCGAGAGACGCGGTTCAATGCCTGTTGGAGTCGACGCTCCAGAGTTAGCATCTGGGCCGCGCCAAAAGAGATCGAAAGGTCGTCCACGTAGAGCGTAGCGAGAACATCTTCTGGCAGCACCGAGGTGATGCCGTTGATGCTCAGGGCAAAGAGTGTGACACTGAGGACACTTCCCTGCGGGACACCCTCTTCCTGCTCCTTTGGGGCAGAGAGGGCTCCCCCCACCCGTACGCGGAATCGACGATCTCGCAAAAATTCAGATATAAACATTGGGAGGCGTCCCCTCGCCCCCATCGTGTGGAGAGTCTCCATGATACCGTATCGCCATGGGGTATCATAGGCCTTCTCCAGATCAAAAAACACCGTGGCGTAGTGCTGTCTACGAAGGAAAGCCTCGCAGACGGCATTTTCCAGTCGGAGTAGAGCATCCGACGTGGAGTGAAACTTACGGAAGCCGCACTGTGCAGAAGACAGATGGCCTCCGCTGTTTAGGAAATAGGCTAATCTAACATTTACCAATTTCTCCATCAACTTGCACACGCAAGAGGTTAGAGAGATTGGGCGGAAACCGGTCGGAGTAGAGTGATCTCTCCCCGGCTTGCGAAAGGCGAGCACAGTAGCGATTCGCCAGGAGTCTGGGAGAAGACCTTCCACCCAGATCCTGTTGAACAGATTTAACAGAAAGGCCATGCCTCGCTCACCCAGGTGTCGAAGCATGGCGTACGGGACATCGTCCGGACCATGGGCGGTGTCCGCGCACGAAGCGAGAGCGGAGCGCAACTCACTCACAGTAAACTTGTCGTTGAAGGGTTCTCCGCCTCTGGAGGTAAAGTCCAGCCGGCGGCCTTCCGCGACATCATGACGTGCATTGAATGCTGGCGGAGCAGCATCACGGCTAGAGAATGCAGAGAAAGCGGTCGCTAAGGATTCCGCCACGGACGCGGGGTCCGAGATTGCGGTCCCATTCTCCTGGAGAACGGGAGGGGGGTCCTGAGAGAACTTGCCCCGAATCCTTTTGACTCGCTTCCACACTTCAGCTAAAGGGGTCTCCTCGTTAAGTGAAGACACGTATGCCCGCCAAGAAGAGCGGCGGGCGTGCTTCGAAATATACCGGAACCTAGCCCTAGCCCGACGAAATTCAGCGACAGTGAAATCGTTCGGGCGGCGCTTATACCGCATGTAGGCATAACGCTTCTGTTTGAGGGCCGTCTCACACTCGGCCGACCACCATGGGAGTGGTCGGCGTGCAAAACAGCCAGACGTCCTAGGAATAGT
The DNA here is from genome assembly GCA_963969495.1 of Ceratothoa steindachneri. Classification (NCBI taxonomy): domain Eukaryota; kingdom Metazoa; phylum Arthropoda; class Malacostraca; order Isopoda; family Cymothoidae; genus Ceratothoa; species Ceratothoa steindachneri. The sequence continues at coordinate 59,703,195 of OZ018332.1, read as the reverse complement.
AGTCAGGCCCACGGCGATAAGGTTGCCGGAGAAGAACTCAACGGCCTCATCTACCGACCTAAACTCCTCGACTGAGATAGAGAATTCAGTCATTTCCTGAAATGCAGGCCACCGCGCCCGCGCCAAGCACCACCGAGGTGGTCTCTCAGGCGGCAGTTGCCCTGAAAATGATACTTGAATGGGAAAGTGATCACTACCATGGAGGTCATCGACCACCCCCCAATCAAAATCAAGCTGTGCATCCGAAGAGCACAAAGATAGGTCAAGGCAAGAAAATGAAGCGGTTCTCGGACAGTGATGCGTAAACTCATCCACGTTTAGGACACCCATCTCAAGCTCTTCGATCAGATCAGCAAGGACTTGTCCCCTGGGATTTATGGTGTAATCTCCCCAGAGAGGATGCCTGCCGTTCAGATCTCCAAGCAAGAGATAGGGCCTCGGCAACCGTGCCACGACGCGGCGGAAGTCCCCCGCGTCGAAGTTAGCTGACGGTGGAATGTACGCAGAAATGATAGTATACCTCCTATCCAGGTGCAGCTGCACACCCACTGCCTGTAAGGAGGTATCTAAAGAGAAAGGAAGAACGGAGACATCATGCCGGGTGTAAACCGCGCATCCCCCAGCTCGGCCGTCCCGCGGTGGTGGAGGTGGCAAGACCCTTATACCCCAAGAGGGCAGGCAGTGGGCACGCGCCTAGCATGGTCTCCTGCAAAAAAATAGCTAACGGGGAACGGGACGAGGCGAGCCTCCGCAGCTCCTTCCAGTTGGCCCGGAGTCCACGGCAATTCCATTGAAGGAATATGCCCTCCAGGCCTAGCTCGGAGGAGATGCGGGGGCCCTCCTTGAATTAAAGACCCTCACGGGAATGGCCGTACGCTTCCCGGGGGCAGAACCCCGGGCGCTGTTGGCCGGACAAAGCGCTGGAGGCGCTGTCGTCTTCGAGGACTTATTGGGGGAGGTTGGGCTCGCCATGCGAGTCTTTTCCTCCCTCCGCCTCGAAACCTTAGGCGGACGCTGCGGCTTCGGAGGCGGGGGGCTCTCTTTTCGAGGAACCACCGTCTCCGAGCCACTCGCTCCACCTCGTGGCGTAGGCGAAGGAGCCGAAGCTCCTTTGTTGCTGTCCTCCTTTCGGGGGACAGCTTTAGGAACCCCCGAAGATGGCCTAGCGACCATCTTCAGGGGTGTTGCCTCCTGTGAGTCTAACGACTCTGTGGAGGCGCGTGGCCGTTTCGCCTTACGGGAAACGGTCACGCTGGGGGAAGAGGGGGGAGCCCTGGTTTTAGCCGGGGCTTGGTGTGAACCCTTTTTGCCGCCAGCTCTACCAGGGGAGCGCCCGGGTGTAGTTGAGCCCGCAGAAGGGCTCCGAATGGGCGCGGAAACAACCGTGCTCGTTGGCCTGGATGGGCCAGGAGCAGAGGGTGCCTTTCTAGCTACTGAGGCATATGACGTCCCAGGCAGAGCTAGGCGCGCCAGGACCAAGTCCTTAGCCTCGCGGAATGAGAGTCTATCCTGGGCCTGAACGGCCAGGATTTCTTTCTCCAGGAGATATGCACCACATTGCTTCGAAGAAGCAGGGTGCGGCTCCCAGCAATTGACACACTTGGCCACACACGATTTGGACTTATCGTGTGCGTCCTTGGAGCAATTTACACAGACTTCGGGTGACCCCGACTTTGCACGTCTACATGAGCGATTCGTATGGCCGAAGCGGTGACAGTAATAGCACCGCCGCGGCAGTGGCACGAATGCCTTCACGCGGTAGCGGTACCAACCGGCACGCACCGACTCAGGGAGCTTGTCACAGTCGAACGTGACGAAGAGTGTAGGGGTGGGTCTCGAAGCCCCTCCCTGTTTTCTCATCACATGTTCGACCTTGACCGCCCCATGGTCGGCCAGCTCTAGGGTGATGTCCTCAATGGAGTAGTCAACGAGTTCCCTCGCATAAACTACTCCTTTCACAAAGTTCATGGTAGAGTGCGGCGTCACACTCACCGGGGTGCCATGAAGTGTCCGAAGAGCACTTATCTTGGCCGCCTCGGCGGGATTCGCCGCATTCGCCAGGAGGCTGCCGTCCGAGAAACGAGTCACCTTCGGCTCTCTACCAATTGCACTAGCTAATCCTCTCCTCTGATGGATCATGTTGCCCTTAGACAACATGGTGCCATCAGTGGAGCGAATAACGAGGAAGCGTTTGAAGCCAGCGGGCTCGAAAACGCCAGGTAACCTCTGAATCAGGGGCCCCGATGTCATCGAGGCTCCGCCCTGTGCATTCTTCGTCTTAGTCTTGGTCAGGGGCTCCGCACACGAGGGGGTAGAGGGGCCGGATTTGCCGATCTTGGCTTGGTCGCCTACCAAAGTGGCAGCAGACCCATCCGTCCCTGCAGCCCCCGCGGATGGAGAGGAGCCCCGAGTCTTTTTCGTCTTTTTTGTCTTTTTCTTCTTTTTAGGAGAGGAGGGCGGGGAATGAACCCGCTTCTCACCTCCGCCGGTAGAAGCCCCCAGGCCAGATAAACCGGCCTCAGCCAGGTCCTTCGCCGAAATGGAGAAGGTCCCGGTGGGCGCAGGGAATTCATCCGGAGGAGATCCCTCCCCTCCTTGTCCTGCCTGAGAATCCACAGCCGTTTGATGAGGACCTTGCATAGGGGCGGATTCGGGTTCGGTGCTTGGCGCCAAGCCCGGATTCCCCCCCATGGAAGGCCCTACCATCTGAGGCTGGTTTTCCTCAAGGATAATGTCTATCACAGGAGGGGCCTCCAGTTGGCCATCCCCTCCTAGGACATCGCAGGTCCCCTTGGCAGCGTCATAAGTCTTTAGTGGGGAGGCACAGGCCTTGACCCCGGCAAGGTTTAATATTTTTGCCAGCAGGTCTTTTGAGGGAAGCGACCGAAGGGGCCTGGCTTCCCTCTCCCCCCTAAGGGGGTTTGCCCTACCGAGCCGCTTGTACGAGGGGCGGTCGGCAATGGGCTGCCTGCTGGCTTTCTTGGCAGTCCCCTTAGAAAGCATAGGAGGGACTGCCGCTGGAGATAGGGAGGTGCCCGAAAGCACCTCCAGAGAAGGGGGTGAGGGGGAGTCCCCTACACCCGTAGGCGTAGGAGAGGAGTATTTTTTTTTTTTTTTTTTTTTTTTTATAGAGCCCATCTGGCAACTACCCACTTGGGCATAAGTCGCCGAAAAACACGACAGCCTAGAATTAGGCTACTTTAAAGTTAAAATATGAAAACTTAACAATCAATATAAATTTGAAAAACTTAACAATCGAAGCAATCTCCGGCAGCGGGGGGAGGTCCCCCTCACCCCGGTGCAGGAGAGTGCAATCTAAAACAAAACAATAACAAAAAAAGGAACCTTAAATAAAGGGGAGAAGGCCGGCCTCCCCCAAAAAGTCAATAAGTCCACCAGTCATGGTGCACGCACTCGTCCCGAGTACAAGGGACAGGCGGTAGCGACCCCGCCCATCCCGGTACCGAGACAGGTATCGTGCGCGAAGATCACCCAGACTGGGACATTCGACAAGAATATGCCGAACAGTCTGGGGGACGACGCAGTCGTTGCAATAGGGCACATGCGAGCGCTCCACCAAGTAACGATGCGTCACACGAGTGTGTCCGATTCGAAGACGACAGAAAGCAACCTGAAGCCGCCGCGGCATTAGGGGATAGGTCCATGGGAACAGTCGCGGCGCAATGGCACGCAACTTTAAGTTCCCCTCGACCGTCTCCCATCTTCTTTGCCAAGCAGTCCGAAGAGCTGCCCGTATTCCTGCCATGTAGTCGGTGTGAGGAAGAGCGAAACGCTGGTCCGGTCGCAGAGTCCTCGCGGACTCTTTGGCGCCCTCATCGGCGCGCTCATTCCCCGCAATTCCTACATGTCCAGGAACCCAGCAGAAGATAATCTCGACATCTGCCCGGCTCGCCAAAACCGTGGCGTCACGGATTTCGCGAACCAGGGGATGCGGAGATTCCAATGCCCCGAGAGCACTCAGGGCGCTTTGTGAGTCGCTATAAATCACAATCCGGTCTCCGAACCGGGCACGTCGCGTAATCTCCCGTACCGAGTGGTGTATTGCCACCAGCTCGGCCGTGAAGACAGATGCAGCGCCTGGTAGAGCCCCGCTGACTTCAAACAGAGGGGATACGGCGTGGAAGCCGACCCCCTCTTGGGACTTGGAGCCATCCGTATACACTGGCACGGTACCAGCGTGACACGATGTGTGCTCCAAAAAGATCGAACGCAATACTCCCGGCGCAGTACAAGCTTTGGGAGCAGAGGCGTGGCGACAAATAGCCAAATGTGGTACCCTCCAGGGTGGCGTCCTGGGCAGAACCAGGGGCGCCACCGGCCCGAGAGCTATATCTACCTCTCGAAGGAGTTTCCTGGCCCTAAACCCAAAGGGCTTAGGGTATGACTGGCGTCTCTCGGCGGCATAGGCACCATCGAGATCAGCTGCGGATGCAGTGAGAGCTGTTGGCGACTGGGGGAGGCGCCGGGCTCGCGCGTACAGGCGAGTGATGCACTGCACGCGGCGCAGAGCGAGTGGCATCTCCCCAGCATCGACCAACAGGCTCTCAATGGGGGAAGTGCGGAAGGCACCGGTCGCAAGGCGAAGGCCGGTGTGGTGGATCGAATCCACCTTCCGCAATAAACGCTCGGCTGCGGATGCATAAAACTCGCATCCATAGTCGAGCTTCGAGCGAACAAAGGATCGATAAAAAAGTAAGGCGGTAGCCCTATCAGCGCCCCAAGCGCTGAACGTCACGGAACGGAGAATGTCCATGGCGCGGGTACAAGAGACCCTAAGGCTGCGAATGTGAGCCTCCCAGGTGAGGCGTCGGTCGAATACAAGACCAAGGAAACGGTGCGACTCAACCACATCCAGGCGCACCCCATTAAGAAACAAATCTGGGTCGGGGTGAAGCCGTGGATGGCGGCAGAAGTGCACCACCTTAGTCTTGGCCAAAGAAAACCGAAACCTGTGCGCTTCGGCATAGCGAGAGACGCGGTTCAATGCCTGTTGGAGTCGGCGCTCCAGAGTTGGCATCTGGGCCGCGCCAAAAGAGATCGAAAGGTCGTCCACGTAGAGCGTAGCGAGAACATCTTCCGGCAGCACCGAGGTGATGCCGTTGATGCTCAGGGCAAAGAGTGTGACACTGAGGACACTTCCCTGCGGGACACCCTCTTCCTGCTCCTTTGGGCCGGAGAGGGCTCCCCCCACCCGTACGCGGAATCGACGATCTCGCAAAAATTCAGATATAAACATTGGGAGGCGTCCCCTCGCCCCCATCGTGTGGAGAGTCTCCATGATACCGTATCGCCATGCGGTATCATAGGCTTTCTCCAGATCAAAAAACACCGTGGCGTAGTGCTGTCTACGAAGGAAAGCCTCGCAGACGGCATTTTCCAGTCGGAGCAGAGCATCCGACGTGGAGTGGAACTTACGGAAGCCGCACTGTGCAGAAGACAGATGGCCTCCGCTGTCCAGGAAATAGGCTAATCTAACATTTACCAATTTCTCCATCAACTTGCACACGCAAGAGGTTAGAGAGATTGGGCGGAAACCGGTCGGAGTAGAGTGATCTCTCCCCGGCTTGCGAAAGGCGAGCACAGTAGCGATTCGCCAGGAGTCTGGGAGGAGACCTTCCACCCAGATCCTGTTGAACAAATCTAATAGAAAGGCCATGCCTCGCTCACCCAGGTGTCGAAGCATGGCGTACGGGACATCGTCCGGACCATGGGCGGTGTCCGCGCACGAAGCGAGAGCGGAACGCAACTCACTCACAGTAAACTTGTCGTTGAATGGTTCTCCGCCTCTGGAGGTAAAGTCCAGCCGGCGGCCTTCCGCGACATCACGACGTGCATTGAATGCTGGCGGAGCAGCATCACGGCTAGAGAATGCGGAAAAAGCGATCGCTAAGGATTCCGCCACGGACGCGGGGTCCGAGATTGCGGTCCCATTCTCCTGGAGAACTGGAGGGGGGTCCTGCGAGAACTTGCCCCGAATCCTTTTGACTCGCTTCCACACCTCAGCTAAAGGGGTCTTCCCGTTAAGTGAAGACACGTATGCCCGCCAAGAAGAGCGGCGGGCGTGCTTCGAAATATACCGGAACCTAGCCCTAGCCCGACGAAATTCAGCGACGGTGAAATCGTTCGGGCGGCGCTTATAGCGCATGTAGGCATAACGCTTCTGTTTGAGGGCCGTCTCACACTCGGCCGACCACCATGGGAGTGGTCGGCGTGCAAAACGGCCAGACGTCCTAGGAATAGTAGTCAGGCCCACGGCGATGAGGTTGCCGGAGAAGAACTCGACGGCCTCATCTACCGACCTAAACTCCTTGACTGAGATAGAGAATTCAGTCATTTCCTGAAATGCAGGCCACCGCGCCCGCGCCAAGCACCACCGAGGTGGTCTCTCAGGCGGCAGTTGCCCTGAAAATGATATTTGAATGGGAAAGTGATCACTACCATGGAGGTCATCGACCACCCCCCAATCAAAATCAGGCTGTGCATCCGAAGAGCACAAAGATAGGTCAAGGCAAGAAAATGAAGCGGTTCTCGGACAGTGATGCGTAAACTCATCCACGTTTAGGACACCCATCTCAAGCTCTTCGATCAGATCGGCAAGGACTTGTCCCCTGGGATTTATGGTGTAATCTCCCCAGAGAGGATGCCTGCCGTTCAGATCTCCAAGCAAGAGATAGGGCCTCGGCAACCGTGCCACGACGCGGCGAAAGTCCCCCGCGTCGAAGTCAGCTGACGGTGGAATGTACGCAGAAATGATAGTATACCTCCTATCCAGGTGCAGCTGCACAGCCACTGCCTGAAAGGAGGTATCTAAAGAGAAAGGAAGAACGGAGACATCATGCCGGGTGTAAACCGCGCATCCCCCAGCCCGGCCGTCCCGCGGTGGTTGGGTCGCAAGACCCTTATACCCCGGGAGGGCAGGCAGGGGGCACGCGCCTAGCATGGTCTCCTGCAAAAAAATAGCTAACGGGGAACGGGATGAGGCGAGCCTCCGCAGCTCCTCCCAGTTGGCCCGGAGTCCACGGCAATTCCATTGAAGGAATATGCCCTCCAGGCCTAGCTCGGAGGAGACGCGGGGGCCCTCCTCGAATTGAAGACCCTCACGGGAATGGCCGTACGCTTCCCGGGGGCAGAACCCCGGGCGCTGTTGGCCGGACAAAGCGCTGAAAGCGCTGTCGCCTTCGAGGACTTATTGGGGGAGGTTGGGCTCGCCATGCGAGTCTTTTCCTCCCTCCGCCTCGAAACTTTAGGCGGGCGTTGCGGCTTCGGAGGCGGGGGGCCCTCTTTTCGAGGAACCACCGTCTCCGAGCCACTCGCTCCACCTCGGGGCGTGGGCAAAGGGGCCGAAGCTCCTTTGTTGCTGTCCTCCTTTCGGGGAACAGCTTTAGGAACCCCGGAAGATGGCCTAGCGACCATCTTCAGGGGTGTTGCCTCCTGTGAGTCTAACGACTCGGTGGAGGCGCGTGGCCGTTTCGCTTTACGCGAAACGGTCACGCTGGGGGAAGAGGGGGGAGCCCTGGTTTTAGCCGGGGCAGGGTATGAACCCTTTTTGCCGCCAGCTTTACCAGGGGAGCGCCCAGGTTGGGTAGAGCCCACAGAAGGGCTCCGAATGGGCGCGGAAACAACCGTGCTCGTTGGCCTGGATGGGCCAGGAGCAGAGGGTGCCTTTCTAACTATTGAGGCATATGACGTCCCAGGCAGAGCCGGGCGCGCCAGGACCAAGTCCTTTGCCTCGCGGAATGAGAGTCGATCCTGGGCCTGAACGGCCAGGATTTCTTTCTCAAGGAGATATGCACCACATTGCTTCGAAGAAGCAGGGTGCGGCTCTCCGCAATTGACACACTTGGCCACACACGATTTGGACTTATTGTGTGCGACCTTGGAGCAATTTACACAGACTTCGGGTGACCCCGATTTTGCACGTCTACATGATCGATTCGTATGGCCGAAGCGGTGGCAGTAATAGCACCTTCGCGGCAGTGGCACGAATGCCTTCACGCGGTAGCGGTACCAACCGGCACGCACCGACTCAGGGAGCTTGTCACAGTCGAACGTGACGAAGAGTGTAGGGGTGGGTCTGGAGGCCCCTCCCTGTTTTCTCATCACACGTTCGACCTTGACCGCCCCATGGTCGGCCAGCTCTAGGGTGATGTCCTCAATGGAGTAGTCAACGAGTTCCCTCGCATAAACTACTCCTTTCACAAAGTTCATGGTAGAGTGCGGCGTCACACTCACCGGGGTGCCATGAAGTGTCCGAAGAGCACTTATCTTGGCCGCCTCGGCGGGATTCGCCGCATTCGCCAGAAGGCTCCCGTCCGAGAAACGGGTTACCTTCGGCTCTCTACCAATTGCACTAGCTAATCCTCTCCTCTGATGGATCATGTTGCCCTTGGACAACATGGTGCCATCAGTGGAGCGAATAACGAGGAAGCGTTTGAAGCCAGCGGGCTCGAAAACGCCAGGTAACCTCTGAATCAGGGGCCCCGATGTCATCGAGGCTCCGCCCTGTGCATTCTTGGTCTTAGTCGTAGTCATGGGCTCCGCACACGAGGGGGTAGAGGGGCCGGATGTGCCGATCTTGGCTTGGTCGCCTACCAAAGTGGCAGCAGACCCATCCGTCCCCGCAGCCCCCGCGGATGGAGAGGAGCCCCGAGTCTTCTTCGTCTTTTGAGTCTTTTTAGTCTTTTTCTTTTTAGGAGAGGAGGGCGGGGAATGAACCCGCTTTTCACCTCCGCCGGCAGAAGTCCCCAGGCCAGATGGACCAGCCTCAGCCAGGTCCCTCTCCGAAATGGAGAAGGTCCTGGTTGTCGTAGGGGCACCTGTCGGAGGAGATCCCTCCCCTCCTTCTACTGCCTCGGAGCCCTCAGCCATTTGAGGAGGACCTTGCATAGGGGCGGATTCGGGTTCGGTGCTTGGCGCCGAGCCCGAATTCCCCCCCATGGAAGGCCCTACCGTCTGGGGCTGGGTCTCCTCAAGGACCATGTCTATCACAGGAGGGGCCTCCAGTTGGCCATCCCCTCCCAGGACATCGCAGGTCCCCTTGGCAGTATTGTCACTAGTCAGGTGGTGTGGGGAGGCACAGGCCTTGACCCCAGCAAGGTTCAAAATTCTTGCCAGCAGGTCTTTTGAGGGAAGCGACCGAAGGGGCCTGGCTTCCCTCTCCCCCCTAAGGGGGTTTGCCCTACCGAGCCGCTTGCACGAGGGGCGGTCGGCAATGGGCTGCCTGCTGGCTTTCTTGGCAGTCCCCTTAGAAAGCAAAGGAGGGACTGCCGCTGGAGATAGGGAGGTGCCCGAAAGCACCTCCAGAGAAGGGGGTGAGGGGGAGTCCCCTACACCCGTAGGCGTAGGAGAGGAGTAAGCCTCCTCTCCGGTTAAAGAATTATGGAGGGTCCCTTGCGCAAGCACAAGGGGGGGGACCTCCATTTTCTCGGTGGAGCTGCCCGAGGGCGGCTCCGTAGATGTTTTTGGGGAAGTTGGGGGTTGGGGTTTTTGTTTTTTTTCATACATGGGCATGGTGACCCTCTTTTGATTACGGGACGCAATAGCTCATCACCTCTCGCAGTTGCCCGCACTGCGAGAGGTGCTTACAAGCCCGGCAGAGCCAGGCGCCGCCATTCGGGACCACCCCTCCCGCCTGGTGGCCTGGCAGTCCTTCGGCATGGCGGCTCCACCTTGGACACGGCGTAAAAAATATAGGTTGTGAAGAGGAGAGGAAAAGGGATGTGAGGAAGATGTGGGTGGGGATGAAGCAGGTTGTTAAAAAAACCCCATCCCGAACCGGAGCTGAGGGGTTAGGGAACAATGTCCCCTCCCCCCCTCAGCCCCGATCCGGGGTGGTTGGCTTGAGAAGAAGGTCAGCATTCTACCCTGTGAAATTAGAGGCTGACCAGAGAAAGTTGTGGGAGAGGTTGTATGAAAAGCGACGAGGTAGGGGAGAAATCGGGCTATCTGAAGGAAGGAAGAGAGGCTAAGCTGGGGCCGGACGGAGCGCTGGATCCCGTCAGCACGGCGGCCAGGATGGCAAATCGCCGCGCCCCTTACGGGGAGGAGAGGAGTAAGCCTCCTCTCCGGTTAAAGAGGTATGGAGGGTCCCCTGCGCAAGCACAGGGGGGGGACCTCCATTTTTTCTGTGGAGCTGCACGAGGGCGGCTCCGTTGTTGTTATAGGGGGAATTAAGGGGAGATGTTTTTTTTTTCATCATTGGGCATGGTGACCCTCTTTGTTTTACGGGACGCAATCGCTCACCACCTCTTGCAGTAGCCCGCACTGCAAGAGGTGCTTACAGGCCCGGCAGAGCCAGGCGCCGCCATTTGGGACCACCCCTCCCGCCTGGTGGCCTGGCAGTCCTTCGGCATGGTGGCTCCACCTTGAACACGGCGTAAAACGGATAGATTTTGAAGACGAGAGGAAAAGGGATGTGAGGAAGGTATGGGTGGGGATGAAGCAGGTTGTTAAAAACCAACTTCCCCAGACCGGAGCTCAGGGGTTAGGGGACATTGTCCCCTCCCCCCTCAGCCCCGATCCGGGACGATTGGCTGAGAAGAAGGTCAGCTTCTACCCTGTGAAATTAGAGGCTGACCAGAGAAAGTTGTGGGAGAGGCTGTATGAAAAGCGACGAGGTAGGATAGGAATACAGGCTATCTGAAGGAAGGAAGAGAGGCTAAGCTGGGGCCGGACGGGGCGCTGGATCCCGTCAGCACGGCGGCCAGGATGGCAAATCGCCGCGCCTCTTACGGGGAGGAGGCAGGGAGGATGAGCTTTTCATTTTATTAGTATTTGTCGTGGCTTTTAGGAGTTAAGTTTATAAATAAAGAATTTGTCAGGTCCAAAACAGAGGTGACTCCATCCGTGAACGTTTCGTTTAGCTGGTTTTCATCGACGAAGGGCCAAAAATCTGAGAAAGGCACCAGAAGTCTGGTTTCCAGTAACCACTGCAGATGCCCGTTGGCGCGGACAATTTGCCGTTTATAAGCAACACAGTCGGCCTGTAGGCTCTGGCTCTAGACTCTATGTAAATGAGCCAAGGACTTCCCTGCATAAAGGTTAACCTATGCGGACCGTGCAAGGCGTATCCAGGCGGGTCGTTATCCCCTTACCTCGTCCCTTCGTGGTTCGAGCTGAGTCCTGTGGACCGAACGCCGACTGCGGAGTTCCACCCCTTCTTGGCATCCGCCCAAAATAAAAAGGGGCGGGAGGAGATGGGTTGGTAGTTGCCATTATTCCGTTGCGATTACCGGGGACGAGGGGGGATGCAACCATGGCTAGACTCAAAGAATCAAGCTTTCCCGCGACTAGTTACAAGCCTGAGTCCAAACCCATAGGGAGCAGTTTATATGCGGAGTCTATTAACGACGTTTAGATTGGGAGATGCTCCACGACCTTCATTTGCATGCGTTTACGTTTCTATTCAAATCTCTTTTGCCCCCTCCCCCCTCGAGAGACCCTGTTGGTGCTTGGCTCGAGAAAAGTTAAAAGCATTCAAGGAAATGAACGACATATCTATCTCATTCGAGGAGTATTGGTTGGTAGTTCAGGTTGTTAAATCCTTGTCTGATATATTTTGACCATATATAGTAAGGATCAGCACAACCTTTGGTGTTGCATGGCAAAGATGATTGGAGATGGCACCTGGGAATCTAAAGTCGTGCCATTGCGCCAGACTTTGTCTCAAGTCATTTTCGGTCGTCTCCGAATCGTACACACTCGTGTGACGTAGCGTAATCTACTGGAGTGCCCCTTAAATTCTTTTAGGAATGTTTGGTTATTCAGTCTGTTCGCTACTCTGGTTTAATGCCCTAATCCGGGGAAGTTTCGTGACGGTACCTGTCGCGGTACCGGGAGGACGAGGGTCGCTCTTGTCTCTCTCTGATATTGTGATTGTAACTTGCTCTCCAGGTTGTTTTGTCATAGATCACTTGCAGGAGGGGAGCTTCTTCCATACTATTCGATTTTAAATTGCTGATCGCTAGCTTTAGTCATTTATCTAAGTTAGCCTTCCCTGAGACACTTGACCGTTTTTAATTATGTTTCCACTTTTATTAACTGATATTGCTATTTTTCATTTGTAGTTGTTCTAAATTAGCCTGTTCTTAACTTTCGCCTCCTTTTTCTTTACTTCGGCAGTTGTTTTCTCGTCGGGGGCCGACAGATAAGTGCTGTAAAATAAATCCAAATAAAAAATCTCATGTATTCTTCCCTCGCTCTTCGAAACAAAAGCAGGTCATTAAATTGTTTAATCCGCCTTTGCATTTCCTCTGAATTAATTAAAGTTTTGTCACAACATTCCCTGAACCTTGCCGCCTTTACCCAACCCGATATTTGTGAGAGGAGGCATCAGAGACTGGGTAACTACTTTAATAGCTATAGCTTATTCTCAGTTTACACTTCAAAAGTAAAACACACCCGAGAAAGGACCAGAGTATATGTCCAAAAGCTTAGAATAAACGCCCTTCACCTGAGTTTTGCTCGCTTTACCTCCAACATGCATTGAGTTACACATTCTCAAAGATTTGTATTGTTAATTAAATCCCTGTATAGGAACATCATATTTATTTACCAGACTAGTATCGGTATAAAGTTTACCAAACCATCTTCAGTTGTGTAATAAGAATGTACGCAGACATCATTAGAGTTAATGGTCAAACTACATTTATTGTTCACCATAAACCAACACATTCTAAATCATACATTCATTTATTCTCATATTACGATTTAGATCTTAAAATACCATTTCAATATCCATATTTTAAGAGCATTTAAAGTATGTGATGCTAGATGGAAGTAAATAATAGATGTATTATTAAAATATCCTCTCCACCTCATTAATGGGAGCTTATTTAAAGCCATATATATATATTTTACTATTCTAAAATGAGAAACCGACACACTAATACGAATTATATATCAGTTTCTTTTTCTCCTTTACTCAAAAGATTACACAGTCATTTCCCTCAACCGAACTACTTTAATGATCTCTTTAACTAACCTGAAGTCTTTCCCTTACACAAAATCCAAAGAGGAAACTATTGAAGCAGATGTAGGTCTAACTCCATGCAAATCCACTAATTGCTCCATGCTATACGTAGGTCAAAGAGGACGATTATTATACAAGAGTTTATATGGACACAAAGGTGTTGTAAGGCGAGCCGCAGTTAAACGATTAGTTCTACTTGTCACAAACTGGGGTCAGGTGACATGCCCAGATTCTTTAACCCCAAAAGGATGATAGCCAAGGATAGAAGATGCGTCGACTTAAAACGAAAAAACTTTATTTACAAATGTTTGATAAATGAATCGACTTGAAAATGCCGATATATTCCAAGACTAAATTATCAGAGAAAGGACCTCAAAATTAATTACAACCTTGATAGTTCGAGCTAAGGAATGACCTTTTGGAACATGTAAAAATATTTAGAGTATGGAAGACACAAGAACAAATATGGACACAAAAATAACGCACGTATGATATTTCTATCTATGAGACCACGGAGAAAGAAGGTTGAGTCACAGAGGGAAGCACTCGCCGGTAACGTAACTACAATGTACATACGCGTACAAAAATAAAGGGGCACTCACGACCACCAATACCAGGCCTAGTATGGGCCAAACAAAAACAAGGACACCACACACGGTTGTCCTACCAAAGATGCACGAGAGGCACAACGCTCGCGGTAAACCCGCACTAAAATGCAAAAGGGGTACAACTCTGCCGGTTGTCTTACACTAAGTCAATCAATCACAATAAACTTAACTCAGGGTAACCTTAACTCAGGGTAACCTTAACTCAGGGTAACCTTAACTCAGGGTAACCTAAACTCAGGGTAACCTAAACTCAGGGTAACCTAAACTCAGGGTAACCTTAACTCAGGGTAACCTTAACTCAGGGTAACCTTAACTCAGGGTAACCTAAACTCAGGGTAACCTAAACTCAGGGTAACCTAAACTCAGGGTAACCTAAACTCAGGGTAACCTAAACTCAGGGTAACCTAAACTCAGGGTAACCTAAACTCAGGGTAACCTAAACTCAGGGTAACCTAAACTCAGGGTAACCTAAACTCAGAGTAACCTAAACTCAGGGCAACCTAAACTCAGGGTAACCTAAACTCAGGGTAACCTAAACTCAGGGTAACCTAAACTCAGGGTAACCTAAACTCAGGGTAACCTAAACTCAGGGTAACCTAAACTCAGGGTAACCTTAACTCAGGGTAACCTTAACTCAGGGTAACCTTAACTCACGGTAGCCTTAAATTACAATAGCCTTAAATAGCAATAGCCTTCCGAGACGCACGAAACCGGAAAATAAGTGCACGAAATCCACTCTGCTCCCGAACACAACTTTCTTCTCCAAGCACAAAAAAAATGGTCTCTCTTCTGTGAAGAATGAAGGCCTCGACATTGAATTCCACGGAACACTAACAAATACGGATCATTCAAAATCCCAATGCTACATCAACATACATTGAAAATTCTTAACTCCAGACATCAAATGCTTTCTTTCATGACAAAAATGCAATAATCTTAATCCAATTTAATATTCAATCAAATAATTAGGAGGGAAACTGGCCGATCAAAGCGAACGAAAATTCTAGAATTCCTTTAGATGACGTGTCAGCCTCAATTAAGCGAACGTAGGTCCCACGATATCAAGTCACAGCCCTCGTCATAAAATAAAGGCAAATTATCAGATATTACGTGTGTGACACTAATTATATGAACAATACAAATCCTGTAATAGATTTTCTTCAATCCCAAATAATTTACCCGTGTAACGATTTTATCAGAGAATAGTTATAAAATCCACATTATTTAAGTCCCCAATTTCAATCTTTCGGATGGGCAATCTAAATGTGCTTGGTCCCTTTGTTCAAAACCTGATCTTGAGGTATCCTTAATGAACTCAAATCCCCCTCCCCCGGTCCCGATTAGTTATTTATATGATTTATGCGTTATGTATGGGTGTGTGGTAGGCATATTTTAAATAAATGCATGAAGGTGGTATAGTGAACTTCATATCGAAACTATTCTTGTAAATAAATATTGTTAATATGCACTGGTTTATAGCCATTTAATTCACTTCATATTGAGACTCATCTCGAAACTTAATAACAATCTTCAATATGCTTATTAATCACATAAAATCCAACCAATCCATCACTAATAGTTATTTAGATTCTTTATTTCCCCACATTATCACAGTCATGTCTGGGCAACCCATTCTAATGCAGGGGTACAAATTTGGTACGCAAATCTTTTTATATTCTATACATTTTTAACGCAAATTTTCTGTTTTCTGCTTAATTGCTCTGCAATTAATTCATTAGTTTTTTCTGTCCTGTCTCTGGATGTGAATGATCGCTCGAGATCGGAAGCCGGAGTTAAAGGCAAGATAAAGAGGCATTGAAATAAACCTTAAAGCAAAGAGAAAAAGACGCAACACACAAAAGGCAATACATACTTGAGAGGAAAGGATTAACGCTTTCGAAAAAATGGAAATATCCTGGTAGGCGGCTCAAAACCGTGAGTCCCAATTGGCAACCGAGTGGTCTTCCATTAAGCTATTCGGAACTTATTTCCCGCGTCACTCAACCTTAGTATCTCCTCAGGCTAGAAGGTACTTCCTTTGGAAAAAACCTTCTAGGCTGAGATTGATTTAGTTTTCAAAAGCAGAAATAAATAATGGCGAAAGCCCTGTGGTGGTCGTTTTTACTACCCACTGACTTTTCGTTGCATTTTCTTCTTATACTGTATATAACTACATATACACAAAATATTTCACAAAATATTATGTCTGCCAAACTTTTAAGTAAACGATTAAGTCAAAACAGATATATTGGGGAAAGAGGTCAAATTTCTAACGATTTATTTGTACATCAATAATTCGAATGACAGAATAGATTGGAAATACTCGGTCACCATTTTTTAAAATAGATCTCGTATACGGAGGAATATTATTGAATCGACAGCAATCAAATCAAGCTGGCTATCTAACATTAATTAAATCGAAGGACTTTACAATTTAGATGCTTTATTTCCAACTATGTTAGAAAAGGAATTTCAAATAAAGGACGTTCCAAGAACGGATAGAAAAATACATTTAATCCTAAAAAAATTATAATGAGACAGGAGGTTTTTATTGACATTTGAGAAACAGAGTAAACGTATGTTATCACTATAAGCAAAGAGGGTTGGTATATTGTATCAGGTTAGAACGAAAGTAATGTCCGATTTTCTCGAATAAAGTTTTAGTATTTATTAAAGTAGTTCCACTTGTTATCGTTTAGGAATGCTATGATGAATAATTTATATCTTTTTCTTTCAGATTCTAAAATTTTGTTATTATTCTTTTTTGGTATTCACCTCTATGTTCGTCTCATCTAAAAATCACATTAGACATGTTTTACTCTATGAGTTTCGTAAAGGTGTCAATGCAAAGTACAGCTGCAAAATCCATTCAGAACAATTATGGGAATGATGCAGTAAATGAAAGAATTTACAAGAGGTGGCTTTCCTGTTTCCGTAGTGCGGATTTCAGTCGAAAAGACCGACCAAAAGAAAGGCTTCCAAGAAAACTTGATTTCGAAGAGTTGAAAGCTGTTGTCATAGCAAATCCTTCCAAAAATTCTAGGGAATTCGCAAAACAATTTAACCTAACCTTTTACGACTGTCCTACGCTAACTGAAAAGGATTGAAAAGGTTCCAGTGATCGGAAAAATGGGTCCAGCACGAACTGTTCACCGAGAATCAGCAACAGCGTTTGCTTTCTGTGATCTATTGACTTCACGACACCTCCATTTACCATTTTTTGAAAGCTTGTTATTTGTGATGTAAAGTTGATTTTTTATCATAAAATTAAACGCCGCCGTTCGTGGAACAGGCGAGGAAGCAGAATTTCTCAACAACCGAGACGAGGAATTCATCCTAATAAGTTCTTCTTGAGTGTATAGTGGGATAATGAAGGAATTGTCCATTACGAACTGTTAAACACTAATCAAATAATTAATGTTAATCTCTACTTCAATCAATCTTTCATTTGAAAGTCGCTATGGGCCAAAGGATACCATCCTTCCTCAACAGAAAGGGGTATTATCCTCCATTACGATAATGCCCGTCCTCACACAGTTCCAATGACCAAAATCTCTTGGAGGAGCTCGGTTGGGGAATAATGCTTCATCCACCTGACCTGGCTTCTTCTGATTATCGCTTATTTAGGAGATTAAGAACCATTTTGGTGGTCTTAGGTTGACATGAAAAAAAGTCTAAAACTAGTTAGATTCAATTTTGCATCAGAGCATTAAGAATTTTATAAGGGTGGCATTTTTAAGCTTGTTGACAGATATGCGTAGAATGGGGTTGTATTGGGTTGAAGAATAAGTTCTTGCGGTTTTATCAAATTTATTCATTACCATTGACAAATTTAGAAAAACTCCATTTTTAATTAATAACTAGTTTTTCAATGCCTCTGCCATAAAAATCTCTGGATTTTGACTCGAAGAATTCGTCTAACCAAGTTCTTAATTCCACATCAGCATTGGACGAAACGCCGCGCAAATTGTTGGAGAGCGATCGGAACAGATGGAAATCCGATGGAACCAAGTCTGGCCAATATGGAGGATGTGGCAGGATTTCACAGTTAAGCGTTTGGATGGCGTCTTTTGTCATATTGGCAATGTGAGGATGAGCATTGTCGTGTTGCAGAAGGACTCCATAACGTCGATGAGGTCGCTTTTCACGAATGGCTTCGGCGAGTCGATACATTTGTTGAATGTAGAGTTCTGCATTGACAATCTCATTGTTCACAAGGAGCTCATAAAGAATGATGCCTTCACAATTCCACCACACACACAGCATCGTGTTTCGTGGATGAAGTCCTTGCTTTAATCGCGGAAGTGTTTTTTTAATTGAGGCTAAGCCATTGTTTTCGAAGGTTCATGTTGGCATAACCACACCACCTTTCGTCTCAGGGATGATGCGGTACAGAAATCTGTCCTTGTTGCTTTAGCTCAAAGCGCGCGGAACCCATGCACCGAGTTTTTTAACTTTCCCCATCGAATGAAGGTGATTCACTATTTTTCTGATTACACGCCAATTGTTCAGCTAATTATCTAGTCGATTGACGAGGATTTTCATGAAGATGGTCGTTCAATCGATCTTCATCCAACTTAATGGGGCGACCAGAACGTTCTTCGTCATTAAGATTGAAATGATCGTTTTTGAAAAGTGAAACCCACCATTGAGCTTTCCTTTCTGATAAAGCATTTTCTCTGTACACTGCACATATATCGTGACAAGCTTTGGCTGCGTTTGCATTGTTCCCGTCTCGATTGAAAATGAATAACAACAAGTGTCGAAAATGAGCCTTTCTTTCAACTTGACATTCCATTTTGAGGGTACAGAACAAAAATTAAATTAACACAACTTTTAAATAAACCGCAATGACTTATTACTCAACTTCAAGACGTAGCCTAAGCAAAAGCCTAATAGTCTACGCTGTTAAGAGACGTAGCCTAACCTTTGCAAATTTTGCTCTCATTATTTATTATTGTTTCTTGATATGTGCACAAATCACGTCAACAAAACTTCAATCAACACAACATTAAAAAAAACGCAAGAACTTATTCCTCAATCTAATAGAAAGCAATGAAGGTTATGTGTATAATGAATTATTCCCATAGTCCTAAGTTTCTTTATATTTTTAATAAATACCATAAAATAGGACATTACTTTCTTTACGACCTTATATCTTATATTTTTCAAACGCTCTTTGTTTTATGAGATAAAATATAGTTGCTCTGTTGCTCAACTGTAAATAAAACCTTCTGTGCCATTATATATTTTTACTTTATTAATACTTGTGCCTTTTGGGAAGGGGAGGGTAATAACATTGTAACTATTCGACCAATTCTAAAGAAATTTGAAACCCTTATGTTGTTTTACCTTCTCTTTGAATGATATACTTACCAAAGTCCTTTTAAGGTTAGTCCGGAAATTATTGAGAGTTATGATTGTCATAAGTTCACATAAATCAGAATAAGTTGAGCTCGCGACTTTTAGTCAGCAGACCTTGTTCAGATTGCACCGTGTTTTTATTGTTCACTTTCTCATTCTTCCTTTGTTCTTCCCTTAAAAATGTTGGAAAAACAATCGCGTTCGCGATTTCTTTTTTTTTTTTTCCCCCGTTGTTTAAATATATATATATATATATATATATATATATATATATATATATATATATATATATATATATATATATATATATATATATATATATATATATATATATATATATATATATATATATATATATATATATATATATATATATATTAATATATATATATATATATATATATATATACAGTGGATGCAATAAATATCATCCGATACATGGTCAAAAGTTTATTTACCATAGTTACACAACAACAAATTAATCGAAAATTGAACATCTTATGTATTTTGTACGTTGAATACAAATTGGTATCATATTGCAAAAATAGTAAAACATTACTATGATTACGGCAAAAATATCAAACGAACGTTTCAAAAAGTATCCAATACATCTATGAAAAACAGTTAGTATTTGACCTTTTGTCATTAGTACAAATTCCAACCGTTGGGATATTTACTTATGAGGTTCTTACAAATATTTGTAGGTATCTTGGCCCATTCTTCTTGGTATATTCTTTTTAAATTTGTTAGATTTCTTGGGTCCCTTTTCTGAATTCTTAGTTTTAATTCTCGCCACAGATTCTCGATAGGATTTAGGTCTGGCGACTGACTTGGCCATCTCATAACCTTTATTGCTGTAGTGCCCTTGGCTGTATGTTTGGATCGTTGTCCTGCTGCAATGTTCATCCCCTTGGCAACTTCAAGTCGTCTGCAGACTGTAAGAGATTATCATTCAGAATCCCACGATAAATCTGAGCATTCATTTTCCCTTCAATAATATAGAGTATTCCAGGACCTGCAGAGGAGAAGCAGCCACATACATTATGCTGCCTCCGCCAAACTTCACTGGTGGCCTTGTATTTTTAGGATCATGCGTTGTGTTTTTCTGTCTCAAAACGTGACTAACACTATTCCGCCCAAATAACTCAATCTTCGTCTCGCCAGACCATATAACAGCGCCCCCAAAACTTCAGACGATTTCTGACATGAATTGGCTTCAACAACGCTGTCTTTCTTGATGTGCGAGAATGGAATCCCTCGTTCCTAAGAACTGCTCTATTTTTGTATACCTTTGCCCTAGCTGCTTCCAAATCTTTTTGAAGTTTAGATCGAGTCACTCGAGGATTATTCTTTACTTTACGGACTATATGTTTAGCTGCCCGGTTTAAAATTTTAGATGGACGCCCGGAACGTCGTAGACTTGCAGTGGACTGATATAACATGAACCGGCAAATCGTGTAACCAATGGTTGAGATTGGTATCTTTAGCATAGATGAAATTTTTCTATAGGCCAAGCCACTTTTATGTAACTGAACAATTAGTTATCTGCTCCTTTTTGGAAATTCTTTAGTCTTCGTCATATTAGAATTAGACTGTTGAACAATGACCTCCTTCTCATGCAGCTCTCAGACACTGACTGAGGTCCGCTGTTTCACGTGGACGAAGTAGATTATTTTTCTAGAAAGTTCTAAAGCATTCCTGCCACGTAAACCACTCTGGAATGTTCGAGAACTATTTATTATCGCTTTAAAACTAATTTTGTTTGTGTGTGGATACTTTTTGAGGCGATAATCTAACACTTTTGTCGATATAATATCAATGCTTTACTATTTGTGTATTCTAATACCAAATTTGTATTTAACGTACAAAATACATAAAATGTTCAATTTTCGATTACTTTGCTGTTGTGTAACTATGGTAAATAAACTTTTGACCATGTATCGGATATTTATTGCACACACTGTATATATATATATATATATATATATATATATATATATATATATATATATATATATATATATATATATATATATATATATATATATATATATATATATAGGAATGCAATGTCGCGAAGGAAAAAAGGAAAAGGTGTTTCCAAGTACTTTCGAACTTTATTAATTTCCTTATCACGGATAACTACAAGAAATAATATTATATTAGAGGTATATATACGAAAAAAAAGTATGAAACACCGCCTCAAAAACAAGAAATCACCAATGAGGAAGACGGAAGGGGGAACGTAAAGAAACACATTAAGAATTACAAGAAGCAGGTAGTAAGGTCAAACTAAGTCGAAGGAAAGGGTGATTTCTTGTTTTTGAGACGGTCTTTCATACTTTTATTTCGTATATATACCTCTAATATAATATTATTTCTTGTAGTTATCCTTGATAAGGAACTTAATAAAGTTCGAAAGTACTTGGAAACACCTTTTCATTTTTTCCTGCGGGACATGCATTCATTTGCTACCTTCACGTGATACTTTGTGAGTTTTTCATATATATATATATATATATATATATATATATATATAATTAGGTAAAAAGCCATGTTGTATGCAGGTACTATTGAAGTCCACAGCTGTTAGCAGCGTTATTAATTTTAACTTGTATTTTCTTAATGTTTCTTACAAGTTTTTTAACGGGGTCTTCGAGGCGAGAAAAAAAACCCGTTAAAAAACTTGTAAGAAACATTAAGAAAATTCAAGTTAAAATTAATAACGCTGCCACAGCTGTGGATTTATAGTACATGCATATATATATATATATATATATATATATATATATATATATATATATATATATATATATATATAT
Organism: Ceratothoa steindachneri; assembly: GCA_963969495.1. NCBI lineage: Eukaryota > Metazoa > Arthropoda > Malacostraca > Isopoda > Cymothoidae > Ceratothoa > Ceratothoa steindachneri. Next base: position 59,681,410 of record OZ018332.1, on the reverse strand, counting down.
ATTGTCTATGCGAATCACCAAGGAGCCGTTGGACGAGCTGCTTTTCTCTTCGACTCTCTTCTTTTTAGGGAGGTTAGATATCTTGAAATGGCGAAGCTTCTGATCATTTTTCAAGAATTTTTGCATCGTTACATGGCTAATTTTGTATTTCCTATCAAGTTAAACGGTACTCATCATTGGATTTCTCCTAATATTCTCCATCATTTCCTTAATGAGGGTTGCGGTTCTCATTGATTTGGGCGGGGTTGTCCTTTTGAAACACGATTACCTCTCTTTTTAAACCGTTTGATCGCTTTAAATAACCCCAGATCGGCTCACAGTGGGGTTCAACACATTGAAAATAGTGACCACTGTTTTCCCGATTCTGTACAAATACACGATTGCTTCATCACATTTTCCTGTCATAATTGTAAGCAAGTTATTTTATGAATCTACACATTAAATCATAAACTTCATAAAATCTCATAGAAGCAAACAAGAAACTAATTAAGTAATGGTATGTTACATATTCAAAATCGAATATATCTCGTTACACGATTCATTTCTTAAAAATTACTCACTAAAGGATTGGAACTATTAGTCATTACCCAGTGAACTCATATTTTCAGGTCCGGGTTGTTCCCCACCTCTTTGCAATGGGCTGAGAAAACTTTGCCCGTTCCAATTAACCCGAAAGTCCATGGGACGCCCAGGTGGTGTATAAGGTGAAAAAAACCCTCCTGTCAAATGACAAAGGTTCTGACAGGTTTCTAATACGGTTCTGACAGCAAGAACCCGACTGAAAAAGGAGTACAAAACTCCCAGTAGGAGAAATAGTGATGGGAGGTGGTTAGAGAGATGAGAGGTGAATACGTAAGAAGAGAAGTGATAAAAATGGAAGAGGAAGAAAGGGTTTCTCCTCCAAAGCAAATTACTTCTACCTGAAGGGCTTTGATATTAAAGGAGCATTGCCAAAATCCACTAAATTTATGACTTTCAAAATTTAGTTATTAATAGAAATAATAATAATCCTGTGTGGGAGACGCTACCACATGCAGCGAATTCGTGGTGCAGTGTTGGAGATTCCCTCATCTCTAATTCTGTCGTCCACTTTGGTTCATGGGCAAAATCACTCATCCGTTGTGACCCACCGCGGTGATTTCTCGGACCCATTACCTGTATAATGATACACTGCAGAAGGCTCTCATTACTCCGAAATGAACCAGCCCCTGCCAATGAAAGTGTAAGGTGAGCTCGGCAAGAGAAATGGCTATAAATTCCACGATTTATAAAACTGGTTGGCAATGGTTGATGATTCTGGTTGGTAAGACGCACAAATGACATAAAGCTCAATGAACTAGAATAAGAACTAAAAAGAGCAGAATGGGATATCATTGCTCTTAGCGACGAATTAGTAGGTGTAGTTCGCCAACCTGCCTTTATCCAGATGGATCCTGACCGGATAATATCTTAATGAAGTAAGAACGGATAATGAACAATTGAAAACGGTCAAATCTTTTCTAATAGACGTAGAAACTATATAATATTGGTGTAAGAATCCTGATGCATCGAGACTTAGTTCTTTTCATAACAGAAAGTAGAAGAATATACGATAGATTACTCAAGCATTATCTTACGCACAGGGAGATGTAGATGACTTATATATAGCCCCCCTTCCCTCCTATGAGTACACGTACACAAGAAATTATGAGTTCAAGAGGATTTGGGGAAGATTTCAATGCAAAAATTGACGGGAAAAACTTGGTAGTTTATCTACAGGAAAATTTACAGTAGTTGAGGGAATTGAACATAGAAGCATTAGAGGAATTTATATGATGAAATTCTTCTTAAAGAAATGATAAAGCAGAGGGCGATGGATGGAACTAAATGGAACATACGAGGGGAGGAGGGGGTACAAAAAACTAGTAGATAACGAATATTACCTCCCAAAAAAGGCTTATTTAGCTGCTCTGACAAAGTCAACTTTGCGAGAATTTCGTTAGTGGGAGTTGATTTCACCCCTCCCGCCCCTCATGTTCAGTCTTGACCTATCCCTTTCCGACTTATTTTTTCAAAACTTTAAAAACCAACACAAACCGCACTCACTTTCCTCTGTTGATGATGTTAAAAGAGCTGTTAACTTTAGTCTAATTATCAGACTCGTCAGTGGTATAGGAATGGTATTAATTGGATGTTATCGCCATCGCTTGCAAAAGGGTACGGATCTTAATGGAGCTTTTGCTGAAACAAGGTCGACAGATCTAAGTCGCGTGCTCTCATTATTCTGACTTACAACGTTCAAAACTTTCAAAAACTCATTGAAGAAGTAAAATGATTACCGACCGACTGCCGACCTATGGATCGACGTAGTAATTTATAGAGTCGCGTGTAAGCGACTAAAAATCAAGCGAGCTATTGTATCCAATGTAAAATGTGACAAGGTCATTTAACACAACAAGGTCAACAGACCTAGGTCGCGTGCTCTCAATTATACTGACTTATGACCTTACGACCATATGACCTGACAACCTTCAAAACTTTCAATAAGTGAGGCAATCTGACCCATAGTTATTTTATTTTCAATCATTCCCGGACTAACCTTGGAAGGACTTTGGCAAATATATCATTTGAAAGAGAATGTAAAACAACATAAGGGTTTCAAATTTCGTTAGAATCGGCCGAATAGTTACGATGTTATTGCCAAACAACTCATTGAAAAGTAAAATGGTTACCATCCGACCGACCGACTTACGGATATATATAGTAACTTATAAGAATCGCGTGCACGCGACTAATAAATGAAACTATAAAAAAACTTTTAGATACAAGGCGAAAACAGGCGAGAGGGAATATTAGATTGATCGAATATAAGGAACTCTACCTATTAAAAAAAATACTCAAGCTACTCCAATTACAGGATGTTCCGGCTAAATTGGAGGGTTTATGGAACAGTAATCCCCCCTCGTAATATCTCAACACCCCAAATAAATGTATCTGAAAAAGTCAAAAATCTCAACTAAATTATGGCTGGGAGATCACAGTTTACTTAAAGTAGCCACCCTCAGATTCCACCGCGACCTTAAGATGGCTAAGAATCCTATGCCTTACTCAATTTGTGTCTGGAAAGATCTTCGAAAAACTCCCTGTTTTAGGGCACCAGCCTTTCTTAGAAGAGGCAGGCACAGCAGTTTATTTCTTTCTTAACCGTGCCCTACATATTAGCATTCCAGGAATTGAAAACCTGGGGAATTATGAGGCCAAAAAGTGTCGCTGGTAAAGTCATAGAAGTTCTCCGACAACTACTTCTGACTCTTTCCGGATGTATGGACTTCCAGCAACAACCCTCTCCAACCAGGGTTTGACCAGAGTCTCTAGCAGCTCTTTATTGCAGCAGTCATTCTGAATTGTGTCTCTTAAGACCCTGTTCAAAGATGAAGGAACTTGGTCTTCCATGGATTGTAAGAAAACCAGCTGTTATTCTGGATGTTCTCCAACTGGACCTGGGTTTTCTATTCGTCTGAGAGGAACCAGATCGTCTTCTGCTCAAAAGGATGTTTCAGCTTGGTCGAGACCTTCTTTGACTTCGTCAAGTAGATCTCTTTGGCCTTGGTTGTAAGAATTGATCCATTGCTCGTCATTTACGAGTGGTAGTGAAGGTCCAAGTTCAGGGCCAGCTGTATGGTGATGACTCCAACACTCATCTCTCTCTCCCCAAAACCCGGAATCCCCGCGCCCGGGACTTCCATCACCTTCTCTTGTAAGTTGTTGGATGAATTCCGACGTGCGAACGCATTCAAAACTCTCGGTTTCAGCTGTCCATGTCACGTCTCACAGTCTTTACCGTGTTCACAGAGCATTAGGCATAAGTCATAAGGTCATCATTTTGATACTCGGAGCGAATCATCATGATACAGGTGACTCTTTTTTTCCTATATTCCGATGGCTTCCAGTCCTCTATGCCAGCTACCTTTTTCTCAACTAAATTTTACTACACGTTAGTCTCCAAAGCCATTGATTGTTCACCGATAGACCAACCTATTCCTGAAAAAAGTAGACATTCAAAATCTTCAAATTTCTAGCCCGAATACACTGTACATAATAAAAAACTAGAGCTGGTTGTTTGTTTGTTTGGTTTGCCACTTCTTTACACTTTCACAAAAATTAATTTAACACACTATATACTATGCAATAACCATTACTATATGTCTATTCGTCCGTTACACTGTTGAAGGAAATAAATAAGATTCATTTTTATATATAAAGAGTAAAAAAAATATCCGGTCTGAAAGTGAAACTATTTGCTTTTTTTATTATAGTTTTTATGGCTATTCTTTATTCCTTCAAAGTTTGTACAAAATTTTAGTCGAGAAATCGAAGATGATTTCTTATACATTATGATGCTTCTTTTTTTTTTAGTTCTTTATAACTGAGTAGGCTGATCTCTTCCATTTATTTGTCTCTCTTTGGTGTTGGTCGCACACTCGCGCGCCAAGGGCAAGATGGGCCGTCCCCCGACGCCGGAGCGTGCTTTCTCCTTCTTGCTCTTTGCTTCTTGTTTTGTATTTTTTTGCCCTCGGTTTTGTGTTGTTTTTTTTTAAAAAAGCCTAGCATTAGACTATAAGATAATTACGGCGACTTATGCTGTTGTAGGCAGTCGGTTGATGGCGTGCAAAACAAGGTCTGCTGACCAAAAAGTCGCGTGCTCTCACTTATTCTGATTTATGACCCTACGACCTTCAAAACTTTCAATAGTTCCCGTACTAACTTTAGAAAGACGTTGCCAGTTATATGATTCAAAAGAGAATGTAAAACAACATAAGGGTTTCAACTTTCGTTAGAATCAACCGAATAGTTACAATGTTATTATAAAAACAAAATAAAGCAAAACGGGCACCGACCGACCGACTGACCGACATAGTGAGATGTAGACTCACACGCAACTAAAAATCTTTAGCTCTACAGGATATTTTTTTACATTAAATCGAGAAAAGGAAGAGACTTGCTCTACCTTATGCAGATTTTTCAATTACCCATTTATAATTGAGAAAATTGTTGCCATTTTTGATTACACGAAATTACTAGTATTAATAATACGTTTTTTTTTTTTATTTACGCGGTGTTTCAAAATCTTCAAATAAGAGCCGGAAGCTACTTATTTTACGTTATCGCAGTTTAATAATTTATTTCCTATATTTATTTACCGAAAGTAAAATAAAATACAAATCTAGTAAAGAAACTATTGAAGCTAGAAAGAGATGAAAGAACAAAGAATAATTGGGAGCAGGAAATATATGTTTAGAGTACAGGAATCATAAAAGAGATAATAAAGTTTCAAGAAATGAGGAAGAAATTCCATCAGGCTCACAGAGAATTAGGCGTTCGAAGTTTGCTGTTGCTATTCTACTTTTGCTAAAGAATTTTACCTAGCCTAACCTACCCTAAGCTAAACTAACCTAAATTAACTAAACCAAACCTAACTTAAATTAAAGAAATTAAACTAACCAAACATAGCCTAAATTAACTAAACCTAACCTAACCTAAATTAACTAAACCTGACCTAACCTAACCTAACTTAACCTAACCTAAATACACTAAACCTAACCTAAACTAAACTAACCTAACTTTACCTAACCTTAACTTTGCGATAGCCTCGAACGTAAAATTTGCTGCCGGGCCTGTTCCGTAAAAGATACGAGGTACAATATTTTGCATGGAATTAAAAACATTAAAAGTATAAAAGTGCATGGGAATGAAGGGAGGGGGGGGGGACCGCTCATGCCATGTGGATCTAATTACCATTTTGTTTCCGAACACTTTAAGGAAAAGTAACGCTTTCGTGGCAATTCTTATCAAAAAAGGCGAAAGGAAAGAATTTAAAAACTATAAGCCAATATCACTCTCTTATAAGCAGCATATAAATTCCTTAGAAAACTCATAACCATACACTGAAACAAATGGGACGGCAATATGGTACCGGAACAGGTAATTTCTGAATTACCTATAGTACTAGTTATCATCTGCAGGCCATTCAACAATGTAGAGAACAATTGAATACGAGATCCCTCTCTAAAAGACATTCGAAGACTAGTAAAAATCCTTAGACTCAGTGAACGCCAATTCAGTACCGTTTTTAAGCTGGATTGCTCGGGAATTAGCATAAAAAGAAGAGTGACGAGGGTACGGGTCTTGCGGGGAGTGGCATAGGTGGATCGGATTTCTTGCACTATGGGTAAATTGTGGTTCCTCGGATGTTAAGGTGGTGAAACTCTGAGCAAGAAATTCACTCTTAGGGTTGGAGTAACGTATCAAACTCGAGTGCGAGACCGGTAGAAGATACTCAAACAATCATTTGTTCATGTCGTAGGATCAGGTAGTCCGACCTGACCCTTTTGCTGTCCTCTCTAGACGTGGGGTAAGGAGGTGACAAACAAATATACGGAATGTCTCCCTTTCAAGTACGCGGGGATTAAAGACGAGTGCAAATTCTAATATTGGCCGACTTGGATACAATTTCAGCAGACTTCGGGTGGTGACAGGATGTAAATAAGTGAAACAAAATAATATTAAAAACTATAAAAACAACAAATGAGATTAACAAGAATGATACACTTTAACTATTACGTTAATCGTCCGGCAAATTAAAATTGAAATGAATTTACAAAGACTGATATTATCTGAGCCGTACGAGACACACTAATTACCCGAGAGGGATTGTGAGGAGACTACGAGTGAGCCTTGCGGTCGAAGAGCGTCACGCCTCTTCGACGATAAAAATAAAATGTAATGGCTTACGATTTTCGGGTGAGACATCGAGTATTCACTCGGGGGAGTATTCTTCTCAGAGAGCGGAGCTAAACGCCTTATTCTTGACTGAGTTCTTCGTCCTTGACCTCTGTAGTTCCGAATAACGGTTTCTGCCTATAAACCCTGAGGATGCCGGGTGTCGCTCGAGAATTGTGCGTCCTCTTTGGATGATTCCAATGACCTCACAAGATGCTGCATGAGTACTGTGAGAGTACTGCGTGAGCACTGCATGAATTTTCCTTACGCGAATGCGGCGTGGATACAGCTCGCATCCCGAATGCTCTGAGAATACTCCTTTGATCAATACCGTGCTTGAGAATATATACGACTCAACCGGAAGCTTTTTTTTGCCGATGGAAGCGATTCCGACTCTGTCCCCAAAGAGACGCTGGCGATGGTCTTAGCGCCATATCGCTAAATGGTGTCCCGGCTCCAGTCTGACTTCGATATCGCTCCGGAAGTTTACCGAAAGGTTCCAATGGAATGTTCTTCGTCCGTGAGATACTCATTTTCTCTTTATCTGCGTGACTCGTTTCCTTTCTCTCTCTCTCTCTCTCTCTCTCTCTCTCTCTCTCTCTATCTATCTATCTATCTATCTATCTATCTCTCTGACAGTCAAGCTATGGGAGGAAACGGCTCGAATGATAAAAAATAGCAATGGATTTACAAAAAGAAGACCAGAAAAGCCAAGGATCCACCCAATTCCAAGTCGAAAAGATAAAAGAAGAAAAAAAGGAAGAAAAGAGGCAGGAAGCTATAACCAACAAACAAATTAAGAAGATTAACAAGATTAGTAATTTCAAATTTTAAAGGGGAAAAAGAAGAAAAGAGAAGAAAACAAAAGAGAAAAAAGAGAAGAAGAGAAGAAAAGAAGTGGAAAGCTTTTTCACAGAAACAATATAAGAGGATTAACAATATTCGTAATTTCACAGTTTAATGTGGGAAAGGAAGAAAAGAGAAGAAAATAAAAAAGTAGAAAGAGAAGATGAAAAGAGAAGAAATGAGGTGGGAAGTTATAACACACAAACAAATTAAGAAGATTAACAAAATTAGTACTTTCAAAATTTAAATGGAAAAGAGAAAAAAATAGAAGAAATAGGAGATGATGTTCCATTCCTGTTGAATGATCTCATGTTTCCTTTTCTTTTGGCATAAAAAGTTGTTTGCTATCCTTAGGTCTCGCTCAGTAAAGTTCCCATATATGAATCCTATTGGCTAAAATTTTCATTTAAAAAAATACTCTAGTCCATTTTTCAACATTAATTGATGAGTTTCCGCCTACTCGACTTGGTAGAGCATTCTAGATGTGTGTGATTTTATAACTAAATTAATTTTGAACTATGTCCGTGTTGAAGCGATTGAATACCAATTTAGATATATTTTGACGAGTGTTTGGTCTTTCATCGATCTCGAACAGTATTTAATTATTATAGAAAATATTTTACTAGTTTAAATATCTCAATCAGTTTTCAAGGTAATCACCTAATTACAAGTGATAATAACTCTAAGGATTGGATGTTTCTTCGTACTGGTACAGCCAGCGACCACTGGCAACACCAATATGGCAAAACCTGGTAACTTCACGCCACCTGTGGCCTATTAAGTCACAAACTCTCAAGAGAGGCACTATTGTTATTCTCAAAATTCTCTCGCCCAGCTGCCACTATCTTTCTACGCCAAGTGCCAGCCTTCAAATCAACGTACAAGAAGCTCTCTTTCCACGCGAACTGCAAGCCCTCTGACCTGAGGCAAAAATGAAGAATTTCACCTTTGACCTTGTTAATAAAGACAAATAGTGAGTGTTTACTTAATCATCCGCTCTACTACCGTGTGCTCCTAAACTCGAAAATTAGTTTGGCTGGCTTACGCTGCATCTGTACTAACAGCGCTACGTGTCTATTCGGGAGCAGAGGGCCAAAATCGCAGATCATATTCGAGATGAGAATGAACGAGAGATTTATATAGAGTAAGAATGGCATCTTTAGACAGCCCTGAAGATTCGGGCAATGTATTCCGGCATCTTCTTATTTTTATTAGTATCAGGTTGGAATGAAAGTAATGTCCGATTTCATAGAAGGAAGTTTTAGTTAGTATTTATTAAAGTAGTGCCTCTTGTTATCGTTTAGGAATGCTACAATGAGTAATTTATACCTTTTTATTTTTTGATTATGAAAATATTGTTCATAATCGTCTTTGGTAATCGAAACTGTGTCCTCCCATCTAAAGATCACATTATACAAGTTTTACTCCAGGAATTTCATAAAGGTTTCAATGCAAGTATAGCGGCAAAACAATTTAGAGCAATTATGGGGATGATGCACTAAATGAAAGAAGTTGCAGGCGATGATTTTGACGTTTCTGAAGTGGGGATTTTAGTCTTAAAGTGGGAGTAGACGATGAAACAAAAGAAGGTCCTCCAAAAGAACTTGATTCCCAAGAGTTGGAAGGTGTTGTCGCAGCAGATCTTGCGATATCTTCTAAGGATCTCCCGGAGCAATTTAACGTAGATCATATGACTGTCCTACCCTAACTGAAAATGAAAAAGATTAACAACAGCGTGTTGCTTGCTATGAATCATTGCTTTCATGTCGCCTTCAGACACAATTTTGGGCAGGCTTGTTACTGGTGATGAGAAGTAGATCCTTTATCATGACGTTAAACGTTGCCCTTCGTGGGTCAGTCAAGGAAACAGAATTTCTCGACATCAAGTGGACGACTTAATTAAAAAAATATCATGTTGGGTTTATGGTGACATATTGAACCTATTGTCCATTATAAAATGTTAGGCAACAATCAAGCAATTAATGTTAACCTCTACTGTAATCAACTTGGCCAATAAGGATTGTCCTGACACAGCTCGAAGGACCAAAGCATGGAGGAGCTCGGTTGGAAAATATTGCCTCATTCACTATATTCTCAGGACCTTACTCCTTCTGATCATTACTTGTTTAAGGGATTACAGAACCATTTGGATGGTTTGATGTTGAAATCAAGAGAAAAGGTTGAAAAAGAGTTGGATCACACCTTCCATCAAAACCTAAAGTAAATTACAAACGTAAAATTCATATGCTTGTTGACAGATGGAATGAGGATCTAGAAAGCAATGGATGGTATGTTTATGATTAAATATTTACATAATCCTAACCTTTTTTCCTTTTTAATACATACTCTAAAATCTGACATTACTTTCGTTCCAACCTGATAGTTTTTAAGCAGTACTTCGGCAGTTTGAGTTCGTTAGAAATTAAAATATTAAGGTCGCTTTTTGAGGCAACTGACTAGGATTTAGCCGTTCATTTGTTAAACAGTTTCTAAATATCAACAGCCTAAATGCATAATCTTGCATTCACATATATTAAAATTCTCCTCCCATTTAACCGTACACTCGACAGTTTTATTTAGCTTCCGCTGTATATTCACCAATCATATGTATTTCCGAGCTTCCATTCATCTGCAAATTTTTATATTTTACTTATTTACTGTGATCAAGGTCATGTATGCATATAATAAATACAAGTGAAACAATCAAAGGTCCTTTAGGTATTCCGCTCCTCACTGGACCCCAGTCCGAATTTGCCCCTTTAAGAGAACACAGTGTGAACGATTTAAGAACAAATTTCTATCCATGCCAGAGAGAGAGAGAGAGAGAGAGAGAGAGAGAGAGAGAGAGAGAGAGAGAGAGAGAGAGAGAGAGAGAGAGAAGAGAAGAGAGAGAGAGAGAGATAAGAAGAGAGAGAGAGAGAGAAAAAAAAAAGAGAGAGAGAGAGAACTACAATGAGCTACAAGGAAAATAAGTACCCTAGAAGACCTTACAGTACATACAAGGAGGGTACTTTTGGCGCAATCTTCGAAGGTGTCCGTTGGTAACCTCTAAGATCACGATTTCGCAAGACTTTATCTAGTCTTGACTTGAACTGGTCAACAGATTCACTGTTGACAACTTCCGTCGGAAGTGCGTTCAAACTACCGCAGATACTGTAAGTGAAGAATTTCCGACACAGATCACGGTGATATCGCTTCAGTTCAAGTTTAAAGCCCTCGCTGAGCTGGAAAATATCCTCGTAGTCCAGTCTGTCGAAGCCTCGAAGTATTTTAAACACTTCGATAAGCTGACCACGTAGTCTCCGGATCTACAGCGAGAACAGATCTAATTCCCTTAATCTATCTTCATAACTTTTATGTCTGATAGAGGGAATCAGTTTGGTTGCCCTGGCTTGCACGCGTTCCAACCTCGCGATGTCCTTTCGAAATGAAGGACTCCAAAATTGTACGGCATACTCCAGGTGCGGTTGTACAGACACAATACTATCTCTTTGTTCCGATATCCAAACTGGCGCTTTATATACCCTAACATCCTTTGGGCCTTTTTCTCCACCTTAATACACTGTTTCGAGAACTTGAGGGCACTCGTGATAGTTACACCCAAGTCGTTCTCAGTGTTAGTGGATTCAAGAGCAGTGCCCTTAAGGATATAGGGTGATTGAGGATTTTGGTGGCCGATATGCATCACTTTGCATTTGTTTAAGTTGAAAGGCATTTGCCACGTATTAGACCACTCCCCAATCTTTCGAAGATCATCTTGCAGGCGGGCAGTATTTCCACCATCCTTTGCAACGTTCATACCAAGCTTGGTATCGTCGGCAAATTTGGAAATCTTGGCAACCATGTCACCGTCCATGTCGTTGACGTAGATGATGAATAATAGTGGTCCTAGGACAGAACCTTGAGGCACCCCGCTAGTAACAGGCACCCACTCAGAGGCCTGTCCATTCACCACCACTCGTTGCCGTCTGCCACTTAGCCAGTTATCTATCCAGCCTGCTATTTTTCCGTCTATGCCCAGCGCTCGCACTTTCCGGAGAAGGCGTCGGTGTGGTACCTTATCAAAGGCTTTCTGAAAGTCTAAGTGGACCACATCCACCGCCTTGTCCCGAACGTGCTCGCTGAAGACGAAGTGGAAGAATTCCACAAGGTTCGTCAGGCATGACCGTTGCCTTCGGAAGCCGTGCTGGGATCTCCTCAGCAGCAGGTTTGACTCTAAATGCGACGTCATTTTGTCCACCATCATGGTTTTGATGAGTTTACCGACTATTGAGGTCAGACTGATAGGTCAGTAGTTTGAAGGTTGGCTACGGTCTCCTTTCTTGAAGATAGGAGTCACCTCCGCTTCATGCCAGTCTCTAGGAACGCATTCGTTCCGGATTGACATGTTGAAGATTGCGCTCAGGTGTCGTGACACTTGATCGCGCACTTCTTTCAACACTTTAGGTAGAAACTCATCCGGGCCAGGTGACTTATTCGTCATTAGGTCACTGATCTTTTTTATTTCTCCTTCGGTGAAGTCCAAATCCTCCAGCTTTTCCCCCGAGTAGGAATCCGTCGGCTGAGGGATGGGACCACACTCTTCAGTAAGTACTGAAGAGAAGTAGTCGTTTTGGAGGTTAGCATTTTCTGCATCTGAGTGCTTTAATGTCCCCTCCTCATTCCTCAAAGGGCCAATCGTTTGACGGATTGGTTTACGGCTGTTTACATATCCAAAGAAGTCCTTGGGATTCTCTTTACAGAGTCTTGCCGCTCGGAGTTCCTCAGAATGCTTAGCCGCCCTTATGCGGACGAAGAACATTCCATTGGAACCTTTCGGCAAACTTCCGGAGCGATATTGAAGTCAGACTGGAGCCGGGACACCATTTAGCGATATGGCGCTAAGACCATCACCAGCGTCTCTTTGGGGACAGAGTCGGAATCGCTTCCATCGGCAAAAAAAAGCTTCCGGTTGAGTCGTATATATTCTCAAGCACGGTATTGATCAAAGGAGTATTCTCAGAGCATTCGGGATGCGAGCTGTATCCACGCCGCATTCGCGTAAGGAAAATTCATGCAGTACTCTCACAGTACTCATGCAGCATCTTGTGAGGTCATTGGAATCATCCAAAGAGGACGCACAATTCTCGAGCGACACCCGGCATCCTCAGGGTTTACAGGCAGAAACCGTTATTCGGAACGACAGAGGTCAAGGACGAAGAACTCAGTCAAGAATAAGGCGTTTAGCTCCGCTCTCTGAGAAGAATACTCCCCCGAGTGAATACTCGATGTCTCACCCGAAAATCGTAAGCCATTACATTTTCTTTTCATCGTCGAAGAGGCGTAACGCTCTTCGACCGCAAGGCTCACTCGTAGTCTCCTCACAATCCCTCTCGGGTAATTAGTGTGTCTCGTACGGCTCAGATAATATCAGTCTTTGTAAATTCATTTCAATTTTAATTTGCCGGACGATTAACGTAATAGTTAAAGTGTATCATTCTTGTTAATCTCATTTGTTGTTTTTATAGTTTTTAATATTATTTTGTTTCACTTATTTACATCCTGTTGTGGTGGGGCGAATGTGAGTGTGTGTAAAAGGGCCATTCTCCCACCCCTTTTCTCAGTACCCTCTCCCTCCCTCTGTAAGAATGTGTGTGAATGGGAATGGGTTTGTTTTATTTTTGTTTAATTCATGTATAAAATGATTACCATGTTTTTCTTTCTTTCCAGGCGTTATTCTGGAAAGATAATAGCTAATAATAAGATATTATTTTGTATTAAGAAAATTTAACGAAGCGTTATTCTGGAAAGAGGTAAGCTAGTCAATGTATTTTCTGGTAATGCCCACTTATTAGTTTCGCCATCCATGTAAAAATAAATGGGTCACTGAAGGAGGATATATCTCTTCTTCAGAGAGAGTGGAAGTGTGGACTGGAAGCAAGAGGGGTTCTGTAGAAGAGTGCTCCACCCAGCCCTGAGAGGAGGGCTTTCGTGTCTCTATCCACCTGAACCGCCATACCTGCCTTCGTTGACAATACTGCCTCCTTCTAGCTAACCAACTACCACCCACCTCCAGCAAGTCATAGCGCGTGTCCCCTTTTCGTTCGGTTGTGGTTGTGTTTTTTGTTTTGTGTAGAATTTACGTAAATTGTTGTATCCGCCCGTTATAAGATTCTCGTTTGGTATCGTTATTTTGATTGGGGAATTTAGCCTCATTTTGAAGTGTGCACACTTCGCCAGTAAATATAAAATTTTGTAAATATAACCTGTAACTATCATTGTTTTTTTTGTAAGTAAGGGGACTGTATATACAATCCGTTTTATTCTCCCTCGATTTCTCACGTCCGGACAGTGTAGGAAGCGGGTTGGATCGATTATCGATTGGGATTAGAGATCTATTTTTGGCCCGCTACATTTGGCGCCCAAATAGGGACGTGAGACTTCGAAACTGGGAGCGTGACTGGATTGGATTGCAGTCCATACCCAATTAGTGTGACAAGTAGTTTGATTGATTTTTCCCTTCTCCTATCTTTTTTACTAACTTGGGAACAATGGCTGTAGCGGAAACGTTGAATGAAGAAGTAGTGCGATTGAGACTGGAGTTGAGAAAGAAAGAAGAGGAGTGTGAAATGTTGCGGGGAATGATGGAGGGAATGGAGAATAAAATAAAAGGGATGAATGAAAAGACTGATAAGATGAAGAAGGAAATGGGAGACCGACAGGATCAGACGGACCGACGGATGCAGGACCTGTATGACATGATGAAGGGGTCAGGACCGGCCCTAGGACCCTCGACCTTGACCCCTGCTCCGACTGAAGGGGATAAGACTAATGGGATCAATGGGAGTGTGTGCGAGTCTAGAGAGGATAGGGTGATTATGAGTGATAGGAAGGACGGAGAATGGAAGAGAGTTGAATGCAAGAGAAGAAGGAAGAGTGGTGCAAAGGGGAAGGATAGGAAGGTAAGAGGCAAGAGTGTGGACTCATTGTACTCGGATGAAGGAGAGAGTGATGGTATGATTCATATGAGTGAGAGTGAAGGCAGCTCAAGTGAGAGTGAAGTGAATGTGGGAAAGGGTATTTTGATAAGGGAAGTGCCAAAGATAGATAGATTTAGGTTACATGGTGGGAAAAGTGTGGAAGAATTCTTCGGGGAATTTGAGCGATATTGTAAGCTCAAGTACCCGGAGAATAAGGGATACTGGATGAATGTTTTGGGGGAATGTTTGGATGGAAAAGTATTGGAGTTTTTCCGCGTGATAACGAGTGTGGGAGAGCCAAAGTACGATGTAGTGAAGAAGAGATTGATTGGGCAGGTGAAACGAATGAAAGAGAGTGTGAAGTATAAGAGGGTGAATGAATTTGAGAAGGCTCGAATGGGGAAGAGTGAAAGTGTGAATATGTATGCACATAGGCTTGAGAGTATGGCAAGAACGAGGTATGGTGATGATGATGTAAATGAATGTAAACCACTCATGAGGAAGTTTTTGGACACGATCCCGCAAAAGGGGAGTGAATGGCTGAGTGGAAAGAGAAAGGAGAGAGTGAGACTGACAGGTGAACGGTTGATGTGGGAGGATGTGTTGGAACTGTTAGAAGATGGACGATTTGATGATGAAAGCGATCTAGAAGAGGATGGATGGTACAGTGTGAATGTTGGGGGTAAGAAGCCCAGGAGCTTTCATCCACCCCAGCAGTTTGTCAGCTACAGGGATGCCCTGAAGGCTGCACCAGCTGGAGTGATGTCAAACTTCCTGGGCCGGCAGAATGGATGGGCAAATGGAGGGTGGTCGAATGGAAGGGGGCAGATGAATTTCAAGCGTGGGAACGGATATATGAGAGAGAAACCGAGGTATGTCCCAGCAAATGAGAGACCGAATGGTGTGAGAAAGATTGTGGAATGTCGTCGGTGTGGAAGGAAAGGTCATATGTTGGCAGAATGTAGGTGGACATCTGGTGCGTGTTTTGGGTGTGGTAAGAAAGGGCATATGATAAAGGATTGCCAGGAAAGTGTGAAAGAGTGCTTCGAGTGTAAAGAAATAGGCCATTTGAAGAAAGATTGTCCGAGGTTGAATGGTGGAGCAACTGCTGGGGAAAGCATGAAATATGCATGTGGTAATTGTGGAAAGGCTGGTCATTATGCAAGGATGTGTCGTGACCAGAGGAATGTATGTAGCTATTGTGCGATGGAAGGACATTCAAGTGAAAAGTGTTGGATTAGACTGAGAGCGCAAGGTGTGAATGGAAAGTCTGAAGCGGGAAACTGAATGGTAAGAGGGTACCTGCTGAAGTATCCTCTGTGTGCATGAGTGTGAGTAATGTGTTGGTAAGTCTGTCTAGTGTGAAAGTGCTGTCTGGTAGGAAGTATGAGTGTCTGAGTGTGAAGGTGGAGTTGAATGGAATTGAGTGTTTGGCTTTAATAGATTCTGGATGCAAGGCGAGCTTGGTGTATAAAGATGTGTATGACAAGTTTAGCGAGAAAGCCCTCCTGTCTGAGTGCAAGGGTAGTTTAGTAGGTATTGGTAATAGGAGAGTGCCTGTGATTGGAATGATAAGGTCACCTGTTCGAATGCATGGTATGATGATGAATGAATGTGAATTTTCTGTGATTGATAAGGTGAGTAGTGAGTATGGTGTGATTTTGGGCTATGATTTTATGAAAATGAATCGTATGGTTGTGCATCCTGCGAGTGATCAGATTGAGAGAAAGATTGGTAAAAATGGGGTGTATAAGTTGTATGTAGGGAAAGATGGTAGCGTTTTGAGGAGTGTGTTTACTGGTATTGAGGTGACTGCTATGGAGAGTGTAAGGCTTGTGAAGGGTGAAAGGGTGTCTGTTAGAGTGAGTTGGAGTAAGGATGTTAGTTTGAATGTGAGTGAGAACACTGTGATATTGGATGGAAAGTATGCATGCTATAAGGTAAGGCGTGTTGCTTGTGTGTTTGATGGCTTGATGAGAATGAATGATCCTTTTGTATGTGTGCAGGCAGACCCCAGTGTGAAAGGGCAGGTGAGGGGAATCCAAGTCGGAGATGTACTGGGCCACCTCTCCACTGTCAAGGAGGTAGGTATGGATAATAGTACGGATATCAGGGTGAATGTTGCGAATGAAAAGACATGTGAATGGATGTATAATGAGGTGAAGGACATGGTGAAATTGGATGGATGTTTGACTGAGTATGAAAGGGAGAATGTGTATCGAATGATATTTGAGCGAAAGGGAGCCCTCAGTAAGGGTGATCTGGATTTCGGGGTTGCAAAGCTCCCGGAATTCAAGATTGTCCTGCAGGAGGACTCCCCAATCTATCAGCGGCCGAGGCATTTCCCACGTCCGGTTGCTGAAGAGATTGAGGAGCAGTGTTTGGAATTGGAGCAATTGGGGGTGATTGAGGAGAGCGAGAGTGCATGGAATAGTCCAATTGTACCTGTACGTAAGCCGGATGGAAGATTGCGTCTGTGTGTGGATTATCGAAAGGTGAATGAAAGGACTGTGAAAGAAAGGTTTCCGATGTGTGTGGCATCTGAGTGTGTGTATAGTATGCATGGGATGGAGTGGTTTACGAAGCTGGATCTGGTACGGGGGTATTACCAGATGCCCATTGCTGAGGAGAGCCGGCCAGTAACTGCCTTCTCTTCCTCAAAGAGGCATTACCAGTTCCGGAACCTCAGCTTTGGGTTGGCTAATGCTCCCGGAGCCTTCCAGCGGGCAATGAATGTTGTGTTGAGTAAGTTTGCGAGTAAGAATGTGATTGCGTTTATAGATGATATTTTGATTATGACTGAGACTTTTGAGGAGCATATGAGATTGGTGAATGATGTGTTGAGAACGTTGGAGAGTGTTGGTGTGAAGGTGAAAGTGGCGAAGTGTGAATGGTTTGCGAAAGAAGTGGAATTCCTTGGGCATATGGTGAGTGAGAATGGATTGCGTAAATCATCGAAGTATGTTGAGAAGGTGCGAATGTTTCCTAAACCGGTGACTGTGAAGCAACTGAAGTCATTTTTGGGTTTGATTGAGTTCCAGCGAAAGTTTATACGTGATTGTTCTGGTGTGAGTAAGCCTCTGACTGAGTGGATGGGCAAGAAAGGTAGTACGGTTGTCAAGTGGAATGATAAGATGAATGAGGTGTATGAGAGACTGAAGGAGGCAGCGGCTGAAGATGTTGAATTAGCTTACCCAGATTATAGTGTAAATGCTAAAATGCTTGAATTGTATACAGATGCGAGTGGGTATTGTATGGGAGGTTTTCTGATGCAAGAGCAGCGTTTGAATGGAGAGAATGTCAGGCGAATAATTGGGTATGTATCCAAGGCTATGAATGTTGCAGAACGAAAGTATTCGACTGTGGAACGAGAGCTGGCTGCGATAAGATATTGTTTGAAAGTGTTGCGTCCATTTTTGTATGGTGTGAGGTTTGTGATAAAAACCGATCATCAACCTCTTGTGTATCTGCAGCGTATGAAGTGGGCTGATAGTAGGATTGCAAGGACTTTGGAAGATTTGAGTGACTTTGACTGTGTGATTGAGTATGTGCCTGGTGAACGGAATGGAGTGGCTGATTTGATGTCAAGGTATCCTGGTACGAATGATGAAAATGTGTGTGGAGTGAGTGATCCTGAGTATTTGCCGAAAGGAATTATGAATGGAAAAGAGAGTAAGGGTGGTAGTGATTCCTTGTTTGAGAGTGTATGGAATGGTTTGCAAGATTTGAAGAGTGATGGATTAGATGTGAGAGTGCCCGATAGTGTAGATGATTTAAGGAAGGAGGTAATGAATGAAGTGTGTAGTAAGCCTGAAAGCATTGGTATGGCAAAGGTGCGGAACTTCATGAAAGAATTGAGAGCGATGTGTATGCAAGGGGTCCCGCCATTTCAGGAAGTGTTGATTGTAGTGAGTGATTGTTTATGTGCACTTTGGTGGTGAGAGGCCGATTGTGTACAAGGATGAGAAGATGAAGGGTTTGAATCCTAATGTGGTACATCTGCAATGTTTGAGCGGTGTGCACTACAATTGGGTAATTGAAAAGTGTTCATATATAAGAGAGAAGAATGATTGTCTGGATGAAGATGAGTGTGTGTTGAGTGATGATATGGGAGTTAATGACAGTGTGGATATCAGTGCTGATGTTGGTGTGCTTGTTCCTTCTATGTATTGCGAACATGGTGGACCTGATATGATGGAAGCGAGAGTGAAAGTTAGTGAAAGGTTGTTCTGTGGTTTGATTGATACTGGAGCGCAAGTGTCTTTAGTGAATGAGAATATTCTGAGTAAGTATGAAGAGTTTAGATGTTGCGAGCATAAACCTGTGAAGTTACGGATAAGTGGATTAGGGAATGGCATGATAGTGGCATGGGAACAGGTTAGTCTGAAAGTGAGTTTGGGTAATGGTGTGAATGTGAAGCATGACTTTGTGATTCTGAAAGGTGAGCAAATGCCTTGTTGTTTCTTGCTTGGTGTAGACTTTATGAGATTAAATGATTTGTCTTTGGATGCTGATAAGGATTGTCTTATGAAAGGTGAATGTGAGGTGATGAAGTTGAATGAGTGTGCAAAGAATGTTGTCAAGTTTTGCGGTATGATTGAGTTGGTCATGGATGATGAGAATGAGATTTTAAGTGATGATGATATTCTAGAGATGCAAGAGATGTGTCCTTTTGTTAGTGAGTTGAAGAGGTGTGTAATGATGCGTGTTGATTTGAATGAATGGCCAGAGTGTTTAAGTGATTTTAAAAGGTATGCTAAGGATTTTGTTGTTTGTATGGATGTTGTATATTTTGTGAGGCATGTGAAGGGTGGTGATGATATGTATGTACCTGTGATGTCCTTAGTTGGTATGATTGGTCTGGTGAAGGTTGTGCATGATAATTATGGGCATATGGGTAAATTTAAGCTGTGGGAGTGTATGAAGGAGCATGTGTTCCACCCGTTTCTGAGAACTGTTGTGAATGATGTTGCAAGTACGTGTGAAAGGTGTCAGAAGCGAAAGGTGCAAGGTGTGCAAGTGAAACCACCGATGTTGAAAGTTGATGCGAAAGAACCGTTTGAATTGGTAGTGATTGATTGTGTGTCTTTGCCGCGTACGAGAGCTGGGAATGAGGGTATGGTTGTGATGGTTGACCATAAAAGTAAGTTTGTGTATGCAGCGCCTGTGAGAGATAAAAGGAGTGAGACTGTTGCGCGTGTGGTTGAGCAGTTGTTTTTTCCTATGTGTGTATGGAAGCCTAGAAGATGTCTGAGTGATAATGGGCCTGAATTTGTAGGGGAAGTGTTTGAGCAAATGTTGAGAGAGAATGGTGTGGAGCATGTGAGAACAACTCCGTATGTACCATCTTCAAATGGATTGGCTGAACGGACTATAAGAACCTTGTGTGAGATGTTGAGAATGATGAGTACGACAGTGAATGACTGGGATGTGTGTCTAGGGAGAGTGTTGTGGGCGTATAATTCAACTGTGCATAGTGCAACTGGAATGTCCCCATGTCAGTTTGTGATGAATTTTGAAAGGCGAGTGAAAGATAGGTTTCGTTTGAGTGAAAGTGAGCAGAGTGTATGGCCTGAGGCGCATGAAAGGTTCCGTTCATTTGAATTAGGTACAAAAGTATTGAAGGTGAAAGAAGTGAAGGGTAGGTTGAATGTATCAAAGATGAGTGAGAAGTTTGATGGACCTTATAGAGTTGTGAGGGTTTGGGAAAATGGAGTGACATATGTTTTGGAGAGTTTGAATGACAGCATGACTGAGAGAGTGCGGGCTCATCAGAGTCAGTTAAGGAGATGGAGAGAACCTCCTGACTACCTGGTGAGCCATCCGGTGTATGGACTGTGTAGAGAGAGAGGTAAAGTGCATGCTGATGAGATTGAATGTGAGAGTATGGATCTGTCTGGGAAAGAGCTAGTCTTAGTCTCGAGGAGTAGAAAGCGTACAAAGAAGAGTGAAAGGAAGAAGGGAAGTACGAATGAAAGTAAGTCTGAGCAGAGTTTTTCTGGTATGGGGGATCTTGAAAGGGAGATTGAGTTTTTTTGTAAGCAGGTGAGTGATTTGGCTGGTATAAGTAGACGAGTGAGTGAGCTGCCTGTGCCTGATTTTTCTGGTTTTGGGAACAGTATGAATGATAGTGTGTTTGGGCAGAATGAACCTAGTGTGGCTGATTTTTCGGGTTTTACGAATGGTAATAGTAGGGATGAGTTTGATGTAGTGAATGATGAAGTGGCTGATTTTTCAGGTTTCTGGTGGGAACCAGTCGAAGGGGTTTCTGGTATGCCTGTTGAGAATACAGGGGATGTGAGTGACCTGTCTGTTTCACAAGAATGTACTTTGAGTTGGATGAGAGCTGTGAGTGAGGAGCTGATGAATGGGGGTATGAAGAGTGAGGGTTCTGAACGGAAGAGTATGAAAGAATTCTGTCGTGAGATGGGAGAACTGGTAATGAGGGCTAAGAGTATGGTTGATGAGATGATAAATAGTGACGATGAGACTGACAGGACGACTGACGAACAACCCCGACTAATTGCTACGCGTAGCCAGAGACCAGTAGACGAGTGTGAATGGGTGCAGAAGGGTGCGATTGAGCACAAGTGGTACCGTGAAGAGTGATTGAAAGGGTTTAGTGAGTGGCTGGTCGAATGGCTTAAGGAAGGAGGGGTGTGGTGGGGCGAATGTGAGTGTGTGTAAAAGGGCCATTCTCCCACCCCTTTTCTCAGTACCCTCTCCCTCCCTCTGTAAGAATGTGTGTGAATGGGAATGGGTTTGTTTTATTTTTGTTTAATTCATGTATAAAATGATTACCATGTTTTTCTTTCTTTCCAGGCGTTATTCTGGAAAGATAATAGCTAATAATAAGATATTATTTTGTATTAAGAAAATTTAACGAAGCGTTATTCTGGAAAGAGGTAAGCTAGTCAATGTATTTTCGGGTAATGCCCACTTATTAGTTTCGCCATCCATGTAAAAATAAATGGGTCACTGAAGGAGGATATATCTCTTCTTCAGAGAGAGTGGAAGTGTGGACTGGAAGCAAGAGGGGTTCTGTAGAAGAGTGCTCCACCCAGCCCTGAGAGGAGGGCTTTCGTGTCTCTATCCACCTGAACCGCCATACCTGCCTTCGTTGACAATACTGCCTCCTTCTAGTTAACCAACTACCACCCACCTCCAGCAAGTCATAGCGCGTGTCCCCTTTTCGTTCGGTTGTGGTTGTGTTTTTTGTTTTGTGTAGAATTTACGTAAATTGTTGTATCCGCCCGTTATAAGATTCTCGTTTGGTATCGTTATTTTGATTGGGGAATTTAGCCTCATTTTGAAGTGTGCACACTTCGCCAGTAAATATAAAATTTTGTAAATATAACCTGTAACTATCATTGTTTTTTTTGTAAGTAAGGGGACTGTATATACAATCCGTTTTATTCTCCCTCGATTTCTCACGTCCGGACAGTGTAGGAAGCGGGTTGGATCGATTATCGATTGGGATTAGAGATCTATTTTCGGCCCGCTACACTGTTACCACCCGAAGTCTTCTGAAATTGTATCCAAGTCGGCCAATATTAGAATTTGCTCTCGTTTTTAATCCCCACGTACTTCAAAAGGGAGACATTCCCTATATTTGTTTGTCACCTCCTTCCCCTCACGTCGAGGGAGGATAGCCAAGGTCAGGAAGGACTATCTGATCCTACGACAATCCACTTAAAAAATATTCCTCATATTACGTGCAATTTGAATTTCAGTAATTGCCAATTATATGTAGCTTCATCAAAGATTATTTCGAAAGTCTTGGCAAATATATTCACTTTGAGGTCATCTTAGATACCTAGAAGTTCTATTTCTAATTATATATAGATTCTAAATTTCACTAATGGTGGAAACTGAACTAATAGAGCGATCATTAATTACTTTTATCGGTTTGCTTCCATTTTTGAAGATTGGCGTAGAATTAGTTGTATCACACTCTAAAATGAAGTACCTCGTCCTTAATAGATCGGCTAAAGATCAGGCCCAGCAGTTTTACTGGTTCGTTCTTTAACTCATTTAAATGAGTTGAGCAGTACACCTCATGCTCTAGTGCCTTTGATTGTTTCAACTTGTTTATACATGTAGTTATTTCCTCATCATTTACTCGCATGTCGCTCAATTTATTTTCCTAAAATCGATTTCATCGCTTAGGGAGGAGGATAGTCGGGACAAGTTCCGAACAGTTAAAACACTTAATAAGTAGTCATTTAAAATCTTTACTATGAGTTCGGGATCATCAGTGAGAAGTCTTTTTCTACTTCTAATCTGCCTTGTAGCCTCTCGTAAAGGCTTTTTACTGCTAGCGTAACTATAGGTCTGTTCTGGAATTCATTTTCGCCCGCATGACGTTCCTCATGACCAGCCCATCGTATAATGTTATGCTTTCCTTTATTTGGAATCTGAGTTGTGATCACTTTATTTCTTCAGTTTCTCACTACTTGAATGTCTTCTCCTATGTGCTCACCCGTGGTGAGAAATTAATCAAATAATGGGTATTTCAAAAAGTTATCGATCTTATTGAATTGGATGTTCTATTCACCTTCAATGGAAACAAATGTCTGTTTTTTTTATAAATTTCTAGCTGTAAATTAATTTTGTCTCTCTATATTAAAACCGTTTCGCTTTCATTAAAGAATTCAGACAAAAATTCGAACGCATTTTTGAACCCAATTTCGAAATGCACAGAATTTTATGGTCTTATTTCTTTCAAGACAGGCCGGAAATTCTGACTATTTTCGTAGGACTATGACTAAAAGTCGGCCTTACTCCCTTCTCGATTGGAAGCTTGAATTCATATTTCGGCCAGCTCCACTTCTCCCTCCACCCTTTTCTCAGTTTTTTTTTCTTATATGTCGACATTTAGTCTCTCCAAAGAAGTTGCTAAGAATCTATTTCTATCCGTAACTTCGCATCTCGTCCTTAGAGTGTGTAAAATCCAAAAGCTTCGACCCTATCTCAAGGCCAATTTCTGTCTTCGTGTGGGAAATCTTGAGTTCAATTGTCTCATTAAGCAATCAAAATCTGCAAATTTGGTTTCCATTATCATTATCACTCATCTGAAGATGAATTTTCTTGTTAAAAGAATACTCCCATCTAACGCATTAGTCTTTAATTAGGTATATGGGTGCGATTCGAGCGTTGTTCTTAACGTTTGATTTGCAGTTTGAGCGCTTCCTGTCATGGAAGTCCGTAATAGTCCAAATAAACAATGCAATTGTTTAATTTTCGTAAATGCTTTTATATAATTGATCAAATTTATTTTGTGTGGAACGATATCATCGCACACTACGATTTGATTGTTGCCAGAGCACAAAAGACACGATGGCGATTCACACAGGCCAATAATTCAAGAGCGCACTAAATTCGCATCATGCCAGAAGCGAAGTAAGAAAAAAGTTCCACTTTACCTTAAGTCATTTTTGTTTTAAATAAATCCACGTTTATGTATAAAAAAGACCCTCATAAAATAAATAAACGAATAATTACTATTACTAGTTGTCTTTATTAATTCTCCAGAAGTACCAGTATCTCATGTTGGTATTTTAGGAAACCTGTCTTACAACTTGAAATGTACCTAGGTTATGTATGCAATTTTTCCGCCATTCCACTATTGATAAGTTATTCGAAACCTTCTCTTATCAGAATAGCCATAATTTTTTACATACTCAATAGTTTTTTTAATTTTTCTCAATTCAATTAAAGATATGCTGTAATGTGGGAACCAATTAGCCAATTAGGCCTTACCTTTTGTTTTTGGAACTTAACATTATCTAACCTCTAATTACCACCAATAAAGTTATCAGGGAAAGAGAAACAGCAATCTGAGCTTAAGTTTTTGTTTATCTTCGATCAAACCCTTTTGTTCTTATTTCTGAGTCCGCTTAAGGTTGTAATTGCGATTGAGTCTATTTGTAAATTCCACTACCTTTATTTTCCTTACGAACAGCTTTAAAAACAATTTTGATTGCAATGCTCATATTGATTGTCATTTTTTTAATAAATTAATATATTAAAATGTTAATTGAAAACAGCCTCATACACATCACCGCTTCAAAATTAAATAGTTGGGTGATGTTATTTGGGTGATGTTATTTCTTAAAATGACCCCAGCCCCCTTTGGTTGAAAAGCTCGGATTTATTTTTAAATCGACCATAACATAATATTTCATCTCAGACGTCTTAACACCTTGACTATTATTACTCGCAAATGAATAAAAAGCAAAATACTTATGTTGATGGGCGAAGAACCCTGCGTAAGAGTTACATGCTACCGCTTGTTTTCTTAACAAAGTCCGACCTTCAATGAGGTCTTCACTTAACAAGATCGCACCTTCCTTGAGGTCCTCACCTAACAAGGTCTGACCTTCAATGAGGTCTTCACTTAACAAGGTTTCACCTTCATTGAGGTCCTCACTTAACAAGGTCTCACTTTTCGTGAGGTCCAACTTAACAAGGTCGCATCTTCATTGAGGTTCTAACTTAACAAGGTCCCAGCTTTATAGATGTCCTTACTCTAAAAGGTCCAACCTTTACCGAGGTCCTTACTTAACTAAGTCCGACCTTCATTGAGGTCCTCAATTAACTAAGTCCCACTTTCATTGAGGTCCTCACCTAACAAAATCCCAACTTTATTGAGGTCCTAACTTCAGTATCTTCAACTAAAAGGATCCTAACTTCATCGAGGGCTTAACTTCAGTGAGGTTTTCAGCTAAAAGGTTATCTCCTTCTTTTAACTCTTTGGTACTACGCTACGAAATCTCTCATCGACTTTGTGACCGCTCACACAATCTTAAAGAAGCTGCGACCTAACCTAGTGGAAAGACGATTCGCAAGAAAGTTAACCCACATTGGGGGTGCTTAGTGGCAGAATGGATTCCAAATTCAGGCATTTGCGGAGGCTACCTTATACATGGTCCCCCCTCCCTCCCCCCCAAAAGCCCTAACTTTCGATCGATTTCACTTCTTAATTCGACAAAATATTAGGAAATGAAGCCTATAAAAAGTTGCTGGCCGTATTTTTCTTTTGTGGGGCCACGCTGTATCATCTTGTGGTTCAGATCTCGCCCTAAATTGGGCATGGGCCTCTTTAGAGTACGGAAGGCTTCAAGGTAGACAGCGGAATGGTGGTAAAAGTTATACCAAAAAACAACCTTATCATTAGTTCCTCTTGGAGATACTCCGATCACACTTATTACTGAAGATTTCCATATTTTGGTCAAATTTCGTACAATTTTATGTTGTTTTACATTCTCTTTCGAATGATATTACAGCAAAGCTCCTCTCAAGGTTAGTCCGGGAATTATTAAAAGAAAACTAACTATGGGTTGAATTGCCCCCCTTGTTGAAAGTTTTGTAGGTCTTAAGGTCATATGGACATAAGGTCAGAATAAATGAGAGCACGCGACTTAGGTATGTTGACTTTGTTCTGTGACACTTCCATTACAGAGTCAGAATTTGTTGTTGCCTCGCACATTGATGTTTGCGATTCTCTCTTGCGTGAGTCTTTTCTTGTCTGGGCGGGGTTACTTGTAAATACCAGCGTGCAACCTTTTAAAAGAGAGATAAACACTCTAGAAGCGGACATGATTCTGTTAGAAGTACCACGCGTGTACCAAGGTCCTTGAAAGACCAATTTAAAGTAACTGGAAAATGAGAATGACTTTTGTGGCGCATTTTCCATCTTCTAAATCAAAATTATAAATTCATTCATTTATTGAAGAATCTCATAGATTTCTTTCCCTATCCTTGCGTTATGCGTACGGGTGTCTTTTATAAACTATGTGCACTAGGATGAATTGGACGAAATAAACTAAATAAATAATGTTTATTTGCTAGACTGCATTGCGCTGTACACTCTGGTATAAAAAAGAATGAACTCAAATTATCCGAGGGATTTCTCGATATAATTTGAAATCATAGTTGCAATGATGCACATGTGAGTCATTGGCATAAAGGAATATAACCCTTGGGGTACATGTTGTGTCTATTCAAACAACGAGATAATATTTACATGTGTAGATGTTCATGACAACTTTTGAAATTTTTGAAATGCCATCGACTTTACCGGTTGATAATATGAGACGTGTTTTGTAGTTGCATATTTTATATTTATATTAACTCGGATTCGTTCAATCTCTATTATTTTGGATGTGTATTATTATAATCCAGGCAACATATTGCAATTCTTCAAAACATCATTAACAAATCTGCATTGAATGTTTCTATACATAATAAAATAGAAAATTTCCAACTTTTTACGACCAGTCGAAATGTATCGACACATAATTGAGTTTCTATTTGTTGATTCGTTTGTTTTAAGTCCCTTGGCAACTTACTCATAAATATACTAATTCTCTCTCTCTCTCTTATATTATATTGTATTATATATATATATATATATATATATATATATATATATATATATATATATATATATATATATACAGGGTGAGTCAAAATTATGTTAACACTTCTATAAGTTTTATTTTATTCAAATTTTAAAACTAGAATGAGAGGAATTATTTATTCAGAGTTTACTGAACAGTCTCCACCTGTCCACCAGCACAATTGATGCACACAAACCAGCGATCAACAGTACAATTTATTGCATTGACACACATTCCACTGGGAATATTTGATATTACACCTTTTATTATGTCCTTGAGTTCTTCGATGTCACTAACGCTTTTGCTATACACCCGATCCTTTATCATACCCAATAACCAGAAGTCACAGGGTGTGAGATCAGGGGAGTATGGTGGCCATGCCAACGGTTCGCCGCGACCTATCCAACGATTTGGGAAAGTTTGATCAAGATAAGCACGAACAGTGCAGCTAAAATGAGGTGGTGCACTATCATGTTGGAAATACCCTGCTCGTCTGATATGTAGGGGTGTGTTATCAATGACAAACGTTTGCAGCATTTGTAGGTAGCTATCTGCAGTCACCGTTAAAGTTGTAAAGAAATATAGGCCAATTACACCAGTAGGGGTCACGGCACACCACACATTTACCTTTGAGGAGGTCCGTTCATCCTCTCAAATGACACGTGGATTTTCAGTACCCCAGAAAATATGGCTACGATTTGGAAATTGTTCAGCAAACTTTCGACGCACTGTTGTTGCCGATCCAAAAACTTCCATCAAGCTTGCAACCACAATTCTGTGCTCCATTGTTAGTCTGTCAGTCATGGGTAATGTAAATCTGTAAAATAAATATAAATAAATCATTAATCATAATAATAAAAAATAAATCATAAAACTTATAGAAGTGTTAACATAATTTTGACTCACCCTGTATATATATATATATATATATATATATATATATATATATATATATATATATATATATATATATATATATATATATCTATTAGTGTAGATGAGTAGCACTTTCTTGAATGCAAATTTTGTTGAAGACCATATATATATATATATATATATATATATATAAATATATATATATATATATAACTATTCTTATTAGCTTTGGTGATAAATGAAAATATATATATATATATGAGTATAAAGAATCTATAACAATTTTGGTTAATTATATATTACATTATAGTGGAGAAAAAGAATATGGTGAATGAGGTTTCCCTAAAACTGCAGATTGAGGTAACATAGCAAATAACAATTCAAGTATGATGGCAGGCGGATGGAGAGAGGGAGGGATAATGGTGGAGTTAAATTGTTTTCAAAATGGGATAAACGTAGTAGGGGGGATCGGGAAGGGTTAGTCTCCCTTTATAAGGGGCGTTCGTTGTTCAGCTGAAAACTTGGTCAACAGCTGGTTTGATATAACAATACACTTTTGTTTCCTTCTTCCATCGAGAACAAAATGGCAACTGCGAATTCACGCTGTTAAATCGACAGCGAATAATCGGTTATAATAGTGCGCTCTTTCATCCCACCTATAATATTTTACTTGGAAATTATTCCAATTTTATCATTTTGGGCTCTCTTCCTCTGACCCCAGTAACCTGGAGTCCACTTACGAGAGAAGGTTCACAACGACGCACGCAAACGAACCGAAGCATTAATGAATTTAATGCGAGAACTTTCAAACTCACCCCTATGCTATAACGATGCCTTCGCACCTTTATCACGCGGGTACAAATAGTTTGCTACCAAGAACTTCAATAACAAGTCCAATAATCCAGACCAAAGGCAAGCTCATTACGTTATCATTTCAACTCATTCAATCCCTCCAGCCTTTATCTTCAGTAGAATCAGTTTGCTTCAGGTCCAACACTAGTAACAATTAATACAAACCTTGAAGAGCACAACCTTATATTTCTTATGTAAAATAATGTTTAACCGTTTACCTACATTTTATTATCAGCAAACTTAAAAAAAAAAGATGATTTTTTCTTCCTTAGTTCATTAATGACATTCCTACGGATAATAAGTGCCACCAAACGAAATATCTCGGGTAAAATTCCTTAAATACATTAATTTTTTGATGTATCCGCATAGATTCGGGTAAATTTAATTTATCCATTAGATACCCGTGTATATACGGACAAATTTCTGATTGGTTAACTGAGCAACTTTGAATAATCGAGGTCTTTGTACAATCGGGCATGGAAGCCTTGTCCTCATAACACTTATCTCTATCCCTGTATCATCTATTTATCTATTTATCTACAGTTTCCCTCTACCTGTACTTCCTCTCAATATTTCCCTCGTTTTTTACAAGTTTCCTTTTTCTCGATCGGAAAAAAGGGTCCCGAACTGGGCTTAATTGCCCAAAAAGGGGTAATTTTTTTTAATTAGGTGCGGTTAATTAGTAAGGAAGTCCCTAATTAACTAATTTTACGTGTGGGTTTCGCAGATGAGGTGGGAATTGTAGTTGTAGCTGCCAGATCGAATTTATAGGTAACTCTTACCCTCAGGAAACAGAAAAAATACGATTGCAACTCTTTGCCATAGCTTAAAATCACATCTTTCCTTTTCCTCTGGGTGATTTATGTACATTTTCAATAGTACACGATTTTTGTAAGTTTCCCACTTTTTTTAGTAGGTTGATTAGGAATGATTTTTCGTTTATGGTTCCCAATTACGAAATAGTTACTATTGATTGGCGGTAATTATAACAGGTAATGTACCCGTGTGGTAAAAAATGAAGGAAATATTAGAGTAAAATTATATTATTATTATTCACTTAGTAATGCTAAGTTATATTGTTAATTTTAACACTTCACTCTTTAAAATAAAATTCACTTCGACTTGGAAATATTCAAGTAATAATACTTATTATTACAATCATCACTACCGAAATCATTATTATTGACTTGGTAATATTAAAAATTATGGATTAATTCAATTTCCTAACTTTCTTACTTACACTAAAATTCACTTTCACCTTGAATTTCATTTTTTAAGAGTTAACAAAGAACTAAACAAGGTGAAACTGCTCATTATTGTACTATATGTCCATGCTATTCTCCTTTGGCTTTATAAATAGAACTATGTAAAGTTTTACTATGCTAACGGCATGTAATGAGATATCGTAATTTTTATGGAATTAATGCAAATACTATAGTCATTTTATTGTAAATTTTATTTTGTTTGTAGTATAAAATTTGCTGTACATGGTCACTATGGTGTATAAACTGATATTGAAATACCGATAAATACCGGTTTTGATATAATTGATAGGTAAAACCATTACCGAAACACCAATACCGATTTCTTTTAATTTCTCTGACCTTTAAGAGTAATCTTAAAGGTTGATTTGCTTTTTGCCTGTTTCTATTATTATTTTTATTAACCTATTAATTATTATTGTGTTTAACCATCAATATTATAATTAACCTATTAAAAATGTTACAGGATAATAAACTAATTAAGGAAGAATTAGAAAGTTATATAAGATATAAAATACAACAAAGTAAGAAGCTCAACGCAGATGACAGAATGTATTCGAAAGGTGGACCAACTTCTAGAATCAGGAATTTAAGATTTGCCTAACAATATATTTGTCATTAAAGGTACTTTATAACTTCTTCAAGAGGAGTGGTAGTAGTAATAGTACAAGTAGGGGTTCACTAACCTGCCTTTATCCAGCAGGATCCACGAACGGATAATGAAATAGACACATTGATATAGTCTAAATTGGAATTTCTAAGATATTTTGAAGTAAAAGATGTAAAAAAGAATATTCCAAAAACTTGTTTCGATGCTCCTTATAACACGCTAACGGGCATTTCAATGCACAATGTGGATTGTGGTGAACATTGTGCTGTTGATGAAGTACTAGATCATGATTGTTCTAGAATGTTCTCAAGTGTACATCAACGGTACTATTGTGAAGTAGACTGTAGGGAAAAGGGAAAGCTGTATTAATCATTTGTTCGGATCTGTTTCACTTATTTAGTGTTTCGATATTTCTGTCAGTCAGTAGTGTAAAGTCTAACCAACTTCGCCCTCCTACTTTGTCCCATAAAAAGTCAATTGTGAAGCAGTACTAGAAGAAAAGTAAAGATGAATATTTAACTTGCCATAAGATTTTGAAAGGTACTGGTGGCTCAACCTCATGCCATCGATTTTGAAGGTGGAACCAGAGGTTCTTTGAAGTAGTTCATTCATAAAACAACCTGTTGATGAAGTGGTTTCAAAAGAGGATAATCGAGGATGGTTTTAGTTTTATTAAAATTGCATTAAGTGAATTTATTCAAAACAGTTTGGTGAAAATGTGTAAGATAAGAAGCTACCGACTTTATTAAAAGAGGTGAAAATGTTGGTTCGAAATTATTATGAAACTAAGAAAATGAGTTAAGCAAGTACTTTTTAAAGATGGATTTCATTGTTCAATTTCTACTGACTAATATACATCCTCCCAAAATCATCGTTTCATGAATGCCAATGTAAATCATGCGAAACAACAATGGTCTATAGGTTTATGCAGCATTAAAGCATCATTGAATAGCAAGAAAATCAACAGAAGTCGCAAAAGAAGAGTTTAAGTGAATTCGGATTAAATTTGTACCAATATATTGTCGGTGTTATATCAGATGGCGCTTCTGCCATTACCAAATTTAGTAAGGAAATATTTATTTATCAATTTAGTCTATATTATGGAATTCATCTGAGTATGTGAAATATTTTGTACAAAATATCTCACATACGGAAGAAAATACTAAAATAATCATTGATGATTGAGACAATTATGCTTGTATCTGGCGAAACAAATATGTTCGTACCAATGTTCCATTTTTTTATATAGAGACCATCTGGCGTCTGCTTACAATTACATAAGGTGCCTTAATTACCTTACAGCCCAAAGCTAAGCTGTAAAATCAAATTTAGCGTTCTACATATTAAAGAGTTTTGGTAGATAGTTTAAAAAGTCAGAAGAATTTCCCAAATATTTTGAAAATAATCATTACAAATGACTAATTACAGGAGGGTTTTAAGGCTAATTAATAAAGAAGAGTGCTAAAACTTGTGCTAGATGCACAGACAGAATGGAATAGCAGGATTGCAATGTTATGAGATTCAGCTGAAAAATTTCAATTCCTCGTATTCTGAGAGTTGGTGAGATTGCTGCTCTGTTATCCAAAGACAAATGGAGATTTTGGATTCTCTTTTGGGTGTACTTTGTCCTTTTGAAATAGCTATCAAAGGTTTGTTTTCCCTCACAGGACAGTTCGTGGTTGAAAGGAGAAATTTAATTTGGAATGAATTGGGGAATTACACTTCTTGCTTGGCTGAAAACTCGAAAAAAGTTTGATCAAACTATATACTTTTTACCAACGCTGAAGAACGTCATTGGACACAGAAATTATCTGAAAGATCCGAAGTATTGAAAAGGCCTGATTTACAAGAACTATTCTTGTTAGTGAATCATAAAACCATAAAAAGTATAGTAGAAACGAAAATTAACTGTCTATTTCTATCAAAGGAAGAGGCAGAAAAATAAAAGAAAGTGAAGGTGATATTTTTGTTTCATATTCTTTATCTATTAAATTCACTTTTTTTCAATTCATTAAGAAAGAAGTGAAGAATCACACTACTGGCTCAGCTAAAAACAGAAGAAAAGTTTGATCAAGCTATACTCTTTAGATTTAGAGGCAGAAAGAGGAGAAGAACAAAGTAGTGAAACTGGCATTTTAGTTTCGGATTATTTAATTAATAAATTCAGTTATCCGAAGTTTCACAGATACCGCACTAAAGTAACCAGCAGGAATAAGAAATCTAAATTTCTTCATCTGTTTCCTTTTATTTCACCAACAAAGGGAAGCTGTCAGTGGCAATAGGGAAGAGGACAAACCATTTGGAACAATCTTATCAGGGCTTATCGAAAATAAGAGCAAAGAGCATCAAATCTAAACGGGCATTTTTGTTGGCCACTCCGTTTTTCAATGATTTTTAAGCCATTCCCCCCCCCCCTCCAAAGATGTTTTTGTGTTTGTTTGTTTTTTTAAGATTATACATCTCCAAAGCAATAAGCGAATGTAATAAGAATTTTAGCTATTAAATATAAATTTTAAGATTATTGTATTTTCTTCTTCTATGCAATTGTTTTTTTTATATCTTTTTCTACTACATGCCAAGTAGTTGTATTTGGTATTCAATATGAGTCCTATAAGGTCCCTTGCTTTTTTTTTCTTTCATGACGTGTAATGAAAGGGTATCAAGTAATTAGGTAAAGCAGTTTGTAATGGGTAACAGTGTCTACAAAGGCTCCTCCAGTGCCTTGCACTACATAAAAAAAACTAAAAACCGTTGAAAACGGTAATTTAAGAATTTCATCGGTAATTTCCACACCCTACGGCATGTAATGCATGTGATTATTAAATGTATAACTTTGCGCTTCTGGAAATAATTGTATCATGCTAAAGGCATGTCATTATGAGATGTAACACGTTTCGTGTATCGAATTAATGAATATAATAAAGGGGATTATAAATTTTATCATGTTTAGTGTATGTATTCATTGCATGCATCCCATTTGAAATTATATGTGCAAGAAAGTTGCATGAGAGCAAACTGGGATAGATGTTAGAGTATGTTAATGAAACAATGAGATAGAATAAAACAAAGAAGAGAAGCCGTGCAATTGAACAATTTGAGATGTATGAAAAGATCGTGAATTGCGTAGAGATAATGAAGTAGTAAGCAAGAATATACCGAGGAAGTAGAGGTATAGAAGAAGAATGAATGGACTCTTGTGGAGGGGATATATGTGTGAGTGTGCTACTGGTTCAAGGGTTGAAAGAGCACGAAAGAAATGGCTTAATTATAACCAAATCCATAATTTATTTTTCTCTCCTGTTTGGGCATTCCAAAATAAGCCTTAAATGCAATGGGGTGGACAAACTAAGGCCCCCAAGCCCAGTTTGTGCGGCTCGCGTGATAATATAGACTGACACCAAATTAACCATAGTAATTCAGATGAATACAACTTAACCGGGATTTGAAGATTGCATTCTGTCTACTTTTTAATATGAACCAGCTATATTTATTATATAGTATGCAGGTTATAAATTACAAAGGTACAGTTGATACAATTAGTCATGCTACACTTTACGTTGAAGTTCGTTCAGAGTGACAATCTAATATATTATTATATATTAATATTTGTGCTAGATTTTGGTATAAATAGGCTATAATAGATAGGATGTTTTCTAGTAAAATAAATTTAATTTACTAATTTTTTTTTTTACATTATTGCAGTATTTCATGCAGTAGGGTCGAAACATTTTGAAAGGGATTTGTTTCAAAATAAGGTTCATAAATTTCCGAAATGTGTCCTTTGCCCAGCTTATTTAGTTAGAAAACATATGCAAATAATTATATGGTAGTTAATTTAATTGTAGCCGAAACATTTTGAAAAATGTAACAGCAATAAGTTGGTCAGCATTACATAATAAAAGCCTCCCCCCCTCCCCCGTATCATCTCGTTCTCGGACAAACTTGGAATGTTTGATGTGGGTCATATGACGTCTGACCTTGCCCAACCCTTATTGTCATATGGGTCTAAAACGTTGTGGCTTCTACACTAATTTGCGATACGTGATTCTGATAAACTAATTCAGTACTCATACATAAAATAAACAAACACAGCAACCAAATACATAACAGAAACTAACACAGGGCCCAAACAAACAACAGAAACAAAGACAGTACCATAATATATAACAGCAATTAACGCAGTACCCAAATATACAGCAGAGACTAACAGAGTGCCCAAACACATAACATAAACTAACACAGCACCTGCACACAACAGAAACTAACACAGCACCTGCACACAACAGAAACTAACACATTACCCAAACAGGAGCCTTGCGTCAAATAATATATAAATTTTCTCCGAAAATGACATTTATTCAAGAAAACCAAACAATCTTCAATGGTAGTTCCATATGCATACCCATATAACCATATAAACCCAATAGCCTAGGCCATATCTGTAAATAAGATTAACCGACTTTTCTTAGCCAAAGACCTCATAATTACATAAATATCTGCGTTTATATACAGTAAAAAACATTGTATGCAATTATGTATATTTAAAACGTTTAACTGGTTATATTTCATGGCCTAGCGTTTGCACAAAAGCCGACGCCGAAAGTATAGAACAGGGCAGAAATCCATATAGGCTACACCTAGCCATAGAAATCCAATAGCCTTAGGTAAAAGCTGTAAATAAATCAACCAAATTTCCGTTGTCATAGGCCCCATTTACAAGAACGTCTGTATTTTATCAATGGAAAAAAAACTTAATAAATAATCCTCTAGGAAATATTGAAAAATATTAAGATAAGTGAAATATCGTACCGGGCGCTGCCACAGATAAAATTGACTTTTTAAACGTATTGAGCTGATCCGCTCGCGCTGATCCACTAGGCTCCACGGAATGTTTAAGCAGAGAAAAATGTTGACTCATAGTGTTTGCAACTATAACAGTGCATAAGTTCTGTATAAATGGCATGTGGCAACATTCACACTTTTATCTAACTTCCGGCAGGGTGAAATAAACTTTGGGGGTGGTTAGTAGATAGCTATGGTTCGAATTCTACATCAATCAGTAGGTCCACAGGGAGAAATAATGGCAGCTTGAGTGAATGCAGATCAGTAGTAAAACTCCTACCACTACAAACATAGATAATAGGTGTGCTGGTGTGAATTCAGAGAGGCCTGCCCCTCCTTTTTAAGAAGACCCTCCCTACGTCACACAGGCGCACACACAAGGACTACAAGGCTGGTATGTACCCTACCATACCAAACAACCAAAGTAGTCTCACATTTCACTTCTGCCAACATTACCACTCTCTTCTCCCACCACTTTCCAACCATTATCTGACAAATGTGGTCACGTTGGTTTGAAGAGATGCTAACTCAAAATTAGATTTAATAGCTAAAACCACGAAAATGTAGTTATAAATTGCTTAATATCGCTAGATTTAGCGATATTAAGATAGCTTTGTTTAGTTAAAAGTAGCTACTTTCGCATATTTAGCAAAAATGTAGCCAGATTCGTTTAATTAGTTAAAAGTAGTCAGATTAGCTTATTTAGCTACTAAAAGTAGCCAGGTTTGCTTATTTAGTTAAAATAAGTTGGATTCGCTTATTTAGCAAAAGTAGCAAGGTTCGCTTATTTAGTTAAAAGTAGTCATAGTAAGTTTTCTTTTAATAATTCCCCGGCTAGCCTTGGGAGGACTTTAACAATTATATCATTCGAAAGAGAATGTAAAACCAACAGAGAAGGTTTTAAATTTAGTTAGAATCGGACGAATAGTTACGATGTTATTGCCAAAGAACTCATTGAAAAGTAAAATGGTTACCAAACGACATAGTATATTACAGAGTCGCGTTCACTCAACTAAATATAAACCAGAAATCCTCAAAATACAAACATAGAAAATAGACAAATAGTCTACTCTCTAAAACCTCTATTAATGAAAGGGCTGAAACGGCTTTCAAATGACCTGTCTTGCAATAGACCAATCGGCAGATGCATAACAGTCCTAACCCGACAAACCTTCTCGATGTCCGCTGGACAAAGACACCCAGAGGGTTGGGACGATAGACAAACACCCTATCATGAAAGTAGTCAACTATCGCAATGTTGGTGTTCATATAATTAGAAACATTTGCCGGCAGTCCAGACCACGACTCGGTCTAAGCCACGGGCGAATGGGATGGCGTGCATCTCGGTCCAGCCTGCTTTATGTACGGGCAATTTTTCTTACTTTAACCTTCGTTTTTTTAGTATATAATTAACTCAACGATTGTAAATTCTGAACAAAATTTCATGTTAAAATTTAAATATATAGGCTTAATGTCATGCATGGTAATTTTCTAACATGGCTTCATTTTGCGCGTTTTGGTTTTAGTTCAGGTGTACTTTCATGCAGATATGTATACAAAATGGACCGTAAAAATCATTCACCTTAAATTTAGAAGCTTGAAAAAAAAAACCAATTGAGAGTTATGATGTTCTAGAACAGAAACTAATAAGATCAAAACGAGAATTTTCTTTGCAGTTAACATTAATCCTGCACTATCACTCCTACAATGTGCTTCCACTAACTGTTAACCAACGATTCTTCTCTATTGAATAAATTGATAACATGAATCAATAACAAAATCACCCCATATTTTCAAGCTTCATATCCACGACCAATGAAAATATAACATGACAAAAACATAAAGATATTAAGGAGATAAAAAAAGCCTTCCCCCCTTCATACGCAAAGGAAACATATGTAGTTGCTTAGTTAAACACTGAGCAGGCGAACGTAATGATAATGATCATAATACGAAATGAGAGAAAAATGAATGCTGAGACAGGGTTTGAAAGAGGAAATAAGAATTATAAAAACAATTCATGCTAAAGCCGTATAAACTTCAGTAATTTCAGTAACTCTGATGATCGGCGCTGATGATTTGAATTCCCTCAAAGAATATAACGATTTTGCATCAAAATCAACTCAAATTGAAAGACATACTCGTATTAAATGAAAAATGCCACATTTGTTAGGTTGTCAAGAAATGAATGTCGTTCTTTTAAAAAAATATTCAGCAGAGTATGATAGTCTCCAATAAGGCTTGATAATGCTTTCATCATCTAAATATAAACTGGATGCCTTTCTTAAAGGATCAAACATAGATTAAGAAAGAAGGAAGAGATAAAAAACAAATCAAATATAAACTCTTTTACGCGTTAAAAAGTGGAATCAAAGGTGCGAATCGAATTTTTAGACCACCACGCTAACGTTACGCAAAGCTACTGTACACTCGGTTTTTTCCACCTCCTACATATAGTAAATTTTGCTATTTAGGTGGTTATAATGACTTACATACATAAATATTAATCACATGGTGTAAGGTCCGTTGAATATGGTTGTGAGGAAGAACTTTCCAATCTAACGTAATATTATTTTCGAATTAAGTTCAATAAATTTTCTCTTACACACTGCACTTTCTTAGAAATCTATTAATTCCATTTCCAAGTTGCTAAGATCGAACCAATCAAACTTATTTAGTTGAAGATCTTGGAACTGAATTATAGGAGAGATTTGGATGAACTGAAAGGTATAATCCAGTTCTCAAAATTAAGAAAACCTCTCGTAAAATTTGTGCATTCTTTATTATGAACGAATACTTGCTAAGTATGGTTTCTTTTCTTCCTGGCTTCTCAATTGCAAAACTAGCAGTTAAGTGTTTTTTAATGATGGACAATATTTTAGCCTGTTTGCTTCCAGATCTTTGTAAAATATTTCTAGTTTCTTCTAAAAACCTTAATATACGAAGAAGAGATGAAACAATACATCTATTACCTTGGAATTTCTTAGTTGTTATTGTAATGAAGGGTGAAATCAGCAAAAAAAATGTAGGTCATTCAACTACTTAATATCACTCAACTCAAGAAAGTCATGTCTTTTTTAACTTAAGGAAAGTTTTATTTCTTCTAATATAATAATTCCACAAATTGGTTCAGCACCTGATTACGGCTTAACTATCTGACATTGTTGAACAAAAGTAATCCGAAAAACACACTATCAACTTCATTAAGTAGATTTGTGAATTGGTGTTTGTTAAACGCATGAGCAGATATATATTTCACAATTTTTGTTACAGCTGTAATGACATTTTCTAATGATTTTAAAGTGTTTTTTTGCGCACATAGATTCTTGATGCAAAATACCGTGAAATGCAATGAAATTATGAGTTACTTCCTGTTCCAGGAATTGCACAGATCCACTACTTTTTCCAACCATGCTTGGAGCTCAATCAGTTGTTACAGGTACAATTTTTTTCTGAATTCAATGCCCATTGAACTAAATTACTTTCTCGATTCATTCATAATATCTTGACCTCTAGTTATTTTCTGAAAGTATCATTAATTTAATCAGTTCTTCCTTCATTATGTTTCCTGAAGGGAATCTTACAATAACTGCTAAACGAGCAAGCGATGTGATATCTGTAGTTTCATCCAAGCAAATTTAAAACTTACCAGCTTTATTTAAATCTTGTATAACTTGATCATTTACATCTTTTTCCATAGCAATTATTCTTTCTTTCACTGTATTTCTAGCAACTGGTCACTCATTAATTCTAGTGAGGATTTCGTCATTTTTTTCAGTCTTTAACAAATGATCTGAGCACTTAAAAAGGCCTCATTTATATAATTACCATCAGAATTGGCTTACCATGCTCAGGCAATAGTAAAAGATAACTTAAACTGGTTACAGAAATATGGTTCTTATTTTTGGTTTCAACAGCCTTTTGAAATTATTACATTGTTGTTGCTGTTGATTTATTTATCTCCGAATAATTTCCTACCCTTGCTCATCTTTCATTGAACATAGATTAGGATGATTGCTTTCAAAATGGCCCTTAATATTATATGAGCGCACAGTAATTGACTCCTTGCAAATACCACGAAGTGCATTTTTGAAATGTTCAATAACACAGTAATATTGACTCCATTCTTCATGAA
Organism: Ceratothoa steindachneri; assembly: GCA_963969495.1. NCBI lineage: Eukaryota > Metazoa > Arthropoda > Malacostraca > Isopoda > Cymothoidae > Ceratothoa > Ceratothoa steindachneri. The sequence continues at coordinate 59,641,865 of OZ018332.1, read as the reverse complement.
GCCCCTCTATATCCACTACATTCTGAGCTAATTTTCCTTTTCTTTGTAGTTATTCTTATAGGTTCGAACTTACTCGTGCATAAAAATGATCACAAACTAAATTAGCATGATTACAAAAAATAAAATAGGCATTAACATCAAACATTGACTACTGATAAATTGCAAAGAGAAAAAAAAACAATCAGATAGCATACATAGGTGTATAAACTATTTCAGAAATGTTTCGTTATTATTTCATTTTAATTGGTTTTTCTAACAGTTTATCGCCGCAATTGAACATAACATTGCGAGACTAGCCGAGGAACGGACGGAACAGTTGGAAACATCGTCATACGTTTGGTAGTGTTGCATAATTTTTGAGAACTATCTTTTTTCTATCATTTTCCTGAGTTTCCTCCTTCTCATGTGGGCCATTGAAAAGTTAGTGGTGTGTCAGTTCCTGACTCGCGGGTCGTCAGTGGTTCGCCATCATTGTACTAGACTGTCTCTCGGTTTAGATTTGAATGCTACAAGAATTGCCTTACAGTAGGTAAAAACATGGTGAAACAAGTTGCTCTAAAACTTGTGTCTGGAATGTTTGATTGTTAATAAAATAGAAGAGTGGCGACTATAACACCAACCTTGATTTGATTAAAGGTAGTGTTTGCCTCGTAGTCTCATGTAATAAGTTAATTAGAATAACGCTTTTTATTTAGAGAAACAAACAAATGAAATGTGTCAAATGTCGTTGATGTATTGAGATATGTACTCAAGGGCCATTGGCTCGGTCAGTCTCTCATCAGGCACGGAGTGGATGAGGACATCCGTTACTACTTATACATAATCAGAAAGAGCCGGCTTTTGTCGCACAAGATGAAGGACAAGCGGAAGCAATGTGTGGTGAACCTTATTGACAAACTGAAACATCCCTAAGCCCCAAGGGTGGCATGCCTTGGTTTTATTCAGATGAGAAGAATTTCTACCAGGACCAGGTCGTGAATCAAACCAACAACTGGCTTAATGTGTCCCAAAAGATGCACCCAGAGTAAAGACCAAGTTATTGGTCTACATCATGGTGTTTGGGGTAGTCAGTATCGAGGGCCACGTTATGCTCCCGTTTATAGGTGGCCACTGGAAGGCCATACCTGCACCACATAAGGGGGAGGACACAGTCTTAGCTATCAGACAATTTATTGGACAATATCACTTCGAAAGTCTGGCCTCCTCTGCCCACACTGCAACTCCTTGCACTATTATGAGTGGAGCGATGTTGAGAAATTGACCAACAAGTCCCCGTGCACCCCTAAGGTGGAGCTTAGGTCTAGGATCACCAGACTTCTCACCCAGTTGAACAGAGGGACCGTTGAGATGGCCTGTCGGATACTGTAGTAGCAAGTCCATCCCGTGACATTGTTGTCCAGGAGCCACTCTATGGTGGACGCAGACTTGTGATATGGGAAAAATCCCATTTAAGGGATCTCTGGAGAGGTCTTGGAATGAGAGGAGTATGTAATCTTTAAAGATAGTTTGTACTTCACTAAATTTATAGTCCCATCACAAACGGTAAGACGACCCACTCCTGAACTTAACATGCATCCCTATACTATTAAAGAGTGGCCAAGCTGATTTACTTTTGGCATTATGCACTCTCGATTTCATTGCTACCCTGGCCTCCTGCAGACTCTAACGTTGTCTGGGGTCGAGAACAGCTAGAACGTAGACTCGTAGGACCATAAGATACGTTCCTACTGACGCATGGTCCAGTTGCGGTGAGCACATGCCCAAACCAGTCAATGTCGCTTCTGTTGAAAGTTGATCAGTGGCTTCTGTCATGCTTGACTTTCATGACTTCAGATCTTGTATAAACAGTCAGCGACAGATACATTAACCTGGCTGCATCTTCACACTCATGTTACAGGTGGGCTGCGGTTTGCTTACGATCCCGAAGGCTCATGCGGAGCAAAGGCCTGTCACTACATCGCGGACTAACCCTGGATCGTCCAGAACGAGATCGGTCTTAGATGTTCCCACTTTCTCAGATCAGATTCAAAACATCTGCAACACCGGAGTGTGATCCGTCGATCCTCCGGGCGATTTCCGGACAGCTGAGACCCTTCTCGTGCAGTGTGCGTATCAGCCTTCTTTCCTACACCGTATACGGAGTTATGTGTTTTCGCTATTATCATATCATTATCAGATCCATTTGACATGGAATATTATATTAATCAACAAATATAAAGGCATTTTGACTGTTACACACTGATAACAGAATTTCCTACATTTCAATTCCATCACCATCTTAGATATTCCCAAAAAGTTATAAGGAAGCTTTTAATTTAATTATTTTGATTTACAGATATATTGGACACATGGATTCAAACCTACACCACATTAATGTAGTTTTTAACGCTCGAGTCCATACGTATATCTTCTATAGCAAAAAAAGGAATTTAACTTATAGAAAATATCGGTTATGCTTCTCCGAATTAAATGAAAACTAATGTAGTTTTAACACTGCGTTTATTTATACACACAAAGTGGTTTCAGGAGGACGGAGCTCGAACTCATTCTGCTATTGAAGACAGATCATATCTGGACAAACAAGTTTGCTGGACGATGGATTGGTCGAGTCGTGTGCGTGTGTTGGTAAAAATATACGTATATATATATATATATATATATATATATATATATATATATTAAAACAAGCCTCACTGCTACATGTACACTCTTCTACGTATTACCCTTTCATGTACGTGTATCCAACGGAAAGAAAGGATATACTTACACAGCTTTTGACTGGATTCCAGTATATGCGAAACATTATCTTCCCGTTTTTCCTCAAGCAGCCTCTGTTTTCACGCTCAACCAACCGCTTAAGAAGCACTTAAGTATGACCATAAGCCCTGTGAGATCGTAGCTTACGTTTAATATTGTATTATTCTAATTATTATATTTGATTAATTCTTAAAGTTGTCCACTTCGTAGTCATAAGTGCAAAGAAATGGTGATTACTAAAACAAATATTATAATAATGAAAAATAATTAAGAGTATTTAAGAAAAATTCAAGGATTTCAAGGAGAATTTCTTTTGATAATCCTGTTCCTATAGGGTGTCCCGCAAGTCCTACACCATAAGGGAAAATTTAATTTTGTTTTAATTTTGTAGGGTTTTGTGAGACAAATGCACATCAGTGTTGACTCTAAGAGGACCACATTAAGTTCATCCTGCTGGTGGGTACGCGAAGCAACAGAGAGGTAGCAGACGATCTATATCACCGACATCCTCGTGAAACCCCAATTTCTCACACCACCGTTCGACGACTGATTGCCAAATTCAAGGAGACAGGAAGAGTGGTCGACAAGCCACGTTCAGAACGGGCAAAGACTTGTAAACTTAATTAACACGTACTTCAATATTGACGCGTTTTTCTGCGAGTTTATTGAAACTCTGGGCCGAATGTCCACTGAAATCGCTGTCCTAAAAACAGCATCACCGAATGGTAAAGTTGGAAAAGTGGCAACCCGTTCGAATTGCAATTCTGCAGAAACTGAACGAGGATGACCCAAATCGGCGAGTGCAGTTTTGCAAGTGGGTTTTATCAGAAGTGGACTATAACATTAACTTTGCCCCTGGCATCCTCTGATGAGGCATCTTTTACGTGCCCGGTGGATATAATCAGCCAAACACGCGTTACTGGTCCTTTCAGAACACTTACAGGTTTGATGCCGTAAAAAGCAGGCAAATGAACGTGTAATGGTATGTTGTGGTCTGTAAGAAAATTGATTTGTCACGAAGAGAAAGGTATCTGGAGATATTAGATACCGAGGTGTTTTCAACGTGGTTTCAGGAGGACGGAGCTCGAACTCATTATGCTGTTTAAGTCAGATCATATCTGGACGAACAAGTTTCCTGGACGATGGATTGGTCGACTTTGACTTGTGTAATGGCTTCCGCGTAGCCCTGACCGAAAATCTGTGGATTTTTTTTTTTTACTTGTGGGGTAATTTGAATGTTGTTGTGTGTGCAGAAAATATATAGTCACTGCCTTAGTGGACGGATATGGGTTTGGAGATTACATTACTTTCAGAACAAAATATAATATTGAATGACAAAAGAAAAATTGATATGATACAAGATGATGTAAATGATATTCAATGTGACAGCCTTTTGCGTCGATGATATGACAAAGTCATCAGGGTTTCAGTTGATATTTCCTACCAGCATTTTTCTAGTTTTCACTTCAGAACTTCCACACTAATGAGATCTGGTACAGGCCTTTACAAGAATCGAGCCCACTCCAAAGTCCATGGGGTTCTAATTTGACGAACTCTGAGGCTAAAGTTCCTTTGTTGATCGAACCATCTTAAAATTTGCCTGCTGTGCGTAAGGTTGTTTCATCTTGTCGAAGGGTTACACCGACTTCGATCCTCTAAAAGATGTCTAATTTTACACAAGAATCTCATTCTTTGGTGCCCAAACATGATTATTCTGTGTTGTGGTAAGGTTAGATTGCATATGTCATTTAGCTATCTTGTATGAAGGAAGTTTTAGCTCATTCATCAGCAATTTCTGCATAGTCACATGGGTCACATAGACCTCCAAAGCAAGTTGTCCGGCACGCCTCCTTGGATTTCGTTTGCTCTTGTTCATCGTTTATTTGATGAAGGTTGAGTCGTCCCTGATTGTGGTAGGATCGTCCTCGCTCATAGAAGGCAAGTGTTTGTCGTTTAAGTCGTCTGATAGTTTTAAAACAAACAGATCTGTTCAAAGTGGGGTTCAACATTACGAAAATATCGTCTGCTGTCTTCCCGCTTCTATACAGATACGAGATTGTTTTAGATTTGTAAACCTTTTTATTATTATGAATTTACACTTTGATTCACAAAATTCAATAAATCCTAAAAGAGTTTGCAATAAAATAATTAATTAGTGGTATATAAACACTTCATGTTTTCACCTTGGACAAAGACGCAGCTGAAATTCCTAAAATACAAGGGTCCACCATAAAATTACATAGGTGCAAAGACGCAAGTGGAAATTACTAGTATAAGAAGAAGCAAGTGGAAAGTACTAGTATAAGAAGAAGTACGTGGAAATTACGAACATATAAAAAACATGTTGAAATTACGAGCATAGAAAGATGAATGTATAAATTTCAAGCATGCCAAGACGAAAGTGGAAGTGGGAAGTACTGCAAAAAAAACCCCGCAAGTGGGATTTAAGAGCAAACAAAGGCAGCTGAAAATTAAACGCATCAAAGGACGAAAGTACAAAGTAATAGCAAAAAATATACAATTGGAAATTACAGCCATTCAAATATAAAGTAGAAATTGCGAGGATAGAAGGACTCAAGTTGAAATTGCGAGCAGAAAAAACACAGTGAAGATACAACTTGGTTTCCCGAACCCATAAATATGGCTCATTGTTACTCGCAATTTTAGTAAACTCCTTAATTAATCACATAATTTCCTTATTGTACGCTGATATTCCCCCTTATTGTTCGTATTTATTGGTATTTGTGATCTTTGTACGAACTTAAGAACATCTTCGTTGAGATTTATTATACATAACCTCTATCCCAGTTCTAAATGGAGAACGGATTCGTCATTACTTTCATCCTCGATCATTTTCTCTCCTCTCTTTTTTTTTATTCTGATTTTCGTTTCCGTTTCATCTCCTCTTTTAAAACTGGTGATCTCGTTCGTCTTACGTTTCCTCTCTGCGCTCGTGTGATAATTGGTAGGATTGTGTACATCCACAGAAGTGGTCATGTACACCGAATTATTCTTATTAAGGAAGGTTTGGCGTCAACTAACTAACTAATTAATATTATTATTGTTATTATCATCATCATTATTACTAGTATTAGTAGTAGTTGTACTATCATTACAATTATTCTTTTGCAGTATTATTTTCGCCGGTATTATTATTGTTAATAATGATCTTAGGGAAATTATTATTCCTTCAATAAATGTATAGAATCGATTCCAAGCATTGTTGCCTCCATTATCAGATCTCGCGATGCGTCCTTGTAACCTGGACACAAATATATTTTCCCCTTTTTCATCACCCTCTAATGTTTTCTTTGTGTCCTTATAATTGAATTTATGTCTCCTAACATACTGAGAGTATTGATGCATGTGTGTGTGTGTGTATGTACGAAACTTTACTTCGAACAATAATTGCCATCCCCATTATCGATCTGAGGGAACAAAAAGTACACTAGTGTTGTCTAGGACACCTGTTCAGAATCGTCGTTCTTTATTCTTTAAAATTATATCATTACGCCGGTAATCGGTTTATAATTCTTTATTCCGTCGCAAGAGCGAACAAAGGGTTATGACTTCATTATTCCATCCGGTAGCGTATCAAAGAAACCCCAGACGCCATGTAGAGCAATTTGGACAAATTGTCTCGCCAAAAACGCGGTCTTTAGCTGATAGGCAAACAATCCTCAGAGGGACTAGCTATTCACCCTGTGGAATCTCCTTTGATTTGGCGTTGCCGTAGGAGGCTAAAGACTGGGTCTTTGGACAACAAAGACAGACAAAATCGCCCCATTCATCTGTCTGTTTTGACGCGGTAGGAAAGGATTGAAGAAGGACAGCAACAGGAAGGGATAGACAAACGGATCTTCACACAATGAAAGAGGTTTGCAAAACATGCGCATTTCTACTCACATCAATCGTTTTTTAGTACCCTTGTACAACCATATGCATGGACGGGTATATAAGATATATGTACTTAATCAACATGTGTGTTTGTACATGTAATGCTCTCTATGCACACTAAAGATCACTTATAATAATTCCTACAGAAATCTTCGATCATTTATCGCATCTGAGACAAGACAAAGAGGTTAAAAGAGGGGTTATAAAGATCAATAGAGAAAAGATAAGTGAGTTAAAAGAGTGATAATAATAGTCAATAGGGACGATTTAAGTCAAAAGAGATGATAATAGTCAATAGAGAAAAGAGTTAAGTGACTTGAGCGATTCGGGGATGATAACGCATCAGGGAGCGGGGAGATAAAGGGCGAAGACTATGGCCATTGTTGTGGTGAACAATCAAACCCATTTGAATGATAGAATAGGACAGTCTGAAGAAGAGTTGGCGGGAGAAGGGGGTGTTTCAACTCAAGATGACTGGGAATGGGGGGGGGGGGTATCAAACAAGATGACGGGAGGGGGGGTTCTCAATCAAGATGACAGGTTAGTGGGGGTTGCCAATCAAGATGACGGGATGACATTCACATTTCGTGACTTCACTTGGGTTGATTTGAAAAGAGTGAAGTTGACGGATGTCGAATTATGTGAGGTGGAGGCAAAGCGGTAGTAAACGAGGTGGGGTATGAACTCGGAATGAAGAAATTAAGAGAAAAAAATAATAAATGACACAAAGAAATAAAATGAATGAAAGATTATCAACCAGAAAGGAATAGTGGCAATTAGAAAAGCAAGCAATTGATTGATAATGAGAGAGAAATAAAGTTGGCTAATTCAATGAGGCCACAATTAACCAAGGATAAGGGAAGACAGGAGAAAAACTAAATGAAGACCACTAAAACCAGAAATTAATATAAGTGAAACAATAATAATCAAATCAATAATAATAATTACTCCATACTTCTTTAGTTTCGCCTGAGTAATAATAATAAGATTTAGAGTTTTACAAAATCAACTTCGAGGTGAATGTGAGTTCAACGTGGAGTGACGACTTTTTTAGATCCTACTACACCCTTGTCCTACAGTTGGATAATTTAAGCTGGTTAAAATGATCAAGATAGTGTAAACTTAATAATACTCATTTTTATCAAAGAAAAGGCAATCCGAAAAACACCGAAGGGGATGTCAAAGAGAGCTGAGTGACGTCTTGAAATTCAATTAATTCATACTTATTATTATATAAATAATGGCATGCGATTAAAAAAGTGATGGTTTAAATCCTCGACGCTGTATCGGGTACACTTGGAAGACGCATCTCCAACAACCAGGAAAGGGTTGTATCAAATAGACCGATCTAACAAAAAGAAATGTGTCAATTGGCTATTTTAGCACATACTCTTTGCAGTTCAAGTTATATATATATATATATATATATATATATATATATATATATATATATATATATATATATATATATATATATATATATATATATATATCATGAGTAGGTAAGTGAAATTTCAATTCTATATAAAGGCATACATTTAACATATTTTATGAAGATTTTATGTGATACAATCGTATATTCAAGAAATTATAGTAAATAAACTAACAAAATAAAATAGTGACACGTGCAAAATAAGAGAGCAATTTTCTCAGGAACATTCTAGAAGTCTTGAAATCATCTGGCAACATTTTGCTTAGTAAGTAAGAACTGTACAAACACCATTATTGTCGTACTCACTCTGCAGAGATGCCGCTGCCGGGACACTTAAAAGTGACTTCTGAGTTCCTTCAGAGAATTGTTCGCTTGAAGATCTCGGGAAGGACTCTTTCTGCGATTTTAAGAGAGGTAGGAAGGTTCAAAAGTGTCATTTGGCGTGTTCTGAAATTATACAATAAAATCAACGGGTATAAATCTCCTACAAAATTCGGTCGACCCTGCATAACCACCGTCCGAGAAGACAGAGCTATTAGGCACTTCTCTATTAATAAACATCTCTTCGAGACTGCAGCATTAATTTCTCGAAAAATTAAGACCAATAGTGGCAAAGAAAATGTGCCGTTTCAGAGTGTCCCATCGCCTCAATGTATCTGATTTAAAAGTTCGTTCTCCAACAACCAAACCAATCATCAGTAAGAATAAACAGAAGGCCATAATCGAATATGCTGAAGCTCATGTTGTTTAGAGGGATAAAGATTGGGAGAGTGTTCATTTCAGCAACGGAAGGAATGTTAATTTAATTGGATCCGATTGCAAACTCTTTGTTAGACGCGCTGCAGTTGGCAGACAACCATAAATGGCTTAAAAAGTCTACCAAGCATGGACTAGGCAACGTCATGGCATGGTTGATATTTTCGCCTGAAGGAGTTGGTTTGCTAGTGTAAATAATTAGAACAGTAAATGCGAATGTGTACATAAGCCTCGTGCAACAACAAGTTATACCGTCACTCTGGGCATCTCTGAACCAGCCAGCGGTATTTATGCTGGACAACGCGTCCTGCCCTCCTGCAAAGCGAGTAAAATACTCTTTGGAACAAGAAGATATAAAGTAATGGAGACCTCTGGAAGATCATTGGAAACAAAGTTCGAGACCAGCAAGCTTAAACTGTGACGAATTAATGGACGAAAATTGAGCAAGAATGGGACAAAATAACACCAGAATTTGCAAGAAACTGTGAGGTCCAGTGGTCGTTGCTGCGCCGAAGTACATGCTAGAAAACAACGGCTTCAAAACCTTATATCAACTATTATAAGTTTCATCGTTGTCAAATCTTGCTTTGTTTCTAGTGTATTTGCTTACTACGCAATTGTGTGAATGATCGTTCTCTAATTTTGCGCCTGTCAAGATTTTATTTTGTTAGTTTATTTAGTATTATTTCTTGAATATACGATTGTATCATATGAAATCTTGATAAAATATATTAAATTAATGCAGTTATGCAACATGGAAATTTCATTTACTTACTCATCATATTTTTGAAAATATTTTAATAAAGGAAAATCTTTCTCTTATTTTTCTCGGTAGTGTATATATATATATATATATATATATATATATATATATATATATATAATATTGAGGATAAATCCCAGAGCAACGAGAAACGGATGCAGCATCTTTTAATTTTTTACAACGTTTCAAAAACTGCAAGTTTTCATCTTCAGGGTAGAATTAAGTTTACAAAGTTAATACATATGAAGAAAACTTGAAAAGGCCAACGAGAAATTATTTTGAAAGGTGAACAATTATAAAATATCAGTAAAATGTACTACAAGTTAAAAAAAATTTATTGCAGAAATTAATTAAAAACTCTAAGAGAAATTGACCTGGCATTAGTTAAAGATAATAAATTTAAACTTTGTTTTTAATTTTGTAAACACTGTAAGAGTTAAAAAACATTTAATATAAAAACGGTAAATTTGGGTACTTACTAAAGTGGATCCATCCTAGAGAGTGAATGGTGGGTTTAACAAGGGGCTAGTATTTATAGGTTACAGTGACGCTTGGGAGAAGAACACCAACTAACCAAACAGTAGTTAAAAAAAAAACTAACTAACGAACTGTAGTTAAAATTAGTTAATTAATAAAGATATTGCACTTAAAACTTCATTGAGTGTAGGTTTGTAGTGTTTGATATATAAAGATTCGAGGGTTCTTAGGCAATGTTTGTTGTTGTTAAAGGCTAATACTTGAAAATTATCAATAGAAATGTCAGTTTTAAGCTTATGGTGTGTTCCCTAATAGAAGACTTTTCCTTTCTATTTAATATTTTGCTTGTGCGCCAACTAATCCCCATATGAGCAGAGAACCTAGCTCCAAGAGGCCTGACAGTGCTGACAAGTGTAAGAGGCTCCAGTACAACTGGGACATTTAAATAAATAAACGTTATCACTTCGGAACTCCAAAGAGATAGGATCTTTACTGCAAATCTGCGAATGACATTCGCGGATGTTTTTTCTCGTCTCGAAGAACCCGTTAAAAAACTTGTAAGAAATATTAAGAAAATACAAGTTAAAATTATTAATAACACTGCCACAGCTGTGGACTTCAATAGAATATATATATATATATATATATATATATATATATATATATATATATATATATATATATATATATATATCGCTCGGCTTAGTGGGTCTTTCTCCTTTCTCTTGTTTGATGTGTCTCTCTGCGGCCTGCTCTGTCTCGCTATGTCTTGATGTGTTTTCTCATATCTCGTTCTGCTTGTTGTTTCTCTATGTGTCTTAGTTTGTCTCTCTGACTTGGTCTCCATTTCTTTAACTAGATCCTCCTTAATCCAGGTTTCAGGGATTCCTGCTAATTACCTTTCTACAATTGCGTTTTTTGGGGGGTCATTTAAATTTATTCTGAGGGTTGCCAGCCCCCTCCCTCCCTCCTTATCCACCAAGTAGTTCCCTCTTTAAGTAAACTACTCACTGCCATTAAAGCTGACTTACTAAGAATTGTGTGCCCTACCGGCCCTAGTACCTTCAAGGAAGGGGGGTCAACACTAATTAGGCAGATTAGGTAGGTTCCAGAGAGCTCTTATACTACCCAGGTTATCTCTTTCATACATTTTGACTTCTCCTAACTTCACCACTTTCTTTACGACTATCTCCGCATAAACTTTACTACCGAGAAGTCTACGTTGGCTAACATTTCCTATGATTAGTAATAGCAATAATACCAATAATAATACCAAAATAATAATAATAAAAATAATACCAATTCTAATAATAAAAGACCAATAATAACACCAATAATACGATAATAATAATACCAATAATATTTCCACTAATATAATAATACCAATAATAATAATACCAATACAAATAATAATAATAATACCAATAATAATAATAAAAATGATAATTGTCACATTTCCATCAATGCAATCATGCCCTCAATGCCATTTCGTCTCCTATAATCACCCCCCAAATAAAAAAAAATAACCCCTGCGCACCTGAGACACACCTTTACAAATCCATTTCAAATTAACTTTTTTAATCATGACTTTGACATTATTAACATCATATCAACTCTCTTCTACAACTCCCACATACACAGGACCTAGATATGCCACCAGTATTTAAGAGTTCAAAGCGGCTGTTAAAATCGTGGTAAATTTTCCCAACGTTTGCCATTTACAACAAAAGCCATTAAAACGCGCAATCAAAATGTTGTGGTCTAGATGAATGTTCGGAGTGGAGGTAAGAAAGAAGATTATAGAGATTGACACATGTATAAAACATTTATTGTTACTTTCCATCTGTTATTTTCCAACCACAAATGTTGCCATTAACTTCAGGTTATACAAACTTGATTATATTTATATATATATATATATATATATATATATATATATATATATATATATATATATATATATATATATATATATATATATATATATATATATATATATATATATATATATATATATATATATATATATATATATATATATATATATATATATATATATATATATATATATATATATATATATATATATATATATATATATATATATATATATATATATATATATGCAAAAAATCTCACAGGAAAAATATCAAATCTGATTCAGAGCACTTTCTACTTTAATGTCAATAAAGACGAAAGCGCTCGGAATCATATTTTTTTATTTTTCCTCTTTGGTTTTTGTTTACATATACATATATTTAATTATCGCATATCTCTGATCTTTTTTTATATATAAGCATTGTTATAAAGTTTTTTTGTATTTAAACTTTTATTAACACCATTAAAGGGTATAAGTTTTATCTAGATCGATCAAAAGGTGAGACACTGTATTTATAAAAATTACCCTTAGGAAAATAAAAACATGATTTGAAGAGCTTTCGCCGTTATTACACAAGCCTGTCTAATATGGACGAAAGCGCTTTGTAATCATATTTTCATTTTCCTGCGGGCAATTTGCATCCTTAGTCTGGCTATTTACCTGGGCTTCTTTATCATATGTGTTTATATGTTTAAAATAAACGGTTCATACTAATGAAGTATCGTTTGTGTGAACGTGACAAACTCGAGCGTTGGATCAAGGGAATCTTCCTAGTGCTCTTCTTCTTGACTCAAGAGAATCTTCCTAGTGCTCTTCTTCTTGAATCAAGAAAATCTTCCTAGTGCTCTTCTTCTTGAATCAAGAGAATCTTCCTAGTGCTCTTCTTCTTGAATCAAGAGAATATTCCTAGTGCTCTTCTTCTTGAATCAAGAAAATCTTCCTAGTGCTCTTCTTCTTGAATCAGGAGAATCTTCCTAGTGCTCCTCTTGGAATTTAGATGTGTTAATAATATATAAGCATCATTTATTATCAGCCAAATTATTTTTTCTCGGTGGGGGAAGAAGCCAAGAAACCGCTATCAGATGTACATCTTTCGGGGCAACTAAATCTAAAGAGGAAAAATAATTCCTGATTAATAATCCCATGATGGCGATTAATACCTTCGGATCAAGTCACATACACATTTACCATGACCGATATAAGTTAGTTAATTTACTTTTCCATTATTCTATGCCATATGCTATGGCACTAGCACATGTCAATTCTAGAGGCTTAGACATGACGGTTTTTATACGACTATAGCTAATATTATATAAAAAAAAACAGAGAGGGAGGGCATTTGTAAAGGCTTAAAAAGGACGGTCCTAAACGAATGCTCATTCTTGGAGTGGGGGGATGGAGGTTAAAAGTACCTATTATACATTACTGTGTGTTCATTTCCTCGTATTGGTACGTTTGAGTGAAAATGCTAGGCACTTTAAAGCTCGGCTAGAACCGAGTGTTTTTAATTTAGAGCACGGCCGATTGGATAAAGCGCCGCGTCCCTCTACACCTCAGAATCACACGGAGTGGTGGATTTACAGTTGGCAACCGATCGGCTCATTTTTGATTCAAAGTGCCACTTGTCCCAATGCCTCGTCTCATTCTCTACACTTATTCGGTTTCCGGTTCGTACGTTATTGCACGAGGTCGGGATATGCGACCTCTCGTCTCTCAGTAGTAAGGAATGGTAAACTATAATTGGCAGTTTTTGTTATTTGAGAAGATCTTAATGACGATTCTTGTTGAGCCGAGATCTACACCGACACGATTTCCGACAGTAAACAATGTGTCCAAGTTTCTTTAGGCTGGCATGCAAATGTGAGAAAGACACAAAAAAACTAAGTATATGATCGCTAGAAACATACGCACGGTATAATTATAATTATTGTATTGGACCGGATAACCTTTTAAATTGTGTTATTTCTTATAATTAATTATACACTGGCCAACAAATTTGAACTTTCTTTAATAATCAGAGACCTGAGCAAACTTTTCCCATGGCATTTTTCTCGTTGATTTCAAATCTGACTTTAACTTTTCTTTAGCACATCAGGTTTTCGAGCTATTCGAAAATGCAATATGATCGCCGTCGCAGATAGAATGTAGCGTTTTACTCTGATTTCTTTGCCGAAACTGGTGATATATGGTTGCATAGCGCCATTGCTGCAAAAGAATTGCCTTCTGTATATGTCCATGTGCATTGAGAAGTTGAACTGACAAAAATGATGCATTTAACATATAGAAACTCTAAAATTTATCATTCTCTTTAGGCGTAAGCATATAATGAAGATAAATAACCACGTTTTGTTTATTCCACAAGCATCATAAAGTTAATGGTACTTATATTGCATGTATAAGAATGGTAAACAATGATTGAAGAGCTAATAAGTCAAAACTCGAATTCATAAACGTTGTGCATGGGATTTGCGTTTGAATTTTTCCTTACGATTATCACGATGCAACATCCAACAATGATCTCCCATCATGCTCTCATTCCAAAATCCTTGATAGCTAGTTTCCATGGTCTTAAAATCCTGGTGGAAACGGTCACCTTGCTCGTCACTTACAGCTCCAAAGTTTTCTAGGAAAAAGTCTAGGTGCGAATGCAGGAAATGGATTTTAAGTGATATACAACATCTCATTTCTTTATAAGATTGAAGAAAGTTTTCCACGCCATCTCTGTATGCAGGTGACTTGTTGATGCCCAAAAGGTTTGCACATAACCACCTGAAGGCTAGCCATGCATTTATTTCAAGAGGAGTGAGGGTCTTCTCGAAGTCAGGGTCTGCTAAAACCTCCCTGATTTGTGGTCCCACAAATATGCCTTCTTTTAGTTTTCCTGCGTTCAGTTGTGGAATTTTTTGCACAGATATTGAAATCCCTGAGAATTGCCCTTAGCCATTGCTTTCACGAAGTTTTTCATTAGATCTAGTTTCAAATGAAGAGGTGGCATATATATTTTCTGAGGCTCTACCAGGGGGACAGACTAAACACTGCTTATTCCAGGCTCATATGTAGATCGAAGTGGCCAGTCACGCTTGTCATAATGTTTTGTAGTGGCACGGCTATTCCACAGGCAGAGGAAGCAACAGTACTTCGTTAATCCTCCTTGCATACCCATTAGCATGCCTATGACTTTTAGATCACCACAGATGTACCACTGATGGGCTTGGTAGTTTATGGATTTAAGAAGAATATCCATATTGGCATATGTCTCCTTAAGGTGGACAGAATGGCCAATAGAAATAGAAGGTTTTACATTGTCATTGTGCAAGAGGACAGCTTTCAGACTTGTCTTAGAAGCATCAATAAAGATACGACAATCAGACGCCTCATATGTCTGTGACAAGGCTTCGAACAATCCATTTATATCATGGCAGTTACACAGAGGTCCATTAACTTTGAAGAATGAAGTTAAATCATGGTTACGCTTTCTAAAGTAACTCACATGCACATTTTTCTTGAATAAGAATTTTCTTATAGCAGAGATGCTATAAGTTCTGATTTCTCCTTTGACAGTGACAGATCTCTCACAAGATCATTCAAATCTTCCTGAGTAAATAACTTTGGCTCAGAGTTAGCATCCTCATATTCAACATCCGCATCTAATGTGCATGCACCTTCAGTACTGCTATCATCACTGATATAATCAGGTACAAGGCCATCATCAGGTGGAACTGGAATTGGCAAAAATACATCATGGGGAACTGGTCTTCATGCCGAATCCATGGTTGGATAAACAATTTGGTGCTTGCTTTTTGCAGAAACCCCTTTTGTGGTCACACTGCAGAAATATCAATCTTTGAGATGATCTTTGGGCTCTCTCCATATCATAGAACAGCGAAGGGCATTGAAACTTTCTTTTTGTTAATCCAGTCACGTAGTCCATTAGAGCAGGAAGTACAAATTTGGTGTGGTGCCCATGCTTTATCTTGGTCACCCAGAGGGCAACCGAAGTAGAGTTTGTAAATTTTCTTTATATCATTTGTGATAGTACGCTGCTGAGATTTTGTTGTAAAATGCCCCCATACATAGCAGAATTTATCTGGATGATTTTTGCACTCTCGAAGCATTGTTATTGCTTTGTGGAGATATTTGAAAGGCTCTTATGATCAACGCAGAAGGAGCAGCTTAGAAGATGCACATCACATGAGGAAGTTGAAAGCATAAAACATAATTATAAATAATTGCGCAAAATATGAATGCCGGTTACAAATGTAAATGAATTCTTCTCTATACCCCCTTAACCAGCAAGAACTCACGAAGCATCTAGTTTGCTCATCTTAACAGTACAATAATGATGAATGCAATAAAGCAATACCAGTAATATACTATATTTTATAATCGCAGGCGGCTATTTTGAATTTTTGGCAGATCTTAAAAACGGTACGTGCTAGAGCAAAACCGAAGGCAGATTCGGATTCAACATAGAAAATGCATTTAGAAAAATATAGTAAGGTCTCTGGTGAAAAATGTGTGTTGACCAGTGTTATTTGTTGTGAATTTTGTCTAGTACAGTGGTATTCAACCGAGTTGCCTCGAGAGCCAACTAAGGGTACCGCCGGAGGGACCAAGAAATCATTTTCAAAATGTTAAATTGTCGCCCAAAATATGTATTCAATAGATTTTGAAAAATCTAACGACACTTGAAAGTCTTTAGAAGCTAGCATTGTGCAACATAAAAACAACCATAAGAGAAAGATTGCAGAGAGGGAAGGAAGAAATGAGAGTTGCCACGTCAACTCTACGTCCCAATATAAAGAATTATGTGATACTCTTCAAGCTCAAATTTCCCATTAAACTTGGAAAGATAAGATTTATTTATTTTATAAAAAAATATGTTTTTATTAAGATTAAATTAGGTTAAATGAGAATCGTAGTTAATTTTGTAAATTATTTTATATTGGGCTGCTCCGCCCCTTCTAAATAACAATTAGGGTGCCACTATCATAAAAAGGTTAAAAACCACTGATCTAGTATGACACCACATTGTTTCACAAGTGCTGTATTGATATGGACAGGTGGTTTTCTAACTGAAATCCTTCTATGTCATGTAGCTAATAAAAAAAACCCTCTTTAATCACCTACATATATAATTTCCATAATTCTATACATAAATTACGGATTTTGCAACTAATTTTTAATACTAGTGGAGTTGAACGAAACGAGTTATATGCAAATTATTGATCACTTTCAGATATGCGATGTTGCGCTTGCTTGGGACGATCTAACGTTGTCCTAAAGTTAGAAATTTTCATTTCTCTTTACACAAAAAAAGGTGGAGATGGAATGATTTATGTTTAGAGCATGATCAATTATATATGCTAAAATTCTTCATTTAGAATCTGGTTTGTTTTTATCTTAAAACAGAGGAACTAGCTAGGGTATCCGCGGCAGGTCACTTTTAAAGAAAATTTCGTAAAGAAAGTGATGAAACTTATGGCAAGTAAAAGTGTGGTGAAATCGCATAGCCCGGCATGACGTTGACGTCAAAAACGTCCAACGGACCTCACCAAACCGGAATAAGGATCTTTATTGGATCTAACCCACCTCTTGCATTTGGTTTTGGGTTTTTACTTTGAGATCAATGTCTCTTCCTCCTGTAATCAGTGTGTAATACTTTCATTTTCTGTCACTATTCTACTAATAAATCACAGATGTTAATAAATGTTCAAATATGTTGGTGGTTAACACCGAATAATATTGTGAAACCCACATTGTTAGCTTAAATACCTTGGCAATTCCACGGTTTTGATTGAAGTTTACCATTAGATAAATTTTCTCTCCATAGGCCTAAGATATGGTTCTACCTCAACAAGAACATGGGAACCCAAAAGGTAAGTAGTACAGTCACTAACTTCAAAATTCTGAGAAAATTAAGTTTTTCTTTATGATAGTTTTATTAAGAGAATGAGACTAATTTAGGAAGATTAATGATAGATACCACATACTTGTGAAACTTGTCTCCTTTTAATGACAAGGTCTGCTGACCAAAGTCGTGTGCTCTCACTTATTCTAATTTATGAACTTACAACCTTAGAAATTTGCAATAATTCACGGGCTGACCTTGGGAGGACATTGTCAATTATATCATTTGAAAGAGAATGTAAAACAACATAAAGGTAGCAAATTTCGTTAGCATTGGCCGAATAGTTACAATTGTGAAACACAGACATTAAAAGCAAAACGGGGACCGACGGACCGACGGACCGACCGACATACTGAGATATAGAGTCGCACGAGACTAAAAACTATCATAAAAAACCTTCCTTTTCTCACTATTTGAGGTGTTTTAACTTAATTTAATTTTTGATACCTTGCGGAATCTTGTCCTGATGTGTTTTTGTCTATTTTAATTTCCTCGTACACTATGAAAGTTTGTCCTGTTTTTTTGTATTTTTTAGTTTAATTGTTTTTCAATGTGAGTTATTATCCTAAACACAGCATCCCCCTTCCTAAAAGCGTCCAAACCACTTTGAGCAATGATTGCACTAATGACACGAACTTTATTAACACATATATTGCTATGGTTATTTATTTTAAGGAATACAAAGTATAGAACATAACGTATGTACTGTTCATGATATACATTTATCGCGTCTTCACAAAACCCCGGAACACATTGTTTATTTTACTGTTTAATGTACAGGGTGGTCCGAAAGTCTTGGCACTTCCTAACGAAAAGTAATAAGAGTAATATATAAATAATATAATAATATCGAACACATGTACTGGTTGTAGTGTATCCAATATGTTCACAGCGTATCCTCCATACTCTTGCCAGAATGCACACGATCATGTGCATATACATTTGCAATCAGCCTCTCTTTCACACTGTAGGAGCTCGTGTCAGTCATATGAAATAGAAAATAAAAACCAATATTTGAAATAGAGAATTAAAACAATATTTACAAGGTGGGGTGCCAAGAGTTTCGGACTACCCTGTACGTGAAACCATAGTGTCATGTGTCATAAGCACAGCATACGCTGGACGACACTGTTAGGAGCGGCGGGATATCTATAAAATATCACCCTATTGCAATGTAGTCTACGGATGTATCGAAAAAGGATACGAAATTATAGCCTCACAAACAGGTACTTAAATCACATTGAAGATGTTATATATTAATATTTTAATTAAATCAAAGGTAGTTTATATTAAATAAAATGTGGTTTACATTTTTTTATTCAAAATATGCATTATGCATATGTATTCTAACTTTAGGAACACCCTGTAGTACATGGGACAAAATACGCAATATACTCACAGGACAACTAAAAAACAAGTGATATTTACTCGCGTCTCTTTCTGATGTTTTTATTTAATTAAAAAATAAATTCTGACTCATTTGTTTTTATATATTTGGGAGGTGTTTATTTTAATATATATATATATATATATATATATATATATATATATATATATATATATATATAGTTTAGGATCTCGAAAATGTGGCAATTTTGTTTTAGAAATACAGTTTAATAAGGCAATTAACACTAAAACTAAATGACAATTTTTTTTACGAGGTGAATTTACAGAAAAATAGTGAAATGAGATTTTTAGAATTTATGAAAAATAAAAACTAAAGCGTAAACCAAAAAAAGACCACCAGAAAAGACAAAAAAAAAGTTTAATCAGTATTGAAGTTAGGGGAAGTGAAAATGAATTAGAGGTAGCCCTACATAGTTTGAGTAGCCAAAGTTGGTCTTGGGCGCGTTAATGACCCGAAAAAGCCCGCGATTCTCTCAAATCCTTAGCTACTGGGCTAGTGGTAATTAGTCCTACGTGGTAATTGTAACATCTTACGAAGACATTTCCACCCCGCTCAAACTAGAACAATAGAGTTTCACATACGAACAAAACTACAAAAGTAAATTAAAACATTAAAGATGAGCGAGTTTTTATGTATGTTAACGTGTATGTACATACACACAATTTGTTCCTGGCGTGCTCTTATCTCCCGCGCGCGCCTACTTTCAAGGAGACCCTTGAGGTGAATAAAGCCATCTAATCTGCAATTTGTGAGGTGCCTTTCTAGATACATTTGTCTTCTTATCAGTGAGTCATCCAAGTTCTGATGATCCATTTGGGAGTCCGGCGTCCGTGAAGTGGCTTTTTTGAGGAGGAGTAGAAGGAAGTTGGATTGCGGTACGGGTTGGCGCGTGGAAAAGGAAAAGCTATAAAGTGGCTCGAATTTTGCTGACGTTTTGATGAGGTAGTGGCGGTCTTCTTTAAGTGCCTCGAGGTGACATTATCTTGAACCCATCTCTCCCTCTCAGTGGTCGTTACCCCATGGCGAGAGAGGGATAAAAGGAAGATTCGTAACGGGCATATTGCCTTTGTCGGACAGACGTTCCTGTATTGTTTGGGACGGCATTCAGTGCAGAGACACCGTCCCTAAAGGGATCCCTCGATTTCCTGTTGACAGCAGAAGGGGGTAATCGCGGTTAGCTCTTTTTCCCTCCTGGGAGAATATTGAAGGCTACGCAAATTCATGCAGCTGTGAGTCTCTTTTGAGCTTTCCTAAAGCCAAGTCGGGAAATTGAATAACGCCAATCAAATGGGTTATAGCCACTAGTTAAGGGGCAAATCCCCAAAATTCTGGAAATTTATTAACAATAATCGGGTTGGAGACATTAGCAATGGGGTAAGAAAGAATTGGAAAATAAATAAAGAAAATGTAGGAAACAAAGTGGTATCAGAAAAAGGACAATTCTCCTCTTTCGTTCGGAAGTTAGAAGGGTGAATGGAATTGGCGCCCATAAAAAAAGTCACAGACATTCATTTGTACAGAAATAAGAAATAAATTAACAGGATAAAGGCCATATCGACAATGAATTATGACTTATCTGCCTGTGTTAGTGGCCATTAAACGCATTTTCAATCCATTCAAATGAGCACTTAAAACCTATTTGCCCTCGCCGTAAGGAGAAATATAGGTATTTGGAAGTCTCTCACAACATACGACTTATCTGCCTTCACTACGACATTTGTGTGTTTCTCGTGTATGCTCTTGCCACCTCAACACGTGCACATAGATTCCGAAACTCGCCACCTGCTCTGTCTGGGAATCTACAGCAGTGTTTCCAGAGATTTATCTTTCCTGGACTGCTCGGTTAATCGCTTTATTTAATTACTACTCTTACTGCTACCGAATTTGGGCCACCTCGTATTTTTTACCATGTTTATTTCTCACTTAAACGCGATTTTGCTCTGCATATATTTTAATCCCTAAGATAATTCAGAGCTAATTGGGATTTACCCCATTAATTCTCACTTAATTAGCACCATATGCGTGAAAATCTCTCAGAGGTTGAGGAAATGACTGAAGGAGACCATGTTTATAACGCGAAAACTAATGTGAACGTACCTAATCGAAGACGCTTAAAAAGTGGGTGATAATTATAATAGGAGTAGTAATTTAGGGGAAGTAAAAATATATAGAGAGAAATATACTAAATAGAAACCGAAAAAAACAACAACTAAAACTCGTAGCAGAAAATGGACTGAGTCCATTTTCCAAGTGACGAAATTAGCGGGAAAGAAAAGATATTTAACTAGAAAATGACCCTAAATAGAGATAAAAAAATGGACGAAGAGTCCATTTCCATTCTAAGTCTATTTCTCCATTTTCTGAAGACTCTCCCCCATAATGTATTTGCTTAGGGGGATCGGAGATCTTCGAGGCTCTTCACTCGATCGCCTTTCACCGGGTGATAACAGAGAGCGGCGGCGCCTTCCAATCGTGAGTTCAAGCCCGGTTGGACAGACGCCGGGAATGGATTCCCGGGCTTTGGTCAATTAATGGATTAAAGATGAGAGATGCCGATTCGAAGGGTGGTGGGGAAGAAGTTGAGAGGAACTTTTAAGGAGTCTGTTTTTAAAGGATGGTGGAATAGAAAAAAGGCTTGGTGAGATAATTAAATCTTAAATGTGTTTCTCATTTCGCTTCTACCCCTTATTGCGTGAAGTTTGGTGATGCGTGGTTGCACCTAGGGGTATAGCCGAGTAGGTGAATGAGTAAGAGTGTGTATGGAATTCTCGTTATCTAGATACCATACAACTGGTGAGAACTTTTTTAATTTAAAGCAAAAACAAACGAGAGCATCAACATAAAGTTTGTAATGAGAGTTCTGTAATGAGATTGGTGAAGATGGAGGAAGTGAAATTGTAGGAAAGATATATAGGCACATATCATCGTGTCGAAGTTGAGGACTGGAAGGCACGCAATCTTCCAGATGTTTACTGCAACATGTTGGCCAATGCTATATGCGACTCCTTTGCGGCGGGGCTGGTAGGTAAAAGTTGGTGAGATTATTATTATCATTAGCATTATCATCATTATTAGCATTATCATCATTATTATCATTATACTTTTTTTCATTATCATCATTATTAGCATTATCATCATTATTACGAAGGCAGGCAATAAGTTTTGCAATTCAGATATAAGGAAACGAGATATGAGGAAAAGTATTTTATTATTTTTCAATATAACTACCCTCGACTTCAATGCACTTGCGCCACTTGTCCCTGAGGCTTCGAATTCCCGACAACCAGAAATCTCCCGACTGCTGTTCAATCCACTCCTGGACGGGGAGCTGGACATCTTCATCGTCCCCAAACCGGCGTCCACGCAGTGCAACCTTAAGCTGGCGGAATAAAAAGTAGTCGCTAGGGGCCAGATCTGGACTGTAGGGGGGTGGTTGAGCTCCTCGAATCCGCGCTCGCGCAGGGCAGCTTGTGCAACTCCAGCCTTGTGGACTTTGACGACGTTGAAGTCGATCATGGGGCGTGAGGTTTCTAGGGACCCAACGGGCAGAGACCTTGGTCATGGCCAAATTGTCGTGGATGATGTTGATAACACTTCCATTTGATATTCCAAGTTCTCGATCGATTTCTTCGACCTTCACCCGTCGATTTCCGAGGATCATCCTCTCCACACGGGCCACATGGTCCTCGTTGGTCACGTCTGACGGGTGTCCTGGACGGAGGCCATCTTCAAGGAACTCACGACCATGCAGGAACTCCCTGCTTCTTAAATAGACGAGGCAGCAGCGTGCGGCTGCAGGTCCTGACTTGTCATAACTTGTATTAACACCCCCACAAACAGCCATCCCCCTTTCTCTGTTTTGCTCTACCGATTCGCAAAACTTATTAACCGCCCCTTGTATCATTATCATCATTATTATCATTAGCATTATTATCATTATAATTACTATCATTATAATTATTATCATTATAATCATTATCATTATAATTATAATTATTATAATTATCATCATTATCATTGTCGAGGTTTAGTGAGTGGGTAATCCCAGTCCCACTTCCTGGACATATATTTTATTACCGCACCGAGGTGAAGCGTATCCAATGCACCTACCTTAGCCACTTTCGGTGAATAAGAATAACCCCGGTGAGTACCTTTTTGATCAAAACTGAGATGATGATCCCCTGAGTGTGTCCCCATCAGTAAAAGCCAACCAGGGCTGGATCGGTGTAATATTGAGGTTTAAGCCGAATGGATTGCTTAATAATTGCGAAAGGATCGTCCAAATTAGTTAAACACACAGATACAAAAATAATCTTTAATGTACATGAATTTGAAATAAGCAACAGCGTATATAAATACAAATATAATTAATCTTGCACTGAATAAGTAAGTCTACAAAAATGTCGAGGAGATTACTTGAAAATTACTCACTGGGATATTTGCGTCTTAATGACACCAGACAGAACAAAAGGAATATTATTATTGAGTTAAACACTGAATTAAGCACTTCTAATACTCGACGTTATGGGCTCGAGATGAGATTTCTAGTTCACAAATAAACTGGTGAAGTTAGGGGAGGGGATAATTCAATTAACGATACCTTTTGAGTTTGTAAGTATTTTTGAAGGGGACGGTGAAGATCTTCTGGTGACGATGATCGCACTTAGTCCGGTCGTCCGAGGTTACCGAATGAGAAGGTAATCCTAACCGGTGATATAATGATCCTATGCCGGATCACGAAGGTGAGCCAAACAGTGACTCAAATCGGACTTCTTCCTCGAAGTACCTGTCCGAATATTCGGCTCCTGGAGTGGGTAGCCAAAACCGATTACCTAGCTACGTCTAGGGTAATCCGCAGAGGGAGGTCCTGTGTAACCTCAGACTCTGAAGGGAGGAAGGGGGGCTGCGAGAAGTTTGGCACCTACAAGTACCGTGACGGCAACAACCAATTCCCCAAGAAGTTCCTTCCTTGCAGCGGGCGAATGGTTTCCTTTGTAGATCGGGCTTCACACAAACTCGACGTAGGTCCAAGATCTTTTGCCTGATTCCAGGGAGAAGTTTTCCTTTTATTTCCCTCGTGAGCAGAAATCGAGAAAGATCACCGAATTCTCGTAAAATCCGTATCGCCGCGCGTAAGACCTTTTTTCATTTTTGGGCAGACAGTATGTCTTTCGCGCCTTCGAGCCATCTCGGAGTTTACGGTTGGGCGAAAAAGGGCGACAGAGAATTCAAGGCGAGAGGTGCATTTAGAAATACGAGAGGGCACACCGCTTGTGTCGGAGTATTTCTGCGTACACTTATGTACGCGGTATTTAGACTTCTACAATCATCATTAACATTATCATCATTATTAGCATTATCATCATTATAATTATTATCATTAGAATTATCATTATTATCATTATCATCTTTATTATTTTAATCATCATCATTAATATTATTAACATCATTATCATTAATATCATCCCCATTAAGATCATCATCATTATGATAATCATTATTGTCATTATCATGATCGTCATTATTATTATTATCATTATCATTATTAGTATTATCATCATTAGTAGTATTATCCTTATCATTTTTATTATCATCCTCATCATTTTTATTATCATTATTATAATTTTTATTATCATTACCATCATTATCATCATCATTATTATCACAATCATTATTATTATTGTCATTATTATCATCATTATCCCTTTTTTCTTGATCTTTGGTTAAAACTGTTTTGTAAGTAGGGCCCTGAATTTCTAATTTTACCCATTTGAAAAATAATACTAGGGTATTATTAATTTTGGAAAAAAATTAATATATATTGGGTTGAGGAATAAGTTCTTGCGGTTTTATCAAATTTATTCATTAATATTAATTTTTTTAGAAAAACTTAATTTTTAATTGATAACAATATCCAATTTAATCAATAATGTATTCTCCGTTGTTATTTACGACTTCTTCCCAACGTTCAACTAGTTTTTCGATGCCTCTGCAATAAAAATCTCTGGACTTTGAATCGAAGAACTCGTCTGACCAGGTTCTTAATTCCACATCAGTATTGAACGAAACACCGCGCAAATTGTTGGAGAGCAATCGGAACATATGGAAATCCGATGGAGCCAAGTCTGGCGGATATGGAGGACGCGGCAGGATTTCCCAAATAAGCGTTTGGAGGGCTTCTTTTGTCATATTGGCAACGTGAGGACGGGCATTGTCGTGTTGCAGAAGGACTCCATAACGTCGATGATGTCGCTTTTCTCGAATAGCTTCGGCGAGTCGATACATTTGTTGAACGTGGAGTTAGGCATTGACAATCTCGTTGTTGGCAAGGAGTTTATAAAGAATGATGCCTTCACAATCCCACCGCACACACAGCATCGTCTTTCATGGATGAAGTCCTTGCTTTAATCGCGGAAGTGTTTTTTTAGTGGGGCTAAGCCATTGTTTTCGATGATGCGGTGAAAAAATCTGTCCTTATATCCACGAGTAGCCTTGTAACGAGAAAGCAAACTTGCGGCAATCGTGGAGCGTTAAAGTTTGTTGCTTTCACTCAAAGCGTGCGGAACCCATGCACTGAGTTTTTGAACTTTCCCCATCGAATGAAGGTGATTCACTACAGTTTTCTGATCACAAGCCAATTGGACAGCCAATTCTCTAGCCGATTGACGAGGATTTTCATGAAGAGGGTCATCTAATCGATCATCATCCAACTTAATGAGGTGACCAGAACGTTCCTCGTCATTAAGATTGAAATCACCGTTTTTGAAACGTGAAAACAACCATTGAGCTGTCCTTTCTTATAAAGCATTTTCTTTGTACACAGCACAAATATCACGACGAGCTTTGGCTGCGTTTGCATTGTTCCCGTCTCGATTGAAAATGAATAACAACAAGTGTCGAAAATGCGCCTTTCTTTCAACTTGACATTCCGTTTTGAGGGTACAGAACAAAAATTAAATTAACACAACTTTTAAATAAACCGCAATGACTTATTACTCAACTTCAAGAAGTAGCCTAAGCAACAGCCTAGTAGTCTACGCTGTTAAGAGACGTAGCCTAACCTTTGCAAATTTTGCTCTCATTATTTATTATTGTTTCTTAATATGTGCAAAAATCACGTCAACAAAACTTAAATCAACATAACATTTAAAAAAACGCGAGAACTTATTCCTCAACCTAATATAAGGCTGTAGGCTTTCATTTTTTCAAAGCATTGCAGACATTTGTAAATCCTATTTTTAATAAAACGCATTGGAATGTTTTAGAATAATATTTGTTTCAAGGAAACCTTCCAAAACACTATTTGTAGATTTAATGAGAAATTTCCAGAATTTTTTGGTTTCAAGAATGTTTCAGAACTTGCCAGAACACAGGGGTAGAAACTCTAGAACCTTCTGCAATAATACCTCAGAAATATTCAGCTTTAGGTACCATAGTGAACACGTCAAAAGAGAAATGGCTTTAAGAGGCTGCAATCATTCAAACGTCGAAGTGGCACAAATGCACCTGCTATTTTTCATCCTCTATTGCACCAGTACTACACAGTGCTGATCTTCCTGTACTTATCCTCCAGGAAGGAATAAGCCACCTTAAAAAACCCAACAGTAGTGAAGATAAAAGGATCAGTGAATATGTACAGTCAGTGTCAGAGATATGACTTTTGAGAGAAATCCAAACCAAAGAGACCTCAATGACTTGACAGAGATCTTCGCTTGTCAAAGTCAAATGCTGATCTTTTGATTTCTAGGATCAAAGAGTCGGATTTGGAAGATGAATATGTACAAGTGAAAAGCCAAAGGAAACATAAACATTTCTCAAGATTACTTATCAAGCTGTGCTATGCTACTGCAATGATGTATCTGGTCTGTTTGAATTACACGTAATACAGATGAGTGGAGGCTCTTCATTGACAGCTCCCTCAAGAAGCATTAAAGCTGTACTTCTCAGCAATTGTAATAAGCATCCAACTTTTCCCTTGGCTCATTCACTATATCTCAAGGAGAACTACAATAGCGTCAAGCTCCAGCTAAAAGTTTTGAATTATAAGGAATATGGCTGAGAAGTGATTGGAAACTTCATAATGGAAGCATTTTTAAGGCTCTCCTGGGAGGTTTTACCAAGTTTCCATGATATCTTAGTATTTTGGACAATAGGAATACCATAAGAAGCACGGGCAACAACAGACTGACTTCTCTGTTGAAGGACAAAATGTCCAGCATGAGCAAGTGATAGAGCCTCAAAAGCTGTTGTTCCCTCCATTGCATTTAAAACTAGGCGTCAGGAAGCCTTTTTTTCGATATCTTAACAATGAATCTTCAGCCTTCAAATACTTTAAGAATTTCTTTCCCAAACTCTCTGAGTCAAAGGTGAAAGCTGCTGTCTTTGTTGGAGCAAAAATCAGGAAAATCCTAGTGTTCAGAATTCCCGGAAAAGGTTACTAAAGAGGAAAGGAAGGAAGAGTTTTGTTTCGTTGTGCCTCAGGGCTTTTGGGGCAATCACAAGGCCAACAAGTATGTGGAACTGATTGATAATTTTGTGAAAAGGTATGGCCAGATGAGCTGAAGGATGTCACTTAAGGTGCCCATCTTGACAAGTTCAAGCAGAATATGGGAACATACCTAGAGGAGTAAGAAGAGGGAATCCATCAAGATAAACTGAACTTTAACCATAGGCACCAAGGAGTATACAATGAAAAGGGTGATGGGAGACTACATTTGGGGACTGGGACGGGAAAGTTATTTACATTACAAACGGAAATCGAGGAAAACTGTTCACTTCTAACTTTCTTTTTATGTGATATATTTTTGTGGACGTTTCAATAAAATTGTATAAACTTAATTCTGTTTTATTGGTTTTAGTTCTACAATGGATTAAAAAAAAACCAACGGTTTTCCCTATTTTTAGTAAATATTTCATCATACAAATCGCAAAAGCAAAGTTTAAAACAAATAATGGCGATTTTCTATTGTTTTCCAGAAAAGGATTTGGAAATAACATTTATCGGTCAAGAACAAAAAATGTTATCTAGTGTTATCAGTTATTATTATATATATTATTATCATGATTGTATAGATTATTATTATTTATTATTATTGTTATTATTATTATTATTATTATTATTATTATTATTATTATTATTATTATTATTATTATTATTATTATTATTATTATTATTATATGATCCAAAGATACACACACACACATACACACTGAAGTGTATATTAACAATAATGTCTATATTACAGCCCATTATAAAGACTAAATGATGTGAGTGCGCGAGAGAAATGATCTAATATGTGCAAAAGAATATAACCAAGTCAATAGACCTAAGTCGCGTGCTCTCAATTATTCTGACTTATGACCTTCCAAAAAGTAGGGCAATCCAACCCACAGTTAGTTTTCTGTTAATAATTCCAGGACTAAACTTGGGAGGACCTTGGCAATTGATGCTATTGCCAAATAATTGTCCGGCTAACCTTGGGAGGACCTTGGCAATTATAACATTCGAAAGAGAATGTAAAACAACATAAGGGTTTCAAATTCTCTTAGAATCGACCAAATAGTTATGATGTTATTGGCAAAAATATTTATTCAAAAGTAAAACGTTTACCAGCTGACCGACAACCTACGGACCAAAATACTAACTTATAGAATCGCGTGCACGCGACTAAAAATCAATATAACAGAAAAAAGTGGAAGAAAGACAGAAAACTCAAGTTAAATATGATTTATATTTGCTTACAGATGTTTTTAAACGCTTAGAAAATGTAGTCTTGGGAGTATTCCAGGATATCCGGGTGTCCAGTAAATATAGGTCTGAAAAGAAACTTCAATTCCATCTACATATTCAATTAAAATAAAATAGTTTAGATATAATTAGATAAAACAAAAATTAAAATTACAAATGATTGTATTATTTTATAAATTTATTAATAAATAACTTCGCAAGGCATTTAGAAAATCCGGATAATGTAATTCACATAAAGATCTGAATGACAATCGACGCAAAATCCGTGGAAAACAACAGTCTCCACCTAGTCAGGAGGGAGGGGGGGATGAGAAGGGCCATAAAAAGTATAGTACTGAGTTTTATCATCCACCAGTGAGAAGCTTTTGTGGCCCAATGGAGAGCCATCCGCTCAGAGAGAGTCTGGATATGAAAACCCAATTCGTAGGTTCTAGGACGGAAGAGTTATGTGTTGTGTATATGTGAAGAGATGAGGGGGGGGGGGGAATAGCGATGTTTTGGTTGGTTTTGTATGCCGAGAAATACATAAGTTAGGGTGCCTAAGTGACGGCAGCTCCCAACGAGCGCCGAATTATTTTATCTCTGCTCTGGCTGTAATGGAACCTGGTATTCAGGTAGGGAAATACACTAGGATAGAGGGAACCGTTCCCTTTCCATAGGGCGGATTTCCGCTAGTTGCTATATAATTATAATCTGGAATATGTGGGATTTATATTACAAAGATTTATTACATATTAGAGGATTGTTAGAAAATGGAGAGAGATGAAATTATTGTAAGCTGGGATCATATCTGCGCCATAGACAGAAGGGTTACTGTATGTGATGCTTAGGACCACGAGTGAGAGAATCTCTTTTTTTTTTAGATACGAAGTCGGTGGGAGATGTGTTTATATTCGACTAGAAAACAAGCGAAAACAAACGAAGGCATCGCCGTCCGAAACCCCTTTTTACAAAGTCATTCGTAGAGAAAGTGGTAGAGTCAAATGACTTGTGGATTTATGAACCGGTAAGGCACGCAACTCTCCTATACATGCCACGCCCTACAACTTTGTTTTGGCCGTGGCAGTTTTTTTCCTTACCAGTAATCTGGTTATGTCCATGTGGAATTGTGTACAAGTTAGGCCTTACTCTTGCGATTATTGGTGTTTGTATTTTACATGTTAATTAGTTTAGGCTAGATTAGACAAGACTACTAGGCTTTTCCTCACCTAATGTAGTATTTAGATGTTTGTTTTTAGGCGTTAATTAGTTTAACCTCGACCATTAGGCGTCTCCTTGCCTATTTCAGTGCTGCCTTTGCCCAACTTTAATTTTCAACTCTTTACAAAGATGTTTTATGAGATTCAAGTCTGGGAACTGGCTTGGCCACTCAAGAACATTAATACTATGCCTATTGAGTTGGGTGGTCCAAAAATATATGCAAAAAATTGAAATTAGTTGGAAATGTTCTCCACAAGGCTAAAATTATGTTATAATATGTTAAAAGAGCTGATGCAAAATATTGACTAAATTGGTAAATATTTAGAGGTCGCTATGTGTTTCCATATTTTAAAATTTCAGTCAAAATATTGGAACTTTTTAATAGTAGGCATTTATTGGTTGTTACTTATATACGATCATATATTTGTCATTGATAACTAATTACTTATGAATTACAATAATTCTCAAAAAAATCAAGATATTGCATTATCTGAAAAGTGGAATGACATTCACATGCTCCGCGTAAGATGCAATAATAATTGTTGTTGTAGTTTGTTGATTTCTGGGCCCATTTGTAAAGTGATGACGCAATAACGTCCCCTCGTTTCAAATGCTGATGCAATCACACCATTTCCTATATAAGTCAGGGAGGATTGATTAATTGTTCATTTGTAGTTTAAAGTTTAATAGTTGACGTAATACAAGTGAATACAAGTGCTGTGTCGTAGAATAGGCTCTCGACGATATAACATATATAACTATTCGTTGAGGGAATTATTTTAATATTTCGAGTGCGTGGTAATCTGATTGACCGAGGTTAGTCCAAAGGAAAGGGGGGCCTGGAGAGGCTTATTTATCTTCAATATGCTTAAGAAGTGGAACAGAGCACAAGGATTAATAATATGGCTACCATTAATAAAATAGAGTTTTATTAATTAAATTATCAACGACACACACAAAAAATGTTTACATAAACGGAGAATGAAAAGGGTCGTTGGAATATCTGACTAATCCGAAGATTAAGATTTGGAGAGATTTAAAAAAGGTAAACAAATAAAAATTAAAGGGGGGGTAATAGTTCGCTAAGCCATTTAAAGCACAGGGTTGCGTTGACAAAAGGTTAAATGTTTAAAGGTAATGCTCAACTTACGTAATTACAAAGTGTTGTGCAGAGGAAGACGATGCGAATGAATCTTCGGGCCACTGGCGATTTCCAGCAGAAAGGTTCTTCGGGGGGTTGTCCTTAACGAAGGTGAAGGATTGTCTTCGAAGAATGAGAGCGAAGTGGGGCTCGGAAGTACGAGCGATCTTTGTGACAGCAAATCGGAGATGTTGTAGATGAACATTGGAGGTTATTGTTGAAACCAAGCGTTCTCTTGAATAACGTTAAAAAGGGGGGAATTAAATTATCCGGACGTGATGTCTTGGGAACGCGAACCGTTTCTTGACGAACGGGCCCAAAGAACAATGGCTGTTCTAACGTTGTTCTCTTTCTGAACAACAGGGGGGCCTTGTTGACTTGGCGCCTCGAAGGAACAAACCTTGGAACTTAAGGGATATTGTCCTCTTCTGGACAATAAGGGATTTCTCGAGGTAGAGAGTTCCTAGGTGCACAAGGGAGACCGAATCGGCTTGATGCCTCGCAAGATAATCGGGATCTGCTTCAATTGGGAAAAGCTATGGTATAAATACCCGGAGCTATCTCCGTGGCGTAAGGGATAATTGAGTGGGGGACTTCGGAGGAATGCCCCGGTGGCGCCTGGGAAAATACCTTATCTGCCCATAAGCCTAATTTAATCTGGCGAGATCGACGTATGGAGGCGAAACGGGGAAGTAAACCTTCTTGATTAAACACTGGCTATGATGGGAGATAACGCGCTTCTGCTTCCTCTCGCAGGCAGGATGCACGTGGCTAAGCATGGTTAACATGTGAAAGAGGCTGCATTAAAGCGGCCTCAGACCGTTCTATCACACCCCTCCATTCCAGGGGAAGTTGTCACTTCGAAAAAAAGAGAGAAGGGACAACCATAGAGCTCCGTTTTGGAGAATTCGCTTTCTTGCACCGACCGTACCTTCATGCACCTAGCTAGTATTACCTCAATACATATGATTATGTTGATGATTTGATTATACGGAAAACAAACCTTTAATACAAACTTAACCATAAAAGAGACATGGAACAATAAAATAATATAAAATTAGTACATATTGGACAAAAGAATTCATACGTAATTTAATGGGTACAAATATATACACATACGAGAAAAAAATAGACATTGAGCCGCAAAATTCAGACATATACATTAACTAATTATATTACAGGAGAATCTAATTTAAGTCGTACAAGAGGGTATATACTTACATGGAGATTCTAATCATACGAATTACAAATTAATTTACACTATTTGGGAACGCATTCCTACTTAGTGCGTCAGCGACCTGATTATCGGAACCTATTATATAATTTATCTTAAAATGGTACTCTTGCAAGAGTAGACTCCAGCACATAATTCGGCCGTTGGAGCGTCGTACATTCCGAATATAGGCCAACAGGCGGTGGTCAGTTCCTATCTGAAATTCTTATTCTATCAAATACATCTTAAACTTGTCAATAACCCAAATAATAGCTAGAGCATCCTTCTCTATAGTGGCATATCTCTTTTCGCGGGTAATAACTGGCGACTAGCATATGCAACTGGATTACTCGTTCCGACATCCTCATATTGGAGGAATACACCTCTAATGCCCTCGTTGCTCGCGTTAGTCTTAATCCCAAAGGATTTTTCCGGGTTGGGATACTTCAAAATGGGGGCAGAAATGAGCTTACTCTTGAGCTGGTTAAAATGAGAAACAGCGACATTATTACAACGTAGTCGATCGGGGGAATTCTTTTTTAAAAGGGTGCTGGGGGGGCCGAAATTGCAACGAAATTCGGGACAAATCGCCGATAGTAAGAAGCTGATCCTAGGAACGATCTTAATGGCTTCTTTGTATTCGGAAGGGCATGTCGGCGATTGCCTTAATCTTGTCCTCCTGTGGACCTAACTGGCTTTGTCCTATTTTAAAACCCAAGTATTTTATGGTTTTCGTGGGCAAAATGGCATTTGCTGGGGCCAATGGTGAGGCCATTTTCGCGCAGTCGCTCGAAGAGAGCTAATAGGGCGGTTAAATGATGACTCAATTCACGAGTAGCGACGTAGACGTTATCGAAGTAAAAGGAGACATTCGGAAGTCCATCTAACAACCTTCTCATGAGACCGTTATAGTTACTACAAGCGGTCACGAGGTCAAAAGGAATGCGCTTAAATTGCATTTAGCCTTTCTCAGTTGCAAAGGCGGTATATGCTTTCACATCGGGCCGGAGGGGAATTTGGTAATACGCCTTGCACAAATCAAGTTCTGAGATGAACTTGGCGTCTTCAAAAAGGTGGAGGTTTTGATCTACCAACGGGATGGGCTCGGCGTCGAACACAGTTACCAAATTTGACTTCCGAAAGTCGATGCACATTCGATAAGAGCCATCAGGTTTTTTGACCATGACGATTGGGGAACAATAACTAGAGGTGGAAGGTTCTATTATATCTAAACTAATCAAATTATCTACTTCGGCGTTAAAAGCTTGGCGTAAAGGAATCAGCATGGGATAGGGTTTTAAACGGACAGGTTCTAAGGGGTAAAATTTAATATCATGCTCGAAACTAGTAGCGCATCCAGGCTTCTCTGAAATAACGTCGTCGAACTGACATAATAATTCTTGTAGCTGACTCTTTTGATGTGGTGTCAGCTGCGCGTCGATATCCAAGTCAGAGGGTTCAAAAGACTCGCCTGGCAGGGAAGGAAGAGGGTAATCAGCATCAGGTTGGATGCACACTGTCTGTATGACATTAAGGGACTCCGCGGGGTAATCCTCTTCAAGCGCTGATGTTTGGCCCAGTGCTACGAACGTATCTCCATGGGCACGTTGGTGGTACGTTTTCAACAAGTTGACGCGTTAGAGCTTATCGCCTGCTGGGGTACCAATGAGGTAATCTACCGGTCCTCGTACCTCGACGACCAAGTACGGACCTTTCCATTGGCTCAGTAATTAATTACTCGCTGTAGGAAGGAGCAGGAGTACTTCATCACCGGGCTTACATTTCCGATCTTCGGACCTGACATCAAAATAGGTTTTATATTTTTCCAAATTGACATCGGCATTTTCATAGGCGATGTTTGCGCATTTCTCGAGCCTCTGGCGTAGATCCAAGACATAGGCGTAGGATGACTGGAGTTCTTGATCCAGTTGAGGCTTGATTAGCAACTCCTTTGAAATGTTGATTGGTCCGCGTACATTACGTCCATAAAGGAGCTCGAACGGGGCGAAGCCTAATGTACCGTGAGGAATTTCTTGATAGGCGAATAGGGCGACCGGGAGATATCGGTGCCATTCGCAGGGCTGCTCGGCACAAATCTTCTTAATAATGGATTTTAAATTTCCATTTAATTTTTCGCACATCCCGTTTGTCTGTGGCCGGAAAGGGGTGGTAAAAAGGAGCTTTACCATGAGCAGCTTTCCTACGTACTCCATCAAGTCGGAGGTGAATTGTCGTCCTCTGTCTGAGAGTATTTCCTTGGGGACGCCTACCCTTGAAAAGATGGAAATGAGGGCCTCGGCGCAAGAAATACTATCGATTCGGCGAAGGGCGACAACCTCGGGAAAACAGGTAGCAAAGTCAACTAAGGAAAAAATATAGCTGTGCCCTTCGCTCGCTCGAAGGGGGGTAGATAGGGCCAACCAGGTCGATGGCCACTCTGGAGAAGGGTTCAGTTATGACTGGTCCTCTTTGTAAGGGAGCATGTTTGACCCACCCCTTAGCGGACGTCTTCTGACACACATCGCACGATCGACAATGCTTTAAGATGTCAGCTGCATCACCCGGCTGATAAAAATATTTAAAAATAAGCTGACCCGTTTTAGTATGACTAAAATGACCGGAAAAGATGCTGTCATGAGCTATTTTGAGCACTATAGGTACATGGGATCGTGGAAGGCATAAGACAGTTGTAACAGCGTTATTACTGTCCTCGGCGGATCGGTAAAGTAGACCACCTTGCTCCAGGTACCTTATTACTTTGGGTCCAAGGACAGTCTCCGTGTCCTTATTTTGGACCTTATCCCATAAGGGTGTTAGTGCTTCACACTCCTTTTCTGCGGACCTATAGTCCTGGTTAAGGAGCTCCGAGAATTCGGACGGTATCGGGGTTCTGAGGGGGACGGACTCCTGAACTTCCTTCTTAGCTCGGCCTCGAGTAAGGGCAGCCTGGGACACAGGGTCAGAGCTTACTTGAGGGCTCTGTCCTTTCAAGTACGGAACAAAATTTGATGGGTGCTGAAATGACTTCAGCCCAGCCATCATAATACTGACACTGCAGGTGACATCTAACGACGGGGAATCGGTTCGCCCGCCCAAGGTAGTCATGTACCACCGCAAATTTTTCGTGGTTAGGGTCCATTGGGGGAAAGGAGCTCGTCGGACACGATGAAACACGTGCACCCTGTGTCCCTGATGAGAGTAGATACACGGCAGCCGTTCACGCTGCCCTCCTCAAATTTTAAAGTTCCCGGGGAACTTTTATCAAAAATTAAATTTACCTGGTGGCCTGACGGAGGAAAAGAAGTTGATGCTTGGGTCTGCACCATCGGGGAAGCCGGGGTGGCATTAATCTGGTGAACTTGGTGGGCTGGTCCGCTTTTAAGCCTAGAATTTTGGTGGCAATTCCAGCTCATGTGGTTTTCTACACCGCAGGTGAAGCATATGATTGGTCGCTTCGGGAAGAGTGATGGTGGAGAAATCTTAACGGGAGGTTTGATGTCCCGTTGTTGGTTTGGGGGGAAGAAGTTTTGGGGTTTTACGGGGCCCTGAAACTTCGTCGGCTTTCCTGGGAAGGGGTGCGAATCCTTCCTTCTTTCCTGGTAGGGGGATTAGTGAGAATTTCGATTCTTTTTGGGTAATAAATTATGGCTTGCGGGATAGACATCCACTTCTTCGGTACACTCTTTAAAGGTCTGGCACCAAGATCCTTGACGAACGCGTGGATCTCCGTCGGGAGAGACGCCAAAAATTTATCCCGCAACACGAAGTCTGTTAAGGACTCGAAGTTAGGATCAACCCTTGAGGATTCTAACCAGAATATAAAATTTCTCTGAACAATGTATCCGAATTGACGGAACGTCTGTCCGGGTTTAATACAACCTCCTTGAAATTCTTGTCGGTAGAAATTGGGAGTCATATTATGAGCGGCCAATAACTCAGCTTTTAAGGTCCTGTAGTTAATTGTACATTCAGATGGTAAAGATATGAAAATGTCGCGCAATTTACAATTCAAAAGGGGAAGTAATCTTACTACACCTTCAGCCTCCAAATCTAGGTTATTGATCTCGAGGATTTTTTCGAAGTGTGCTAAAAATGCTCCGAAATCCTCTCCATCCCTGAAATTGGGGAGCTTAAGTGGAAGATTTGACGGGGCTTCGGAACGTGAACTTACCGATTGGGTTTCAGCATCTACACGAGCCATTTCAAGCTGATAGTGAAGCTCAGCTTGTCTTTTCCGTTCCTCTCTTTCTTCTCATTGGATTTCTCTTTCTATTTCTCTTTCTTCTCGCTGCTCCTCTTAAACGTACTCAATAAATTCTCTTCCAGAAAGTCCCAAGGATTCTCCTTGCGCTTTGAAGATTTCAAACTGAGTCATATTGCACTTAGGAGGGATGGGGCAATAGTCAACCAACTAAATTCCTTGCAATAAGAATTATGCCTTCTAGAGAATTGGCCTACCTAAATATGGGCACTGACCTCTTCGTGATTGGTTTTTATTGACCTAGATAACCAATGACTAAAATAACACAAAAAAACACAAACAAATTATTATAACAGTTCCTTAAGCTACTCCAGCTTCTTAAGTTTCAAAAAGGGGATAGCACTCGTTAAAAAAGAATGGAACTACTATACTCTATTCTTATAACGAATAACACTATGCTTCACTCGACTGAGACCAGTATTTGCAAAAATATAGCGTTAAACCTTACACACTTGACACCAAATTTAATAGTATATATATATATATATATATATATATATATATATATATATATATATATATATATATATGTCGTAGAATAGGCTCTCAAAAATATACCATATATAACTATTCGTTGAGGGAATTATTCTAATATTTCGAGTGCGTGGTAATCTGATTGACCGAGGTTAGTCCAAAGGGAGGGGGGGGGGGCTAGAGAGGCTTATTTATCTTCAATATGCTTAAGAAGTGGAACGGAGCACAAGGATAAATAATATGGCTACCATTAATAAAATAGAGTTTTATTAATTAAACTATCAACGACACACACAAAAAATGTTTACATAAACGAAGAATGAAAAGGGTCGTGGGAATATCTGACTAATCCGAGGATTAAGATTTGGAGAGATTTAAAAAGGTAAACAAATAAAAATTAAAGGGGGGGGGTAATGGTTCGCTAAACCATTTAAAGCACAGGGTTGCGTTGACAAAAGGTTAAATGTTTAAAGGTAATGCTCAACTTACGTAATTACAAAGTTGTTGTGCAGAGGAAGACGATGCGAAGGAATCTTCGGGCCACTGGTGATTTTCAGCAGATTGGTTCTTCGGGGGGGTTGTCCTTAACGAAGGAGAAGGACTGTCTTCGAAGAGTGAGAGCGAAGTGGGGCTCGAAAGTACGAGCGATCTTTGTGACAGCAAATCGGAGATGTTCTAGATGAACAATGGAGGTTATTGTTGAAACCAAGCGTTCTCTTGAAGAAAGTTAAAAAGGGGGGAATTAAATTATCCGGACGTGATGTCTTGGGAACGAGAACCGTTTCTTGACAAACGGGCTTGAAGAACAATAGCTGTTCTAACGTTGTTCTCTTTCTGAGCAACAGGGGGGGGGGGTAAGAACCGTTTCTTGTCAAACGGGCCCAAAGAACAATGGCTGTTCTAACGCTGTTCTATTTCTGAACAACATGGGGCCTTGTTGACTTCGCGTCTCGAAGGAACAAACCTTGGAACTTAAGGGATATTGTCCTCTTCTGGACAATAAGGGATTTCTCGAGGTAGAGAGTTCCTAGGTGCACAAGGAAGACCGAATCGGCGTGATGCCTCACGAAGATAATCGGGATCTGCTTCAATTGGGAAAAGCTATGGTATAAATACCCGGAGCCATCTCCGTGGCGTAGGGGATAATTGAGGGGAGGACTTCGAGGGAATGCCCCGGTGGCCCCTGGAAAAATACCTTATCTGCCCATAAGCCTAATTCAATCTGGCGAGATCGACGTATGGAGGCGAAACGGGGGAGTGAACCTCCTTGATTAAACATTGGCTATGATGGGAGATAACGCGCTTATGCTTCCTCTCGCAGGCAGGATG
Organism: Ceratothoa steindachneri; assembly: GCA_963969495.1. Taxonomy (NCBI): domain Eukaryota; kingdom Metazoa; phylum Arthropoda; class Malacostraca; order Isopoda; family Cymothoidae; genus Ceratothoa; species Ceratothoa steindachneri. Next base: position 59,603,219 of record OZ018332.1, on the reverse strand, counting down.
CACGTGGGTAAGCATGGTTAACATGTGAAAGAGGCTGCATTAAAGCGGCCTCAAACCGTTCTATCACATGCTGGTTTATGCAAGTATATATATATATAATTATTTAGGTAAGTAATATACTTTGTTTATTCAGTGCATAGATAATTTGCAGTTATTTATCAATATCAGACTTACTTAAAGAATATTAGAATTATATGTTAAAACACTTTATGTTCATATTTTAATTCTCAATAAATATATATATATATATATATATATATATATATATATATATATATATATATATATATATATTTATTGAGAATTAAAATATGAACATAAAGTGTGTTAACATATAATTCTAATATTCTTTAAGTAAGTCTGATATTGATATTGTTCATATTTTAATTCTCAATAAATATATATATATATATATATATATATATATATATATATATATATATATATATATATATATATATATATATATTTATTGAAAATTAAAATATGAACATAAAGTGTGTTAACATATAATTCTAATATTCTTTAAGTAAGTCTGATATTGATAAATAACTGCAAATTATCTATGCACTGAATAAACAAAGTATATTACTTACCTAAATAATTATATATATATATACTTGCATAAACCAGCATGTGATAGAACGGTTTGAGGCCGCTTTAATGCAGCCTCTTTCACATGTTAACCATGCTTACCCACGTGCATCCTGCCTGCGAGAGGAAGCATAAGCGCGTTATCTCCCATCATAGCCAATGTTTAATCAAGGAGGTTCACTCCCCCGTTTCGCCTCCATACGTCGATCTCGCCAGATTGAATTAGGCTTATGGGCAGATAAGGTATTTTTCCAGGGGCCACCGGGGCATTCCCTCGAAGTCCTCCCCTCAATTATCCCCTACGCCACGGAGATGGCTCCGGGTATTTATACCATAGCTTTTCCCAATTGAAGCAGATCCCGATTATCTTCGTGAGGCATCACGCCGATTCGGTCTTCCTTGTGCACCTACGAACTCTCTACCTCGAGAAATCCCTTATATATATATATATATATATATATATATATATATATATATATATATATATATATATATATATATATATATATATATATATTTTAATTAAGCATGACTGCCATAATTTTTTATAAACACAGGAGCCTATTTATTTATGTCAAATGAAAGCTTATTCTTTCATGAATATTAAATATTTAGATATTTTAGAGTATAAAAAAATATCTTCTACTCGTAAGTATAACTAAATGGAGGGGAACCGTGAACTCACTCAGTTACAATAAATTTTTATTTCTGTTGTTTCAGATTATGTGGCTGAAATTACTCGTTCATCTGCGGTAGTCTGGCTTTTCGGACATCCTACTAGTGAGCTTTAATATGGTAATGTGCTTCGTGTTGTTCAGTACCACCATCAAGTGGAGTCAATGACTTTGACACAAAGTTACAACCTCGCTTGCAAAAATGTCATAAATGTATAGGAAAGAGCCCGAATTTCCACACAGAGGATAGACTCTTGCGTTAGGAAACTCTCATGGTTGTATGAAGAATACTCTTCTTTGAAGAAGAACCGCAAAACTGAACTCTACTCATGTAGAATGAATGAGCGTAGTTTCGAATCTACTCTTTCAAATTTTTTGACATAGCCTCAAAAAATGCTTTAAATGTGGCAAAAAATGAAGAAGACCGCCAATTTCTGTTGATGCAGAGAGAGAACATTTTCTCCTGCAGTATGTCGTGCCGTGATAAAATTACTTCAGTAAAGGAATCCCGCAAAAGATATCGACATGAGAAGGCTTTACAATACAAAGAAAAAGTATATACTTCTAAAAATCAAGCAGAGGCTGCTGCTCACGCTGGATGGCTAAAGCTATATATGTCCTGAAAATATACTTATTTAAGCATCAACTGAAACTAAGCGGAACGTGAAAACGCCAATATTACAGAGTGCTCTCTTTTTATTGCTTTGGTCTACTCGCGTTTTTGGAATTAAGTCCATTTGGGAATTAATGCTCCTTTAAATAATATTCTGCTTCTTAAAACTCTGAAAAAGTACCCAAATCAAACAATATCTGAAGAAGCAACCACAGCCCTTCACAGACACCTTTGGTATCTTGGAGAACATCTTGTTGATCTTGCATTTTTCGATCATAGAATTAATGCTGAGACCAAACAGAAGATGGTCTCCAATCCCTAACGTAATGAAAACACCAAAGTTGTTCGCCGATTGAATCTTACAAAAAACATCGAGGATTTGGACTTGCATGAACTGGTAACTCAAAAACCTAAGCTAATTTTCAGTCTCCTAATGAAAGATGGATACAAGAATGCAGAGGATACATTCCTGAAGACTAACTTAAGTTCTTGGGAAGAGAATACGTGCTTTCAAGAATTTCAACGTCGAGCGATTAACTTAATGGTTGTTAATGATCCAGCAGAAAGAGGTATTGTACTTATCAAGTCTTATAATACATCTCTAACAAAAGATGAAGAACATAAACAGTTGCTTCTCAGACTTGTGGCAAAACATCACAAAAATTTTCCCTCATGCTCAAAAGGATCAATGTTTAATCAGCAATTTTAGTTATAATTTGTATCAAAAAGAAATCATTTGACATTTAACTATTTTCTTTTCACTTTAATATAAATATAATATAAACTAGTATTTGCAAAGACTGTTCATTTCTATCCCCCAAATTAATTTACCAGCAGACTAATAAGTTAAGATCCATGTGGCGAACAGTAAATATTGTTTGATTTCGATGAAATTGAGTATGTGACCTACTGTTCAATGCAGTAATACAACCAGGCATGTGGAGATAAAAACTAAAAAAAATTGGGGGGGGGGGGGCACCCTGCTATTGAGCCACTTAACTGTCTGCTTTGACGTAAGTTTATGGTCGTTATCCTGCTGAAACACCCAACGTCTACCCCTTTTGGTTTTCTGGTGGAGCTACTGAGATTATTTTCTAAAATTGTGCAGTATTCCTCTGATTTCAACTATTATGCTATCTCCCCAATGCTTCACCGTTGCCAGGATGTTTTTCTTTTTGTAGGTGGTATTAGGTTCACGCTTAACAAACTTATTGTAGATATTGCCAAAGAATTCTATTTTTGCTTCTTTTAATAAAAGAATTTTGTTTTAATAAGGGTCTTTTTTGATTAGCATCTCTTTAACAAACGTTTTGCGAGTTTCAACGTGCTTCTTCGCCAGTAGAGGAACCCTTCGTGCCCGTTACTTACAGAGTCCTTCTCTTCGCAACGTGTTGCAGACTGTGTGCCGAGTGACGTTAACCCCAGTTCTTCAACCAATTCTTTCCCTGTTGTTTTGCAATCTGTTTTGTCATTCTCAATAGTTTGGAGCACCCACGAAGCATGATTTTCCTCGGAGCAACTGACAATCCCTTCCCTTCCCCACCTTTGAATGTTGTACTGCACAGAAACTATAATTTTAAGTATATGCGACTGCCCAGAAAGCTTTCTGTAACCTTTGCTAGCCTCGTACTCTTTTAAAATGGTGTTTTTGACTTGAAAAGAAAGTTATTTGTCTTTGGGCATGATGAAAGTCTGATTAGATGTTTACCCAGTGATTGCTTGTATCAGACTGACTGCTGGAACAATATAGACACGCTTCGAAACAGAATTATCAATCAGAACATCATGTAACACGATAAAAATAAATATTATCTCTAAGTTACGAATATTTTGGGCATATATTTTTTACAATTTTATATATACTTTCTAAATTCCACTAAAAATATAGTAGTTAGCATTAATTTTTGTTAGATAATTGTATAACTTTATTTTGGTTAAACTATCAAAGTGTAATAATGAAACAAAATGTATTCAGTTTGATACAATTTAAATTTTCTAGAACGGTACTGATAATTATTTGATCCAGTGTAGATGTTTGTATTTTACGCGAAAATTAGTCTAGGCTAAGAAACCTAAGGTCTTCACGTTTATTGTAATGTTTAGGTGTTTGTAATTTACATATTTTTTAGTTGAGCCTAAGCAATTTGAGCTGATCTCGCCTATTTTAATATTTAGGTGTTAGTAATTTACATGTTAATTAGTTTAGTCTAAGAAATTTGGTGTCTCTTCGCCTATTGTAATTTTAAGGTGTTTGTAGTTTGCATGCTAATTAATACACTACAAACCGCTATAAATCCCAATATGAGAGAAGACCTCTGGTGGCCTAGGCTAGCCAAACTTTATTTCTTAAGCTAATTAACCCGAAAAATACAGACACTTGAATATTACAATAGATGAGTAATCCAGAAGTGGCCGAGCCTAAAATAATTAACTTGTAAGTATACGAGTATAAACACATAAATATTAAAATAAACGAGGACACCGATTGTAGCCTAAACAACTTGAGTGCTGTCGAGAATCGAACCACTAACCCCGCATCCCTGAAATCCGTGAACGGAGGAGGGTTAATCTACTCAGCCTAAAAGGATTTGCACACGCCGGGCACCAAGCTTACATTCCTAGAAATAGAGCACATTTATTTTTAAAAGGCCACTTGACTCTTCTGACGCTGCTCTAGAACTATTTCGTTATTTAAATTTCTATGTATAAAATCTGGCTGTAGTTCCAAATCGTGAGTTTTTCGGATTTTGATAAAATTTTATATAAGCTCTATTTGTTCTACTATATCAATTCCTAGTAGGCCTTGTGTTGAGGAAATTACGTAATGACAAGTCAGGCTTTGTTAGGAACTTATTACTTTTGTTAGGTAAACCAGTTATAAGGTTCAAGACCTAGTTACCTGGTGTATCACTCAAAATTCTGGATAGGAGGTATGAGGCAGAGTGAGTTGGGAATGCACTTGTGTGAGTACCTGCGGAAGAGTGTAAAATAACTGGTTTAGATCTGTCCAAAAGTTTAAGGAATGTAATTAAAAAATATGCATTGAGTAAAATAATAGGGTTTTTTTCCGCACTACTTTACCCAATAAGAATTGAAATAAGGACCATATAAAACTTAAATACGAAATTTCATATAACTCAGAACCGCCAACCACTCGGAACTAAACCCTAAAAATCTCACCTTCAAAGTTCTCAGGTTGGCAAATTTAAAATCTTTTTTAACTTATAAACCCGAAATATGAGTTTGAATGCCTCGCCCAAGAGTTAATGTCAGGTTTTGAATTTTGTAAGAACTAAAAATTTATTTGTGGACAACTTAATGGTTGGTTTCGTTTGACTCCTAAGAGAGGTTAAGCAACTCATTCAGTAGGATTACTTAGAAGGAGTTCTTGACAGATAGGTTGTTAAGGCGATAGGGACAAAGATCCTTCAGTACACTCGCACCCTCAAGCGGTCACTACGCCGAGACGATGTTGATTCGAAGATTACGATTAAAAACTTAAAAATTTCACTTAAAAGATGAAACTAAATATTTCCTCTCCTTTCCATTTACAAAGAAGGGTAGATAATCCCTGTATATCTAAATATCCAATGGTCAGGGCAAAAGGACATCCGGAAGACCGAAAAATGGCGAAAATTGACAACGAACTTCCAGATGAATGCGTATGGACATATAATAGTACTTGTATATGGTTCATGTGGGCATTTGGGAACAGATGTACATGTGTCTGTAGGCGCCTTCCAGTGTTATGAAAAGACGAGTTGTTACAAATAGATTTAGGTGGCCAATTGTGTAAAACGGCTCCTCTTTCAACAGAAGACGGGCACGTGGGAAGGTCTTGAGGACAAGAGAAGCGGTTGGGCATCCGCTTACCCCCAGCAACTGCACAATGAGAAACATTCAACAGATGAGAAACAGTTAAAAATTGGGGAACCAACAAATGGGAAATAGTCAAGAAATTGAAAACGATAAAAAAATCGGAAACAATTAACAAATGAGAAGCAATAAAAAAATTATAAATAATCAAAAAATGGGAAAAATCAACAGCTGGGAAACAATAAAAAAGATAAACAATCAAAGAATGGGAAAAATCAACAGCTGAAAAACATGGAAACAAGCAACAAATGGGAAAAATCAACCGTTGAAAAAATATGGAAACAAGCAACAAATGGGAAAAATCAACAGCTGAAAAAATATGGAAACAAGCAACAAATGGTAAAAATCAACAGCTGAAAAAATATGGAAACAAGCAACAAATGGGAAAAATCAACAGCTGAAAAAATATGGAAACAAGCAACAAATGGGAAAAATCAACAGCTGAAAAAATATGGAAACAAGCAACAAATGGGAAAAATCAACAGTTGAAAAAAATATGGAAACAAGCAACAAATGGGAAAAATCAACAGCTGAAAAAAAATATGAAAACAAGCAACAAATGGGAAAAATCAACAGCTGAAAAAATATGGAAACAAGCAACAAATGGGAAAAATCAACAGCTGAAAAAATATGGAAACAAGCAACAAATGGGAAAAATCAACAGCTGAAAAAATATGGAAACAAGCAACAAATGGGAAAAATCAACAGCTGAAAAAATATGGAAACAAGCAACAAATGGGAAAAATCAACAGCTGAAAAAAATATGGAAACAAGCAACAAATGGGAAAAATCAACAGCTAAAAAAATATGGAAACAAGCAACAAATGGCAAAAATCAACAGCTGAAAAAATATGGAAACAAGCAACAAATGGGAAAAATCAACAGCTGAAAAAATATGGAAACAAGCAACAAATGGGAAAAAATCAACAGCTAAAAAAATATGGAAACAAGCAACAAATGGGAAAAATCAACAGCTGAAAAAAATATGGAAACAAGCAACAAATGGGAAAAAATCAACAGCTAAAAAAATATGGAAACAAGCAACAAATGGGAAAAATCAACAGTTGAAAAAATATGGAAACAAGCAACAAATGGGAAAAATCAACAGCTGAAAAAATATGGAAACAAGCAACAAATGGGAAAAAATCAATAGCTAAAAAAATATGGAAACAAGCAACAAATGGCAAAAATCAACAGCTGAAAAAATATGGAAACAAGCAACAAATGGGAAAAATCAACAGCTGAAAAAATATGGAAACAAGCAACAAATGGGAAAAAATCAACAGCTAAAAAAATATGGAAACAAGCAACAAATGGGAAAAATCAACAGCTGAAAAAAATATGGAAACAAGCAACAAATGGGAAAAAATCAACAGCTAAAAAAATATGGAAACAAGCAACAAATGGGAAAAATCAACAGCTGAAAAAATATGGAAACAAGCAACAAATGGGAAAGAATCAATAATGCGAAACACTCAACAAATGGGAAACACCCAACCACCTGAATTCAGAATCAAACTAGGCGACGTTCCCTTCCGCTCTAATCTGGGATCTTTCTCTCAAAATTTAAAGCGACAACCAAAGAGGTCAGCAGCGCCTCAAAGTTTGTAAGGAGAGATCTGTAAAGAAAATAGTGAAGTTGGAGGAAGTAGAAATGAGTGGAGGATGCTTAGCCGCAGATCCTCCTACATGCATTAAAGCTGAGAGAGAACGCCTCACCTGCGTTGGGGTCGGGAAGGCACACAACATCCAGGATATTAGCTGCAGCATGCCTTTAATGCTACATAAATTGAAGGACGATAGTGTTATAAAAGAACTATGGGGGGGCGGCAGGCATGTTAAATAACCCATCTCTCCATCGCGAGCCAGAGGGAAACGTGACGCCTATCCCATCTTCGCCGTAAGATGAGTGGACGAAAGCTGGTTAGCGACTAGCCTGTACAATTAGCCGCCGGCCAAAAAAATAAGTGAAAAGAGGCTCGTAAGGAAGGAGTAGAATGGATATGTCTAGAATCAAAAATATCTAGGTAGTTTCAATTTAGTTTCAGACTAACGGGGAGAGCGGGCCAAGGAGGATGTGCCTCATAACCTCTAGGTCCAAGATGTACCAGTATACATGAAGCACTCCGTTTACGGGGCTACAGGTGTATTTGTATAGCCGAAGCACCCCGTTTGCGGGGCTACAGGTGTATTTGTATACACGAAGCACCCCTTTGTGTGGTTCCAGGTGTGTTTGTATACACGAAGCACCCCTTTGCATGGCTCCAAGTGTAACAGTATACTTGAAGCACCTATTTGCGGCGCTCCAGGTACAACGGTATAGGTTAAGCACCCCTTTTCTGGGCTCCAGGTGTAACACTATACTTGACGCACGTTTTGCAGGGTTCCAGCTATAACTATATTTAAAGCACCTATTTGCTGGGCTCAAGGTGTAACAGTATACTTGAAGCACCTTTTTTCGGGGCTCCAGGTATAGCACTATACATGGAAGCACCCTTTTACGGGGCTCTAGGTGTAACATTATACATGAAACACCCCTTTGCTGGGCTTAAGGTGTAACATTATACTTGAATCACCTTTTTGCGGGTCTCCAGCTTTAACTATATTTATAACGCCTCTTTGCTAGCTTTAGGTGTAACAGTATACTTGAAGCACCTTTTTCGGGGCTCCAGGTGTAACACTATACATGAAGCACGCCTTTGCTAGGCTCAAGGTGTAACAGTATACTTGAAGCACCTTTTTACAGGGCTCCAGGTGTAACACTATACATGAAAGCACCTTTTTCGGGGCTCCAGGTGTAACACTATATATGAAGCGCCCCTTTGCTGGGCTCAAGGTGTAGCAGTATACTTAGAGCACATTTTTACAGGGCTCCAGGTGTAACACTATACATGAAAGCACCTTTTTGGGGGGCTCCAGGTGTAACACTATATATGAAGCGCCCCTTTGCTGGGCTCAAGGTGTAGCAGTATACTTGAAGAACATTTTATACAGGGCTCCAGGTGTAACACTATACATGAAAGCACCTTTTTTCGGGGCTTCAGGTGTAACGCTATATATGAAGCGCTTCTTTGCTGGGCTCAAGGTGTAGAAGTATACTTGAAGCACATTTTTACAGGGCTCCAGGTGTAACACTATACATGAAAGCACCTTTTTTCGGGGCTTCAGGTGTAACGCTATATATGAAGCGCTTCTTTGCTGGGCTCAAGGTGTAGAAGTATACTTGAAGCACATTTTTACAGGGCTCCAGGTGTAACACTATACATGAAAGCACCTTTTTTCGGGGCTCCAGGTGTAACACTATATATGAAGCGCACCTTTGCTGGGCTCAAGGTGTAGCAGTATACTTGAAGCACATTTTTGCAGGGTCCAGGTGTAACACTATACATGAAAGCACCTTTTTTCGGGGCTCCAGGTGTAACACTATATATAAAGCACGCCTTTGCTAGGCTCAAAGTGTAACAGTATACTTGAAGCACCTTTTTACAGAGCTCCAGGTGTAACACTATACATGAAAGCACCTTTTTTCGGGGCTCCAGGTGTAACACTATATATGAAGTGCACCTTTACTGGGCTCAAGGTGTAGAAGTATACTTGAAGCACATTTTTGCAGGGTCCAGGTGTAACACTATACATGAAAGCACCTTTTTTTCGGGGCTCCAGGTGTAACACTATATATGAAGTGCACCTTTACTGGGCTCAAGGTGTAGAAGTATACTTGAAGCACATTTTTGCAGGGTCCAGGTGTAACACTATACATGAAAGCACCTTTTTTTCGGGGCTCCAGGTGTAACACTATATATGAAGTGCACCTTTGCTGGGCTCAAGGTGTAGCAGTATACTTGAAGCACATTTTTGCAGGGTCCAGGTGTAACACTATACATGAAAGCACCTTTTTTTCGGGGCTCCAGGTGTAATACTATACATGAGGCACTCCGTTATATGTTCCTACATACTCCATAGACGTTGTCGGTGTAATATCGTGGGCTTCTTTCATCACTTAAAAAATAATGTTTCATGTATACTGTTACACCTGAAGCCCCGCAAAGGAGTGCCTCATGTATATTGTTACACCTGGAGCCCCGAAAAAGGGTGCTTTAAATATAGTTGAAGCAGGAGCCCCGCAGAGACTCTTATAGCTGTTTTATGGGTAGTCACAAGAAAAGAGAGAAGGTAAGGTAAGGATGTATTTGGAGGACATTTTGATTAGAAGGCAAATAGCTCTTTAATCTATGTTAGTGTTACTTGGGCTTTAATATGGATATTTAAATAGAAATTGTCTTTTTTTATTTTTAAACACGTTGACTGACGGACTTTGAACTGCATTAGCTGGAAAAGCGTTCCATTTTAAAACGATTTTATTATTGAAAATGTTCCGCGCGACATTCGTTTGATAACGCTTTAATTTAAACTTATGACCGACCATTTGCTCGCGGGTTGTAATCAGCGCGTTCATATATTGAATCAAAGTGTACATTATTGTATTCTCTCAGAATTTCCAAGTCATCTATTAATTGGCAACGAAGGCATTTAATCCTCAAGCAAGAACAATTTCAATTCCTTAAATCTATCTTTATAGAGTTTGTTTAGCAGTTTCAGAAATACGTTGTCGCCCTTCGCTGTACTCTTTCCAGTGTAATGATATCTTTTTCAGATAATGAGACAAGACCTAAGTTAAAGGTCCAGCTAAAGGGATGCCTAGTTCGAACAATAGAAATATAATTTCTCTACTCTTGTACTTATAATATATCTCAATGAAGCCGAGTTTTCTATTTCTTTCTTTCTTTCTATCTCTCAATCTATCTTCCTATCTCTCTCTCGCTATATCTATATATATATATATATATATATATATATATATATATATATATATATATATATATATATATATCACTTTACTTTTTATAGTATTACATTTTTTAATATTAAATGTCCATGTAACAAACTGATAAAGATAAATTAATTATGCATTGATAAAAAAGAAGGTTTTCCTAAGGATTTTTAATAACACTTTTAAACTGTATAAGTGTTATCGAAATCTATTAGGGTGAATCAGTGATTTATTGAACAGACAAAAACACCATTTGATTTACATTAACGTGACCAGCCATTAGACCAAATGGTTCTATTTGTTATTTTGTGGCTCCCTTTGACATACAGTTTCAAAAACATCAAGAAATCTGAAGTAATAACTCCTAAACTTCTAAATTCTAAAGTAACGCAATCTAAACTTATTTGTGATCATGTTTTCTGTACAATTACAGAAAAAAATACTATGTTTTATCTATGCATTTCGATACCTAAAGTTTAGTTGCCTTTTGAGAAAATGACCAGTAATCATATTTGATTAATATTACAACTCAACATCTAGTTCGTTTATCTCTTCGTGTCCAATGACCATGCCTTTCGCAAATTTAGTACTACATAATAAATCTTTCGTAATGTGATTTACAAATACTGCATAATAAATAGTACCGAACCCAACATAGAACTCCGTGGAAGGCCATTGATGACAAGGAGCCATTCTGGGTGTACTCTGTCCAAGGAAAACGAAGATGTCGATTTACAAACAGCTACCAGAGTGGAGATGTGAAGTAGGGGCGCAGAGGAAGGTGAACAAGAAAGGAAGGGAGGGAAAATAAGGGTATTGTCCAAAGCAAGACTAGAATAAAGCCAGAATAGCACTATTCTCTCACAATTAGCCGTAAAGGATAAAGCGAAGTAAAGGGACAAAGATGGGAATTCACGAATGCGCGCTCGACCGCAAAGCTCACTGACATCTCGTCTTTGTGAGAGGCTAGCAACCAACTAGGAGACGAGAGGTGCCGATATGCTTACTGGCAAAATAACCTAGATCCCCATTCATAAAACTTTAAGCGCAGAAAATACGATCTATAAACGGGGGTCGAAGATGAAAAGGACTTTTATAGCAAACCTTATTAATCTCCCTTAAGAACAAGGTTGTACAAACGACACACAGGAGTAGTCTCAAAATATTCCCCCGGCTGAGCGTAGAGCAACTGCGATTCCTTCTTTATCAAGTGGCGATAAATCACGATTCAACTTAATCATACTAGTTTATTTACCTTAAATGTATTTTGTAGCGTTTCGATGATAATTGTTGTGGGAAGGGGAAATCTAAGTGACTTTAAAAGCTATCGCTAGCCTCGTAGCGAGGGCGGTGGATTTCTAACGTAGAGGTGAGGGATAAAATTCCCAGAGAGAGCGGGAGAACGATATTATCATAAACTGCACTGCATTATTTCACTCACCTGGCTCTCTGAATAGCACTCTCGATACGGTCGCATCCTTAGCCGGGAGGATAAAAGGACACACCATCAGCTAACGTTACTTCCCAACACTGACACTCTCCTTATGGCAGAGTTTCTACTCGTCAACTTCCACCATCACTAATGCCTTTCCCACTGCACGAGATCATCACACAAAGTATCCACTCGTTAATTTTCTGCTGTCTGGCAGCCTTCTCCATACCTTCCCTCAATTGACTGCCTTAAGTCTTCAATGCGTCGAAGCGAAGCCATTGTCTTACTCAAATGACGACTTCTCCACAGCAAAAATTGATTTCTTTAACAATTCTTTTGGGTATGTAGTTGACGATTGCGTGAGTTTTTACTTCTCCAAATTTAGTCTTAACAGTGTATTAGGGAAAGTAGCATCGTCTTCCTCACTTTTGGTGATAGCGTGCCTTCCTACAACCAGAAACACCCCCGAGCATTTAATAGTTCGTTTGCCCAAATTTCTCTCCATTTGCCTTTTGCAATTTGGGTCCAAGGACGTTTTGTCTAATTAATTTACTTGCATTTTGCTCGAATGAAGTAATTTAACTTTTGTGTTTGGTAACTTAACTCATTCTATTTAATTCCCGACACATTCTGGTAGATAAACTACGAAAACACTAAAGGGGAAAAATCTACATTCCATCGTTGTTTTCGTGGTCTTAGATTCAACTCCATATTCCATGACCCCTAATGAGAGGGGGAGAGGCGAAGTCACTGGAATAAGGGAGGGATAGACAGAAGAATAAAACGGGAGAGGAAAGACAGAAAGAAGTAAAGAAACATGAGTGACAAGAACAGGCATACAAGACACCCTAGACTAGCCCCTTCCCCCTCCTTCGGAGATCTCGTCAGCCTAGTGGACAAGTCGTTGAAATACCAGACCGAAGTATCAGGTTCAATCCAAGCAAAGGTAGACACAAAAATCTTACCGTACGTAGGGAGCTAGCCGCCTATTGACAGGGCGCTGAGAATGCACGTGGTGGCAGGCAGCTCCAGCTACATCTATCGTCACGCACATACACAACACTGTTGTTCCTTCTGCCCACTCTCTTCACACACACTCATACACACGTGAGCACACATATATCCTATCACGCTTCAGTTCAGGAGCCTTCCGAAGGGTATTTCCATACTCTAATTTGCCAAACGTTGAACGACTGGCAAATGGTTCTCTGCTAGTTGGTTGGTATCAAAATCCAATCCTACCCGGCACCTTCCCCCAGTGAAGAGCGGCCCGTGGTGGCCTTGCGATTGCCATTGATTATAATCATTCTGATATTTATGCGAAGTTCATTATCCGGTCTGGGGAGCTCTTTCGCGATTGAAAAGGGACGGGGGCACAAAGTCCATACACTGAATTGCCAAAGATCATTCGATAGGTACTTAGCGTGTAGGGCCCCTTCTATCCCAACGAAGCAACTCAATTTGGCATCGATTCCATAAGTGCAGGGTATAGATCAGGGGCGGGCAACCGCCGACCCGCGAATGCCTAGCGTATGGCCCGCCACATTTTCTTTGCTGTCCTTCTTCTGCGACCTCGCCCTCCCTTCTAGCAATTTTATAGAATACATTGCACATGTTCAACGCATCGTGGCCATGTTTGGCAGCACTTACTGTTGCGAACGGTTCTTCTCCAAAACATGAAGTCTCACCTTCGCTCCAACTCTCAGACTGCCACCTCAATCACATTCTTCTCTTGTCTACTTCATCCATCGAGCCGAACATTGAAACATTTCTTCATGGCGAGCAGCACCAGCCGTCTCACTCATTTGTATGTTTTTCAATAAAATTATTGTATAATGCATTCTAGTATATATATATATATATATATATATATATATATATATATATATATATATATATATATATATATATATATATAAATATATATATATATATATATATATATATATATGGTCACTTTGGGGATTTCGTTTGTCACTCCAGCCCGGGGCCTGCTCCTAAAAGTTTCATCTGGCCCTCACTCTAAAAATGTTGCCCACCCCTGGTATAGATAGGGACCCATAACGTTTCGATAACTGCCCACAGATCCATGATATTTGTAGGTACCGTATCTTAGGTACGAATAGACCTGGGCCACCACAACCCCCATCAAAAAAAAACCCCACTGAATTAAGGTGATGTCGAAAGAACGCAGTGGCCACACCATTCGTCGGAACTCTCCAGAATATTCCTCGAACCAATTCTTGGAAACTTGGGCACCATAACACAGGGCATTATCCTCCTGAAATATCTCATCGTGGTTGGGGTATACAAAGTCCATGAATGGAGGCAAATGTTCCTTGGCCTCGTGGAGTTTTTGCATCACCCAAACCCTACAATCATCCTGAAAAATAATAGAACAGTGACTCATCGGACCAGAGCATAAGTTACTAGTCCTCCATGGTCCAATTAGTGACATTACGAGCTCAGATACGGCGCTGGGTCTGGTGGTAGTACTGTTAACAAGGCCACGTCGGTGGATTTTCTGTTCCCATATCCTATGGAAGCTAAAGAACTGTGTACTGACCTGATGGATAAGCGTCCTGTAATTCTGCATTGAATGTGAAGCGATTTGAGCCAGGGTTGCTTGTCTGTCCCCATGGGAAATTCTCGCAAGACGCCGGTGGTCCCGATCATTAAGCACACCTGGTCGGCATTTGCGATGTCCACGCTAGGCGGTAATAGCACCCTAAAGGTTTTTCTCGATAACCACGTGTGAACCTTTAGATCGAGGGATGTTGAATGCCCACAAAATTTCAGGAAGGGAGACCCCTATCTGTCTGGCATCCACTAACATGCCCCTATTCTAACTCCGATAATCCACGTCGCCCTGCCATAGGCACCCTAACCGGGATTCACACTGGCTCACCTGATATCAAATCACAGGTCTGAGGAATCTCCATGACGGTACGGTAGCGCTGCCCACCACTATCTTTACATTACTCCTATAACTTTGGGAAAATCTGTGTATAATGGATAATATAATGGTTCATACCATGGACTTCAATACCAGATTTATTGTAGGTTATTTTTAAGTTGTATTTTCCATATCAATATATTTAGAAAGTCATTTAGATTAGTCTCTTGTATTTATATTTATGGAATTAAATGATTGAAGTCAATAATCAAATATAAATTCCCTCCACACCTCAAAGATCCCTCCTTTTTTAGTACAACCTCCCCCACCCCAGTAAAACCGTTTTGCACTCCCGGTTAGAACTCCCGAGTTAGGGGAATTGAAATTATAAACGTTATATTAGCCGAGTAGTATAAAGAGGAAATTACTCGGGGCGACGTGGTGCACAATTTTCCTGGATCTGCTCAAACACTGCAATAAAGACAGAGCCAAGTTCGTACTTTCAAGACTTGTTTTCTTTGCACGAAATTGTTCGCAGAAGTTTATAATACGCCCTTGCGGTCCCAGTACTTGAGTTTGTTTGGGTTGATTCCTGCCCTTTTTTCCTCATCTTTTCCCTATTCCTGCTCTTTCTACTTCAGTCCTTTAAATCTACTCTTCCTTTCATATCTGTAGTCCCTTGCGGTGGGCTAAAATGTTTCCTTAACTTATCAAGTTTCTATTATTTATTTTAGGTAAATCCCTCGAAAGAAATTGTTTATTTGAGTAAAATCTTCACAGTTTGACTAGCTAAGTTCACACTAAATTTGGACTATCAATCACTAGGGAGTTTAGCAATAAAACTTATGTTTTAGTATAAAACCCCCACTGTTTTGTAGCAATAAACATCACTGTATATTTAGTAATAAATCTCCCAAGGTTTTTAGCCAGAAACTCTAACACTGATTTTATATAGAAATCCCGCCCTCCGGTTTTTTAAAAAAAACACCCCTGAATTTGCTAATAATATCGCCACATTGTTTTCTGATAATAAAACTTGTATTTTATCATAGCAATAAAGCTCCCCCACTTATCTTATCTTCCGCCACATAACCTACAGTTACTGATTTTCGCTCTATCTGCAGCCCCTCTTCTCCTCCCAATTCTAGGCACTCCCTTATGATTCTCTCATTTCTGATCCGTTTTCGAGTCCACTTCTTCTCTACTCGAATATTGCATCAAACAGATTCACCCCATCAACTTAACGTAGAATAAAATATATCGGTTAATTTAAACCTTCCGCCATAACTCGTCGAAGTTTCTCTCTTGTCACATTCTTACCTAATCTCTTCCGAGAGGAAAATATTACAAAACGCAAATCAACCCAGTTTCCCACACAGCTCTTTCTCCTCCTAATTTGACTCATTTTCTCCCATGTTGACTCCATCTCTCAGCTTGTTTTATGGATTGTTCCAGTTTGACGTTAAAGACGGCTAATTTCATCTCATCTGAGTTTTCCATATTTACCTTCACAGAAATATGGTTAAGAGGAGAAGATACAGCAAAAGATGCTGCCGCTTCCCGTTTGAGTATTCCTTCATTCAAGCTGCAAGGGGCAGGTAACCTGGGGGCGGGTTTGGGTGTATTAATGTCCTCAATTTTCATCTTTTATTCCAATCGCCCCCGTAAAGTGGGATAATGACTATGCTACAGTTTAAACATTGGGGAACGACACACCCTGTCGGCTCTAATGCCCGCAAGAGGACCTGTAGCAATATATATTTCACTATTTACACTTCGTTTACCTTCGCTAATCTCTTTTAAAGTTGTCTCTTTTATGTATGAATATGTCCTCTTTGGCTTTGCACTTCAGATTGGGAGACAAATTTCATTCTAATCGACCCCTCCAGCACTATCGAAGCTCTATTGCAACTTTTACTCGGAAACTCACTCTTACAAATGATATTATTTATCCTCCCCTCTCCGTTACTCTGCTCAAAGATGTTTCAATAATTTGTGCAAATTTCTTCACATGACCTTCAGACACCTTACTCATTCCAGCTGATTTTAACATACCCCTTCTTATCTTCTTATCTGAGACTGCTTAACAGTTTAAAAATTTTCTCTCTCTTTCAATCTATTTATTACCTTCTACCTAATTCATAACTTCGTCATAATTGACCCCTGAACAACAATTTTGTATCTATTTCTCATCTAGTTCTGTTTTTCTTTTCCTCATTATCCTAACATTTGCATACACCCAATCACCAAACCTTATCTTCGTCGAATCTCCTCTATTAATTAGGAACAGATGTCTCGAGATCTTGACTCACTCCTTCCCCGATTAGAGTCTGCCGCTGCTTCTATTGACTTCCACATGTTCATCCACTCTTTTTCTCAGATCCTCTCGTCTCTTCTTGACGCACATACTTCCTATCTTTCCACCCCTAGTCACAGACCCCGTAGCTCTTAGCTACTATTTTGAATCTTAAGAAACACAAATGAGATGCGCGATGCGACTTCGAGTGGCCTAAGCTCGAGCTGAAGAGTCAACAAAGACTCGGTCGCCTACTTCTTTGCAACACATACACAGCACTGTCCTTGAAGCCCATTACCCGCTGCATCTTTGCAAATAAAAACAAGCCACATATTTTTTTAAGCTGTCTGGTAATCTATATGACCTTCCAACTCTCCAATCTCTTCGCACTATCACCACTGCTGAATTATCTGCCCTCTTCCCAGAAAAGATAGTCCATATACGGTCTGGGGTGCACTGTAGCTCTATTTCTTACAACCAGGTAATCTCCCATTCCTTAGGCATTAGTTTCTTTCTCTGACACCAGGGTCCCCTTTTCGGACACCTCTCGACTCTTTTCAACCAGGTCTCCCCGTTATTTCGTTGATATATTTAGCAAAGCCATCTCGTCTGATATGGTACCATCTTATTTCAATCCTGCTGCTGCTTGCCGTATCCTTAAGAAACCTAAGCTGAACCTGAACAAGGGCAATAGCCTTATCTCTCAACTCCCATTCCTCTCAAAGGTCATTGAAAGGATGGGTTCTGGACCACCTGCCTTTCTCCGACATTTAATGTGATTTTTCCATCTAGTTTTAAGACAGGAACCCTACTGAATCGACTACCTATCCTGCAGATACTTGACCGCCTCCTTGCGGAGCCGACGTCAGTCGACCCTCAATTCTGATATTCTAGACCTTTCGGTAGCATTGGACATTAGCACAACATTCTTCACTACCGCCGTTAATTCATATGTCTTTGCAACTGTCCTTAACTGGTTCCGCTCATATCTTTCATCTGACACTTAATCTATTTATATTGGAAATAATATATCCATGTCGACGGAGGTAGTTTTAGAGTTCTACAAGGGTCGGTTCTTGGATCACTCTTGTTTCCTATCTTTGACCCTTAGTATTCTTATGGGGTCTTGTTCTAATACTTCATTTTTATTCTGGTGTTATGCAAATCTCCCTTTCGTTATCCCTAACCTTGTTGGCTGAGACTTTTAGAAATCTAGTAACTACTTATAATCCATGAATGGTCGCGGGAATCTTGAAACTCAACTATGAGAAAACAGAAAGACACTGGTGGTTACTCCAGTAGATTTGACTCGCTGCAAAACTACAGCTTCTATTCTTTAGCTTGTTGCTTCCCATGTCCACTTTGCCTATATTGTAAAAAAAAAGGTGTCACCATTGATATTCACTAATTTCTCAAATCATCTTTCTGCTCTATCCGTAATCTCAGCCGCATCCGCTTCGTAATCTCAGCCGCATTCGCTTTCCCTTTGAACACAGCATTTTTTGAGGTTACTAATTGTGCTTTTGTTAAATTCTTCCTTGATTACAGCAATTGCCTTCTCGCTGGGTTACGGGCTTCCACTCTTCGTCCCCCATCAACTGATTAAAAACTTTTCAGCCTTGGTTGTTCTCCACCACACATTTTTTTTATTATTTTAAAAACACTTTTTTTTTAATCTCACATTTTTTTTTATAAAATCCCTACCGTTTATAGTCGTGGATCGATCCCTTATGGGCGAGGATTAAAACTCATCCACTGTTTTTATAGCAATGCCCTTAACTTGACTTTAGCAATACAGCCTACACTCTTTTTGGTCATAACGACCACACTCCGCCTCAATCAACACTCACCACCAACCATTTCTAGCTGTATAACGCAAATTCTATTTTTAGTAGTGAATCAACCATATTAGGCTTCTAGCAATAAAATTCCTACCATTTTCATCAATAAATTCACCCGTTTTTAGTTATGAATAAACCAACGAAACTGGGCTTTTATTAAGAAGGATCACACCGTTTTTAGTAATAAACCCCTACACTGTTTTTACCCGCGGCAAAGTGCCAGGTCTAGGCGTCGCTTTTTTTCAAAAGGGGTAAAGTTCAATTGTACTCATTTAGAGCCATGGAATGACCCATATGACCATGGAACATAGGGTTATTGCCCCTGGAGATTTCAAATCTGCCATCAGATTTGGCGCTGGGTGGGGCCATCTAGTGGCAGAAGCCTCATTTAGCCATTCAAAGGCGCTTGTAAGTGATTTGAACCATGGGAAACCATCAATGCAAGAACCATTCATCATCTTATCACAAAACGCCGCAGGTCATTGGAGAGACTTTCCCTCTTGTTTAGAAGTGAAGTCTATTCTCGTTTCAGGAAAAAAATCTCTCGCCGATCTTAGTAATCGAACCCCCACACTAACTTTTTGCTATTAAATCTACCATGTATTTTCAGTAGTAAAACCAACCATCCTTATTTTAGCCATAAAATCCAACACTCCGATTGTTAGTAATAAAGACGCCAACCAAATGTTTTTAGTTATAAACCTCCTAGTGATTTTGGGTAATAAAACTAGTGTGTTTAGTATTAAAGGAGCTACTATTTTCGAGTAATAAAACCAGTGTTTTTAGTAGTAAAGCTGCTACTACTTTTTAGTAATAAAGTAGTTATTATTTTTTAGTAAGAAGACCAATGTTTTTAGTAATAAAGCAGATACTATTTTTAGTAATAAAACCATTTTTTTTAGTATTAAAGCTGCTACTACTTTTAAGTAATAAACCCCTTTGTATTTAGTAGTAAATCAGTTATTATTTTTGAGTAAAAAGACCAATGTTTTTAGTATTAAAGCTTCTACTATGTATTTTGAGTAATAAAACCCTTACACTTTTTATTGGTAAAATGCTCACACGGATTTTATAATAATCCCGTCACACTTCTCGTTTAGTAATAAAACCCACCGCTGTTTTTTTCCTGAAATAAGGCCTTTGTTGGATTAGAATTTTGACAAAGAAGGGGAGGGGTTGTGGGTTGGCCAGTGAGTGCGCGAGCGGGAGATGCCCGGATTTGGCTCATCTTAACATGGAATTAAGGAGGGGGAGGGATCTCCTTTTCCCTCCCTATTCCTCTTACTCATTTCCCCTCTGTTTATTCAAATTTCTCCACCCCTTTCCCCTTTGTCTCATCTCCTTTTCTAGACAGATTTCCCCCTTTATATTCCCCTTTCCAGAGTTCTTGCTAGCCAAGTGGAGACGGCGTTGGTCCGCGAACGTCGCGGTACCGGGTTCGATCCCGGCAAGAGCGGACACAAACGTCAGCGCACGGTGAGATCTGGCTACCGATTAGCGGTGGACGCGCTGTGCCCGGCCCTGTATTCGGGTGGGTAGATCTTACACTTCTCATCGCACATATGCTTTCTTTCCTCTCCCGTCTTTGCAGCACAACACACACACACACACACACTTTGTTCTAAGGAATCCCGCAGATGGGTATCAATATCCACATATCTCTGGCCCGGGGCGACCAAGGTTCCACCTGAACGCTGTTTGGTGTCAAACACATAATACTTCCTGACACCTCCCCCCAAAGACGATTGGTCCGAGACTCGGGCTCACCAGCGATTGTCATACTGACCTTTATGTCTATTTCATTATCCGGTAGGATCCGCCTGGATAACGGCAGGTTGGCGAACCACTACTACTACTATTTTCACCTATCATCGTTTATTTATCCCTCTCTCCAATTCTCTCTTGCCTATGTTCATTTCCTCTTTCTATTCCATTTTCTCTCTCTTTTTCCTTTTCTCTGCATCCTTCTCTTTTGCTTCATCTCCCATCCCCCTCTCACATTTTTTCGTCTATCCTCCCCTATCTTCATACCCTCCCTTTGCCCCTCTCCTCCCCTCTCCTCTCTCTCTCTCTCTCTCCCATACTCAGTTCAATTTCCTTCTCGTTTCCATTTACTTTCCCCCGTTTTACTCCCCCTCTATTTAGTCCTTATCATCTTTTTCATCTCTCCTTTTCCCCTTTTTTAACCCCTTTTCCTTTTTTTCTTCGACATTTTGTTTTCTTTTATCTGCTCAGGTGAGACTGTTTTAAGGGTGTGGAGTCATCGGAAATAACTCCGACTCCTTCTACACGGCTCCGACTCCTATCATGATGAAAGAGGTGCAACTTCCCCCTCGATACGATCGCGGGATTTTCTGATCTTAGCTGGAAAAATGTCGGTCTCAATAAAATTATTTAAGGTTACAAATCAACAAACTTCTTATCTTTTTTTCATTTTATTTTTCTTCTTATCTCTCTTCCTATTTTTTCTCTTTTTTTCTTCTTCTCCTTTCTTTTTTCTCCTTTTTTCTTCTTTCTCTTATTCTTCTCCTTTCTCTTTTTCTTTTCCTTTTCTTCTTCTTTCTCTACTCCTTTTTCTCCTTTGTTTTCTTTCTTCTTTCTAACCATTCTTTATTTTCTTCTTCTCCTTTTCTTCTTTCTCTTCTCCTTTCTTTATTTTCTTCTTTCTATCTTTCTTTTTTCTTCTTCTTCTCTCTCTTCTTTTTCTTTTCTTCTTCTTTATCACCTTCTTCTTCTTCTACTTCTCCTAATACTTCTTTTCCTGAGAAATTTGTGCTAATTAAC
Organism: Ceratothoa steindachneri; assembly: GCA_963969495.1. Lineage (NCBI taxonomy): Eukaryota > Metazoa > Arthropoda > Malacostraca > Isopoda > Cymothoidae > Ceratothoa > Ceratothoa steindachneri. The sequence goes on along the minus strand of OZ018332.1, from coordinate 59,581,382 downwards.
CTAATTAATCCCCCCTTTTTAATGCCTCAATTATTAAATTATGCTTCTAAATTTCAGTCCCAATTTGATAAAATCACCCCTGCCTCTAATAATGGGGTTATTTTGAGGCTAATTCTTATTAACCTAATCAAACCCCACCTGCACTAATTCGAGCACTAGAACCCCCATTTCATTACATTTCCGTCAATGGAATTAATGGGGTATAACAAGGAATTCTCCTATGACCGCCTCTGTTTGAGATCGTGAGTGAACCGAATGTAAACATTACGGAGATCGACTTCCTCTAATTATAAATAATCAGCTTCCGTATGTATGGAATTTTGCGACAATTTTGTAGTTCTATGTCACGAATAATGGGTGTCATTGTCCTTTATTAATGAGAATTATATAGGAGTTGGGTTACCCGCTCACTTTTCCCACCTTTATTTGAATGTATTAAGAAAAATAAAGGAAAATATCAAGGGCGAAGTTTTTTTTTAAGAGGGTTGTCAAATTATAGAGAGTTGAGTGGAAGGACTCCATGAAGTTATATTGTTAAATATTAAGAAATAAGGGGTAGGGTAATCCAACGAGGAAACTATGGATGACTATTAAATATGTGAGAAAATGAAATGTGTTTAACTAATGTGGGTAATACATTTAAAGAACGATTATGGACGGTAGATCAAGGGAAGAGGTGTGTGAAAAGAGAGAAAAAGTGAAAAATGTTAAGGAGTACAAATAAAAAAACAGGAACCTGTCGACCAGAAATATTAGGGTCAAAGAGTTCAAAATTCCACGACCCAGTTGGTACAGAGAGTACTCAAAGTACAAACTTAGTGATGTTGGATTATGTAGTGTGCAGAGATAGGGAAAAAGAAAATTCGAATGTGCAGAAAGAACTGCTATAACAAATGTATTATAAATTAAATGTTAGGGTCAGAAGGGCAATTCCTTATTTGCGTAGTAGTCAAGGATGGGCCATTAGATATGTGTATGTGCGTTAAAGTATGTGCGTAGTGTTCTTTCATAAACTGCCATGAAATCACTCTTCTATCTGCCCTATCATTTCTTACTTTCATCTCCCCTACCCTGCTGGGAAATATTCGGGAGAGTTGCGAGTCTTCGACCTCCCTAGCAAAGCAAGTAGTCTCCTCTTTTGGGCATTCGGGTTATCCTTCTACACGATTCTTCTTAACTCCATCACCTTTTGTACAACTCTCGAAATCTTTCAGGAGGAGAATCTATCTTTTTTTTTTTGCTGTTTAAAATAAATAAAACTAAATCGTTTAGAGAAGAAAGTGGTAAAGTTATGAAAAGGGAAATTTGAGAAAGATACAAGCGAGTGGTGAAGTTAGGAGAAATGAAAATGTGAGAAGGTATAAGCAAGTGGCGAAGTTAGTGTAAGTGTAAATGTGAGAAGGGTACAAGCAAGTAGCGAAGCTAAAGTGAAAATGTGAGAAAGGTATAATCAAGTGGCGAAGTTATGGGAAGTGAGAATGTGAGAAACGCACAAGTTATCAGTACCTCAAATCCTGTGTACTGATAGTTGCTTTTTCTTTCTTTGCATAAAAAAAATCGCTGCCATAACTGTCTGAGTGACACTTTCGCCCCTGGTTTTAAACGAAGTGAACTAAAGAAAGAGAAGAGAGATAAGATTTATTTAATTTAGCGATTGTGTGAGAGAAGGAATCAGGCAATTCACTCATTTGTACTGAATACCTAAGATTTGTTCGTCCGTGCGTGCGTACCCGTGTATACGCAAATATACACACGTGTCTGAATTTCCTACTTGTTTGGCAATACTTACCTCATGTGTAAACGTTTGTCCTCCCACGAGATACAAAAGGAAAACAAAAAGGTCATTCCTAAACCGACGGACATTACGATGGCTTTCCCGAACCGCTGTCCTGCAGATACATCTCAAGGACCCTGGACATATCGCAGTTCTAACAAGTCCAAAGAACCTAGAACCTCATCCACAAAAATCCCATTGACGTTAAGTAAGCCCCTTGACATCTTGGGAAGAAAGCAAATATAAGGCCTTTTCGAAGCCTAAATAGGCCTCGATTTGAGAAAAGCTATGGGAAAACTGGACAACTAAAATTGGGCGAAAAACAAAGACAGAATAGAGATGTGAGATAGGATTCCCAACCCAAACACGTACGAAATTCATACATGTGTGTATACTTATGCATACATTACACATTTGCGAAATTCAAACATGTGTGTATACTTGCGCATACATAGATAGGCATTCACGAAATTCATACATGTGTGTATACTTGCGCATATAGAGATACGCATGTATGACCGAATAAACTAATATTTACAACTCGGATCAATTTACAAAGGTAAGATGTCAGAAATTGACTCAATCAAACCCTTAAGTAAATCAATTCCTTCTCCTCCTTTGTCTCTCACTTCACTCCACCTTCCGACAAACTGAGAAAACTATAATCAATCAGGGTGGTATTATTTTGTACGGAAAGAAACGATAAATAACTAACAACATAAACTTTAGGGTACTCAGGACATGTACCAGACATGCTCACATCCTCTAATTTCACCACTTTTTACCAATATTTTTTTTAGAATTTTCTATTCGGAGATTCCCTCGTTAGTTCAATAAATAAGATAAATAGCTGTACCTACACAATTCTATTAATGAATCGGGTCTTTTTCGGAACAGGCTGGAGGCTATCGCGTTCGAGGCTATCTTGAGGTTAAGGTTTTGGCTAACCTTAGTTAGGTTAGGATAGCCACTTTGCAAAAATGGACTCTTTTTTTGGAAACTTTCATTATCATCTTCTCGTTGCCGTTGGCGCTGTAATAAGCGTGAATTTAGTTTCAGTGTTGGATTGTGAAAAGACACTTGGTTAGAAGAATCAAAATTATCTTTTGAGACAAGCGTTTGTTTCATTCCTGCATGGTACAAGCAAAAGGTTGAAAACTACTGTTTTTGGTGGTAGAAGAGCTTAAAATGTCAACAGAAGCCAGAACTGATTGAAAAAACCTCCTGAGACAAGTTTGCGCCAGTTCTTTAGTCCAAATCCTAGCCTAACTTAACTTAACCTATCCTAACCTACAGGCTGTACTCGCACTACGAGCCTCTGCCCAACACCCCCTGTTTCGTAATGAAGAAATACAGAATGAAGCGTAAAAGTGTCGAGAATGGACAAAAATGGCCCATCCGTATGCTTGCTAAACATATAAACCTGAGGAGTTTCAGAAATTGAAACGAAACATTGCTTCTCTGTTATGTTTTCATTTTCCTTATTGTTTCCTTTTTTTACATGCCTCCCTTCATATTAGCTGTTGTTGACTATGGTAAATTCGGAAAACGAAGGAAACTGGTGTAAACAACCAGAGAAAAAGACATACATATGATATAAACAAACATTAGAAAAGACCAAACCAAGACCAGTAAACCCCTCTAGCCGAGCTTAGTTCCATTTAAATCCTTAGGTTAAAACTTGTCCCACAATAAAGATCCGCCACAGACAATAACCACGGAAAACGAGACAAAATGACAATTACAAGTAAAGTTTATACCTTAAACAAGTTTTAAGTCCACCCGTGGGAAAAATTATCCCCAGTATAATTCACTGTTCCTTCCTACTTCGCCCCCACACGCGCACACACTCGTAAAAAGGTCTAAGAAACTCGCGGTGGCGAAGATTTGCGTGTGAGAGCGCCTTATACTCTGCTGTGATGACGTCACTTGCCATCAGCTGCTGGCTTCCGTCTGTGATAACCGGTTCACGATTCACTCCGATAACGACCCCGCAATAATTTTCTCCTCTCAAGTATTATTTAGTAAGCGTCATGAACGTGTTTGTAGTTACCAGTAGCAATATTATTGGTATGTTAGGGGGTGGGTATTTAGTACTACGTTAATTGCCCCAAATCAAATGATTTTTTTAAAAATTTTAGAACGTCACTGAGTTGCGTCACAGTGAAATGAAATCTTAAGGTTGCAAAAGATAGTGCAGGCGCGGGTGCATTGGCAGAAAACTAAATGACCTCATACACGCATATGTATATTTTCCCTTTCAACTTTCACACAATTAAGCTGTTATTTGAATAATAAAATCTAAACTGGATTTCTACATAAAAAAAATCGTTTATAACTCGTTCCACATAGTCGTTTATGTACGTGTATGTATACCTCAAACACCTGTGCACGTGGCTACACGGTACATCATTCGTTACATATTGTGTGAGAATAAGAAATATTTTCCACACATTTTTCATTCGTTCTGTTACATCTGTAATTTTAATTACTTTATTTCAAACTTTTAAATGGAATCTCTTTTACAGAAGCCGCGAAAGGTATTTGTAGGAGTAGCCAGATTTAGGTGGGTGGGGCAGAATGTGTGTGGTAGACAGACAAGCCCATATGTTCCAGGTGGACGTTCAACCAGGTGGATGTAAGTAGGAACCAGTGAAGGAGTCTCTGGCCATCATACCGGTACTAAAATAGCAGCATCCTGAATACATCGTAAAAATCAACAGGTTGTATATTATCATACAACAATTTATTTGGCAACATATTTAATAGTTTCAATTATCCTAACCTCACCGTTATCGTTATATTTAGTGTTTTATTAACTATAATAGCGAAAAAAAAAATACCAAAATTAAAATGTTAATGACAGTTTGATGCAGAAAACAGTTTTACATTGCAATATTAATGGGCTTGAGCTTAGTATTTAAGTAGCATAATTTAAGGTGAAAGGGAACTTTAAACCTGATTTGCGCGGATTTATTTTCTTAATAAGCAACACTAGTTTTGATATTAATTTAATAAGAGAAAAATGAACATTAATATTATAAATATCAAGTTTGTAATAAGAGTTGATTTATTTCTTGTTGCAAAAATTTTTTGATTGTTAATATACATAAAAATCTGGTCTCTTTCTATTATCCATGATAACATCTGGTTTGGCTGAATTCCTCTGTAATTCAATTTTTTCAGGTCATTTCAATTTAAAGGTTGTGAAGAATAAATTTATTCTTCGAATGACCTCAGAAAATAAATCATAAGGGGTCAAATCTGAACTTCTGTGAAGCCATTCATAACATAACATAATTCACAGGATGAGAAAATCCACAAAGGCCTATCAGAGGTCATCCGAGTTAACCAGAACCCACAAACTGCATCCAAAAGATTGCCTCCGACCTGCCCACAAATGCCTCACTTACCATCCTTGTCGAAAACTAAATCATGCAACAACAGCTTATAAAGACATCACGATCATGGCCCGTCAAAGAAACTAAATCCCTACTGCAGATATTCCCCTAGAATTCTCTGAACATTACGACATATCAGTTTATATCTATATCTCCATAAGCGATTAAAAAAATGTTAAAGAAATTAGTAACTATTCTCAATTTAAATAAAGGACATTCAAGACGTTCGAAAATAGCTAAGACCGAAGAAAACGTTGATTGGTTCGTTAGATATTAATAGAAAACCCGAAGACATCCACTCGAAGAGATCGTACAAGACATTCACAAAATTATCAATGCCAATTGTTAGTAAAAAAATTGTAATTTATCCATAGTCTTTGGAGAAGACTTCAAGCGTGGTTTAAGATTTGTGCGATGGTTTCTCAGGCGCTCAAAAAGATTCCTTGAGTATTTAGTGGTAGGAGATAAGTCGAATTTTATATTTTAAAATAGATGCACTGGTAAGACAACATAATTTCCTCCAAATCGCATCCCAAAATGAACCCTCTCAAGATAATTCAAACGAAAAGAATATCAAAGGGTTAAAGTATGTATGTGAGTAGATCTGTGTAACAATTGTATATTTGGCCGATTTTTTTAATCAGAAATTTTGACGGTAACACTTAATTTTAAATTAAGGTATTACACAATGACATGCCTGGTACGGAAATATATTTGAACGTCTATGGTGCATTCAAGACGCTGTTATGCTTACAGAAGGCAAATTATCAGAGAAGCTTGCGTGAAGTATTTCAACATAGAACTGCAATGGATTATGATATTGAACGGCTTACCAGATGCCCAACTTTAAGACGTTTAATCAAAATCTCAATTATTATCTAATGAAGAATTGTTTTCTGGATCGAATAAAAATATTGGCAAGATCCTAATTTTTATTAACGATTGAATAATTTTGTGACACACACACACTCTCATATATATATATATATATATATATATATATATATATATATATATATATATGAATCCATTAAACCACATTGAAAGAGAAAACGGAATAATTTTTCCTTGCGGTAATATTTTTATAACCTTTTTTCGAAAATATCCGGGCAGAGAAGCGACTCGAACCAGGCACACTGAGACAGCGAGCACCTCTTTGATCACAGTTAAAAGTATGCCGTTAGTACACTATGCTATGGTTCTCTGCGTAGCATAGTGTACTAACGACATATTTTTAACTGTGATCAAAGCGGTTCTCGATTCCTTAGTGTGCCTGGTTCGAATCGCTTTCCTGCACGGATTTTTTCGAAAAAGGTAATCAAAATATTACTGCAAGGAAAAATTATTCTATTTTCTCTTCAAATGTGGTTTAATGGATTCATTTTTATCATTCTCTCGCGCTACTTTGATATATATATATATATAAATATATATATATATATATATATATATATATATATATATATATATATATATATATATTCACAATTTTCTATGTAATCTAAATTCTCTAGTCCCTTCTATTAAATTTACCCTTGAAATTGAGGAAAATGGGACTCTTCCTTTTCTTGACCTTTTAATACATAGGACGCCGTCAGGTTTTAAATTCTCTGTTCATCGCAAACCGTCCAAATCCAGTTCATATATTAACTTTTATTCTTATCAGAGTGTTAAAATTAAAAGATCTGTATTCACTTCTATGTTTCTGCGTGCATTACACCTTGTTAGTCCGGAATTTTTGGATAAGGAATTGTCCAATATCTTTGAAATAGGTAAAAAACCTTGTTACCCTCGTCAATTTTTGCACACTTCATTAAACTTTGCTAAGAGAACTTTTTATAGAACTGATAACCCACTGATTTTCAGTTATAAAAATTGTCTTATCTTGTCATACTTGGAACCATTTTTTTGGTCTCACACGTATTTTTAAGCAACTTAATATCTCTGTAGATTTTAGATATGAATCCACTTTATATAAAATGCTAGTCAACAATAATACAAGGAAGAAAGGTGGAGGATATTCTATAGAATGTTCTATTTGCAATTTACCTTACTTCGGGCAAACTGATAAATCTTTATTTACTAGAATTTACCAACATAAGTATAATATTAGAAGAGGTGAACTAAACAGCGCTTTATTTTTACATTTATCCGAAAATAACCACCCCATTGACTGGAACTCTGCAAAATTCCTTTATCATTCCGCTGATTTCACAAAAATAAATATTGTTGAGTGTTCATTAATTGGCATCTTACCCAATATAAATATCTCCCCTGGTTTATTTAAACTCGACCCTGTTTTAAAGAAACTTGTACTAAATGAAATTTCTTCATAATGCAGCTTGTTGTCACTCTTTATTAGTGTAATATCATTCGCATTGCCACGTGTCTCTGCTATGATCGTGGATTAACTCTTAGCCCAAAATGTTTTCGTTCTAATGCTAATCCTTTAAAATGTTTTTGTTTTTTCACCCACCATTTCCATTCATATACATGGCGTTGTTGTGTGTATTTCGTTTTGGGGATGCATTTGTCTGTTATTAGTTGCCTAATGATATTTTTATTGGTATTTTTCTGTCTTGTTATTGTGTTTTTCTATTGGTTTGCACTATGTGATGGGCGTTCCCTTCGTATCTTTGTACCCTATATAATCTTGTCTTCTCCATTTTCAAGCTATTCTTTGAAAATGAATTTGCAAATATAGTTCAAAAGTACTTGGATTCATCTTTTCATTTTTCTGTGGGTTAATTTTCATATATATATATATATATATATATATATATATATATATATATATATATATATATATATATATATATATATATCAAGTTCTTACCTTCTCTACCCCTAAAAAGGTCTCAATCCCAACTCCTTCTCCATTAAGGAAAAAATAAATCCTCCAAAAGTGACGCTTCCGACAACTAATGATTTAAAGCTGAGCAAAAGACAAATCCCTACGAAATTCAGCACCCTTAGACGAGGTGAGGGTGGGTTTTTTTTTCAAAGACAAAACCGCCCATATTCATTTTTTTCTTCATGTTCTTCATCTTCAGTGGGTGGGATATGGATTTAGGAGCCTATCTTGATCCTTGGTGTATGTGAATGCGCGCCCGTTCCTACCGGTTTAAGAAGGAAGCCACGTGCGGCTGTTTGGCGACGGATGAAAGAAAGCCGTCGGCTTTTGTGCTCCTCCGGGAGGATTAAAAGGACGCCAAAGAACGCCGAAGGACGTCAACAACAGGGTGCTGTCGTCACCTACGTCTCTGTTCTCGATTTCATCATCATCATTATCACCATCATCATCCTTCGGTAATTTATCGAGGCTGTTTCCACGGAGGGAGTTTTATCTAAGATCGGATTTAACGCTTTGTGTACCTATGTCTATCAAAGGAGGTGCGTGTACGTAGATATGTACACATACACTGAACCCCATAAGAGGAAAATAAAGGATTCCGCGGTCTTTTATTTTTATTAAGGCATTTTGGGGAATAAAGATCAAAGAACTCGAAAAAATGATGAGGGTGGGAGGGATTTTCCTCTAAATCTATATATAAATCTCACTCTAAACCTCGATTTAAATCTCACTCTAAATTCTCTCTAAATCTCCGTCTAAATTTTTTTCTAAATCTCCCTTTAAATATCTCTCTAAATCACCCACTAAATCTCGCTCTAAATCTCCCTCTCTATCTCTCTCTGAATCTCCCTCTAAATATCACTTTAAATCTCCATCTAAATCGCCCTCTAAATCTATCAATAAATCTCTCTCTAAAACTCCCAATCCAGAGAAATAAATGCATTATCATTAATAGCTGCTTTCCACGAAATGGCGGCGGCGCGCACCCCAAAACTCGCCGGTATTGCACAAAGGTGGCGCTGAATTCCCGCAAATTTTCGACGTTTTGTATTGCGATCGCAGGAACAAAACATTCGCTGGGGCGGAGTCCTAGGCGCCGGAGGCCCATATCCGGGATTAGTCACCTTTACGACACTTCTCGTAAGACTGCTAAGGAGTCTTCCTACCGCGCAATCAGGGGAAGTTATTATTATTAGTAGTAGTAGCATGGGAGTAATATGATATGAAACAAAGTAGTTTTCAAAGGAAAAGAGACAGTGTCTGATCCTGTGGAACAGGTGTGGCAATGAATTATTCCCAAGTGCATGAAGCGGGTAAAGAGAGAGAGGAGTAAATTCAATTTCTGTGAGTGGATTTAATTGTTTGGCTCATCCTAGTGAGAAGTAGCAATTCCCTCATTGCATAATAGAAGCCTGCCTCTGAGGTGACCCCTTGAAATAGGACGGTATTTTGCTCTGTTTTTGAGTGGGGAAGGACATTTAATATAATAAAATGATGTATAAAGTTGAGTCGTGCCATCCCTGTAAATTATTGTTGGTGGAATGCAGTTTCCTGAGAGAGAGATAGAGAGAGAGAGAGAGAGAGAGAGAGAGAGAGCTCTAAAACTTGGGTCGTCGAAGAGTCTATGATTCGGACCAGCTTGGAGCAAGAGTGCCGGCGGACGGGTGGAACGCTTTAGCCATCCTCAGTCGGATAGGATGTTGGGCAACATTTCGCTAATGACATATTTTTAAAGGTTGTAGTTTTCCAACACTATATTTTAATTAGGTTTTGAAAATAAATAGAAAGGTTGACAACAGCACACATGCTTTGTCGTTGGTATGCCTTCGTTGGTTGCACTCTAAATTCAAGGCCGAAGAGAGCGACAAAGAGTCCGCGAGAATTCGGCCACTTCCTGGCCTCCTCTCCTATGGCATACGACCTATCCGGCTCTAGCTTTTGGTGACTTGGGGAGGCCCACTTTCACTACCATGACTGAAGTCAAACTTAACAGCATTCAATTTCAGTTCGTTCCGCAAAAGTGTGGCGGTGATATCTGGTAGAAGTTCAGATGTAAATTCTTTCTTTTTTTCTTGATTTCTTATTTATTTATTTTAGGAAATTCTCTTGAAAAAAAATCTTTGTAGTTGTATTTGGCAGAAAATGCGATACACCTCCCATGCATTTTTACATCCTCTTAATTCACTTCTTAAGAAGTCCTATTTTGAGCCACTTTCTTGCTATACACTCAATGGTTTTCATCTTTTCCCCCAAATAATTAATATATATATATATATATATATATATATATATATATATATATATATATATATATATATTAAATCAAATAAGACAGCGCACCCTTCTGGCCTCACTTGGATTCAATTTTACTTAATTTTGAAGGTTGATTATCCCAGGAGAGTTGCGCGCTCAAATACATCTTGATGCTTCAAATAGTCTACTATAAAAATCCACATCTCTTCACAAAATCCAAACTACAACACTCTTTTTCCGTACCTTTACTTGCTACACATCTAGCAGAGTTGCCCTCGTTGATTTCTCCTTACTTATTTTTAAGTTTAAACACCTTACATGTTGTGTCTAGTTAAACGACATCTGCTCTGGTTGGTGACGAGATGGAGTTACAGTCAGGGTCAATTTAGTTTTGGTAAAATTCCTAGTATTATATTATTATTATTATCATTGTTATTTTACAATATTATTATTAATATTATTTTATTATTATTATTGTTATTATTATCATTGTTATTGGTATTATCATTGGCGAAACATAAGTATCGCCAGGGTGTTGTGTGTTATGTTTTTTCCATGTTCTCTGTTAAATTCTGCCGCAACCATGGAACTGCTTCCAGACCCGGCCATCATTAGGATCTTAATTCGTTGTTCTTTTGTCAAAGAAATCTTAAGGGTCTCTGAAAATCAAAAAATAACAGGTTAAAAAATAAATATGGAACTTATATGTATTTGTTTCTATTTTTCTTATGTATCGCGACTTTTGGTCCACTCTGTATTTATTAATGAGTGTACCCGTGATGTCAACGAGATGACCTTAATTAAATAATAATTCTTATTGATATTATTATTGACTTGGAAATATTAGAAAGTATGGATTAATTGGATTTTACAACTTTACTTTCTTAAAACCAGATTCACTTGTCGCGAGGCCTTTTTTATCGAAAGTTAGGAGAATGGAACTGATCATTATTATATTGAGTAGGACTTCGCAGTTTACCGATGGGTTTCTTTTTCTTTTCTTTTTTTTTGTAAAACAATACAAGAGGAGCGACTTTGCCACTCCTCCTTTAAGGAAGAGCTTGAGCTTCGAGGCAGACCTTCGGTCTGTGTCTTACGGTCAAGTTAAGAGTATCAGTTTCCCTTTTCTGTTCGAATTGAGCAGTTCCCTTTCCTATAGTGTCAAATTCTTCTGATATATATTTATGACTCTCTTCTTTTTCTATATCTTCTCCCAGTAATAACCTTTTAATATCTTTTGGAATAAATTCTTTTCGATCTTCTCTTTTGTAATCGTAATTTTTATTTCTTCTATAATTTATTAATAATCTCCTCTTTAAATATTTCTTCGTATAGATTATTTTTAAAATTGATTTTATTCAAACCTTTCTCATGATCATCCTTATATTCAGTGACTAAAGAGTATAAGGTGAGGAAAAATGTGAACTCTAAAGCAACTCTTGAAAGAAATAACTGGTAAAAGCTTTGAATATACGAAAAAAATAGCCCCGCGCCCTACTTCTCTATGATTAAAGGGCAGAAATTTTTTATTGGAATTCTTTTGAAATAAGGAAAAAACAATCCTCACGATTTTTATTTTCAATCTAAATTTGCTCTAATAATTTTCTTTTGCATTAGTCGTTTTTAGGGGTCAGTATCTATTTCTCCTGAAAAAATTAAAATTGAAAATCTATTTAAGAAATAATTTCGATAAAACTTTCGAATATAGAAAAAAATAAAATAAAATAGCAGTGATGTCTATTTTTTTTTAAATCTAAACTTCATTTTGATTCTTTTTGTTTTAAAATATTCTCAAACATTCGATGATCATATTTATTTTTTCTGAACTTCATCATTACGTTTTTTCAAACTCTAAGAAACTCTTAGAATAACCAGTTTATAAAATATAGTGTTCTAGATATAATTATTTTCTTTCAAATTTCAGATTTTCTTTTAGATTTTAAAAGGAAATGAGAGTTAAATTTTGTAAATTATGTTTAATCTAAACAGCTGAGCTAAGCTTGCGTCAAATACATATGGTACCTCTAGAGAATTTGATTCTATAGCATCCTGCAAACAAGCATTTATACCAAATTAACAAAAGCAAAAGTCCCTTCAATGACCTGCGGCGTTTTGTGATAAGATGATATATGGTTATTGCATTGATGGTTTCCCATGGTTCAAATCACTCACAAGTGCCTTTGAATGGCTAAATGAGGCTTCGGCCACTAGATGGTACCACTCAGCGCCAAATCCGATGGCAGATTTCAAATCTCCAAGGTGAATAACCATATGTCCCCTGGTCATATAAGTCATTTCATGGCTCTAAATGGGTCCAATTGTTCTTTACTCCTTTTGCAAAAAAAAAGCGACGCCTAGACTTGGCACTTCGCCGCAAGTAAAAAGGGAAGAGAAAGGGGTAGGATGAGGCGATTGGTCCTTAGTCGGTGTTGACATTAAATTTTAAGATTCGTGGTGATCTACGATTTGGGAAGCACCTAATTTATGAATCCCTACAGGATTCTCCAAGGCACAGAAATATATACTTCACATTGTCGTTAGTGAAACAATTTTCTTTTAAAATCCCAAAGTAATTTGAATGAAGAGTGGCTTCGCCACTCCTCCTTACAGGGGGAGCTTACGCTTCCCAAGCAGACCTTCGATCTGTGGCCTCCCACCTATCTAGCCCTAGCAACGGGGTTTGGTTTAAAATATTAAGAGGTGTCTAGTACATATCCTCCCTAACCCTATATTTTAAGAACGAGATTTTTTAAAGGTTTAAATAAGATTTTTTCTTTTAGTTTGGTTGTCACCGAAGTAGATTTCGATTTGGTTTCAAAGTTATTTCTAATAATTCCTTTATAATATCAACAAGCCGCTGTTCTCTTCCTTAACAGAAAGAGCTTGGTTACACAGGCACCCCTGCGGTGGGTGGGCTACGGCCTTATTTGCTAATCTTAACCGCCTTTTTTAATCCCCTTTATAGACTCTTTATTTTAACACCCTGAAAACCCTTTTATTCTTCTTCTTCTTCTTCTTCTTCTTCTTCTTCTTCTTCTTCTTCTTCTTCTTCTTCTTCTTCTTCTTCTTGTTCTTTTTCTTCTTGTTCTTGTTCTTGTTCTTGTTCTTGTTCTTGTTCTTCTTCTTCTTCTTCTTCTTCTTCTTCTTCTTCTTCTTCTTCTTCTTCTTCTTCTTCGCTACTATGATTAAAATTTAAAATCTAAAAAAAGTAGCCATGGTTAAATTTTTTTTAAATTTTCTGATCTTTGCCAATTCTGATAATTTTAAAAAGAAATCTAAACTAAATTTTCTCCCTTTCAAAATATCACGTTGCTAAAATATAGTTATAGAAGAAGATATATGAAAATAAATTTTCTGAACTTCATCATTTGTAATTCTTTGAGTTTTAAAAATACACAAAATTTCAATACTTATATTTATTTCTGAACTTCACCATTTTGTTTTTTGATATTATAAAAGAATTCTTAGAAATAACTTTGCTAAATTTTTTAAATATACCTACGGGGTTTTGGTCTAAAAAAAGAAAGAGCTTTTTCACCTAAAATTGCTTTTATGTACTAAAATTAAAAAACATCCATTCCTGAATTTTAATACATTTTCTAAACTTCACGATTTGTAATTATTTTTTCAAAAAAACGCAAAAACCTGTCTTTTGTCCACGAATGAACGAATGAAAAAAAACCATTTATTAATTTTTCACCCACCTTCAAAAATCTCGTTATACAATTATAGAGTTAGTGATGATGATGATGATGATGATGATCATATTTATTTTTTCTTAACTTTTTAGAAAGAACTTTGATAAAAGCTCTAAATATTCGAATAAGCAAACCTTACGGGCTTCTTTTCGAACTGTAAAAAAATCTAAGAAAGAACTTCGATAAAAGCTTCAAATATACGAATAAGCAAACCTTACGGGCTTCTTTTCGAATTGTAAAAAAATCTTAGAAAGAACTTTGATAAAAGCTTCAAATATACGAAAAGGCAAACCTTACGGGCTTCTTTTCGAACTGTAAAAAAATCTTAGAAAGAACTTTGATAAAAGTTTCAAATATACGAATAAGCAAACCTTACGGGCTTCTTTTCGAACTGTAAAAAAATCTTAGAAAGAACTTTGATAAAAGCTTTAAATATACGAATAAGCAAACCTTACGGGCTTGTTTTTCGAACTGTAAAAAAATCTTAGAAAGAACTTTGATAAAAGCTTCAAATATACGAAAAGGCAAACTTTACGGGCTTCTTTTCGAATTGTAAAAAAAATCTTAGAAAGAACTTTGATAAAAGCTTCAAATATACGAAAAGGCAAACCTTACGGGCTTCTTTTCGAACTGAAAAAAAATCTTAGAAAGAACTTTGATAAAAGCTTCAAATATACGAAAAGGCAAACCTTACGGGCTTCTTTTCGAACTGAAAAAAATCTTAGAAAGAACTTTGATAAAAGCTTTAAATATACGAATAAGCAAACTTTACGGGCTTCTTTTTCGAACTGTAAAAAAATCGTAGAAAGAACTTTGATAAAAGCTTCAAATATTACGAATAAGCAAACCTTACAGGGCTTCTTTTCGAACTGTAAAAAAAATCTTAGAAAGAAGTTTGATAAAAGCTTCAAATGCACGAATAAGCAAACCTTACAGGGCTTCTTTTCGAACTGTAAAAAAAATCTTAGAAAGAACTTTGATAAAAGCTCTAAATATTCGAATAAGCAAACCTTACGGGCTTCTTTTCGAACTGTAAAATTTTTTTAGAAAGAAGTTTGATAAAAGCTTCAAATATACGAATAAGCAAACCTTACAGGCTTCTTTTCGAACTGTAAAAATATCTTAGAAAGAAGTTTGATAAAAGCTTCAAATACACGAATAAGCAAACCTTACAGGGCTCCTTTTCGAACTGTAAAAAAATCTTAGAAAGAACTTTGATAAAAGCTCTAAATATTCGAATAAGCAAACCTTATAGGCTTCTTTTCGAACTGTAAAAAAATCTTAGAAAGAACTTTGATAAAAGCTTCAAATATACGAATTACGAATAAGCAAACCTTACGGGCTTCTTTTCGAACTGTAAAAAAATCTTAGAAAGAACTTTGATAAAAGCTTTAAATATACGAATAAGCAAACCTTACGGGCTTCTTTTTCGAACTGTAAAAAAATCTTAGAAAGAACTTCGATAAAAGCTTCAAATATACGAATAAGCAAACCTTACGGGCTTCTTTTCGAATTGTAAAAAAATCTTAGAAAGAACTTTGATAAAAGCTTCAAATATACGAAAAGGCAAACCTTACGGGCTTCTTTTCGAACTGTAAAAAAATCTTAGAAAGAACTTTGATAAAAGTTTTAAATATACGAATAAGCAAACCTTACGGGCTTCTTTTCGAACTGTAAAAAAATCTTAGAAAGAACTTTGATAAAAGCTTTAAATATACGAATAAGCAAACCTTACGGGCTTGTTTTTCGAACTGTAAAAAAATCTTAGAAAGAACTTTGATAAAAGCTTCAAATATACGAAAAGGCAAACTTTACGGGCTTCTTTTCGAATTGTAAAAAAATCTTAGAAAGAACTTTGATAAAAGCTTCAAATATACGAAAAGGCAAACCTTACGGGCTTCTTTTCGAACTGAAAAAAAATCTTAGAAAGAACTTTGATAAAAGCTTCAAATATACGAAAAGGCAAACCTTACGGGCTTCTTTTCGAACTGAAAAAAAATCTTAGAAAGAACTTTGATAAAAGCTTTAAATATACGAATAAGCAAACTTTACGGGCTTCTTTTTCGAACTGTAAAAAAATCGTAGAAAGAACTTTGATAAAAGCTTCAAATATTACGAATAAGCAAACCTTACGGGCTTCTTTTCGAACTGTAAAAAAAATCTTAGAAAGAAGTTTGATAAAAGCTTCAAATGCACGAATAAGCAAACCTTACAGGGCTTCTTTTCGAACTGTAAAAAAAATCTTAGAAAGAACTTTGATAAAAGCTCTAAATATTCGAATAAGCAAACCTTACAGGCTTCTTTTCGAACTGTAAAATTTTTTTAGAAAGAAGTTTGATAAAAGCTTCAAATATACGAATAAGCAAACCTTACAGGCTTCTTTTCGAACTGTAAAAATATCTTAGAAAGAAGTTTGATAAAAGCTTCAAATACACGAATAAGCAAACCTTACAGGGCTCCTTTTCGAACTGTAAAAAAATCTTAGAAAGAACTTTGATAAAAGCTCTAAATATTCGAATAAGCAAACCTTATAGGCTTCTTTTCGAACTGTAAAAAAATCTTAGAAAGAACTTTGATAAAAGCTTCAAATATACGAATTACGAATAAGCAAACCTTACGGGCTTCTTTTCGAACTGTAAAAAAAATCTTAGAAAGAACTTTGATAAAAGCTTCAAATACACGAATACACAAACCTTACAGGGCTTCTTTTCGAACTGTAAAAAAATCTTAGAAAGAACTTTGATAAAAGCTCTAAATATTGGAATAAGCAAACCTTACAGGCTTCTTTTCGAACTGTAAAAAAATCTTAGAAAGAAGTTTGATAAAAGCTTCAAATGCACGAATAAGCAAACCTTACGGGCTTCTTTTCGAACTGTAATAAAAATCTTAGAAAGAACTTTGATAAAAGCTTCAAATATTACGAATAAGCAAACCTTACGGGCTTCTTTTCGAACTGTAAAAAAAATCTTAGAAAGAAGTTTGATAAAAGCTTCAAATGCACGAATAAGCAAACCTTACAGGGCTTCTTTTCGAACTGTAAAAAAATCTTAGAAAGAACTTTGATAAAAGCTCTAAATATTTGAATAAGCAAACCTTACAGGCTTCTTTTCGAACTGTAAAATTTTTTTAGAAAGAAGTTTGATAAAAGCTTCAAATATACGAATAAGCAAACCTTACGGGCTTCTTTTCGAACTGTAAAAAAAATCTTAGAAAGAACTTTGATAAAAGCTTTAAATATACTTAGGTGAATCACAAACTAAATTTAAACTGTGAAATTTTTGTTCTTAAAATATAGTGTTATGGATATAATTCTTTACTTAGGAGACAGGTTTCTGAAGTCACTGGCTTCCATCATCGGTCCATGAATAATAACAAAAAAGGGGGTAATGGGTGCAACCATATATACTGCCCTTAATATTTTAAATGAAAAAGAAAAAACAACTAAGTATACAGCAGAGGAGTCATCTGTGCCAACCTAAATTAAAATTCTAATTAAACATCAAATATTAGAAGTAAATGTCGTTGATAAAGCCAGTAATGGAGAGGATGGCCAATATTAATCAGGTGGGTCGCAGAATTCTAATTCGCGAGTTATCACTGAATAATGAAGCTTTCTACGAAGGAACTAGGGCGGAAATTTCCTTCAGAATGGTTAAAATTAAGAATTTCTTGAATAAATGTTGTTTCAACTATTTTTTTTTATCGTTAAATCGCATCTAAATATAAGTTTTGTTTTATCGAAATCGATGGTGTGGTTTAAGGTTATAGAGTAGTTTGCAACGCTGGAGAGTTCATTTTCCCGGTGAAGGTCACTACGGTGTTCGAAGATGCGTCAAGATAGTGAGCGACCCGTTTCACTGACATGTGTATTCACTGAAGTGATTTCAACAACGTGCGAGGGTAATTATTCCATACTTGGGTAATTTTATAGTGAAAATAATTTTAATAAAGTTAATATGTTTCAATACTATTTAATCAACTCTGTAATTTCTGTCTAATTATCTAGTTGATTTAACTAGGAAATTATATATTTATCTAACCTTTTGTGCTTTGTTTATCTATTTCCTACCCTGTTTTTTAAATTGTTTATTCGTGTTTTTACCAGGGGTTAATCTGTCTACTCATTCATATATTTATTTCCTCGTTTGTATTTCTACTTTTACGAGTACGGTTGTTTCTTTCTCTATCAGTCCACCTCCAGGTTATTATATCCTTTTATTAGGGTATTCGTAGAGTAATTACATATTTGACCGATATGGAACATATGACAACCAACCAAGTTGGTAAGGTGCTAAAGGTGCTATGGTACTAAAATAGGAGAAAAACGACGTAGAAATCTAGTTTATCATCCCTTATATCCATCCTTAAAGTAATTTTCTCATGGGAAGATAAAGAGTTTAAAGAAGAACATAGTTATTGCTTTCGGATGAGTTTCAAAGGTTATTACTTCTTCCCATCATCTAAAATGATTTCTGGAGTGTATCTACATGCAACGAAGGCTCGTAAATGGCATCTGTGGTTCTTTTAAGCAATTTAAACAGCCGTTTTGACTTCTCCGATACAGTCTCGTTCTGAAAGATAAACCATATTGGCTAAAGATCGTTTGAAAGCAACGCTTGAAACAAATCATCCCCAAACGCCAGAGTTTTGGCCAAAAAATGGAATGTATCTTGGTCAAAACTGTCCAAGAGTATTACTACAGACGTTTAGTATCTGTAACTTGATCCTGCAAACGAAGCATTACGCCCACAATAGCCAGCTTTGGTGAACAGAAAAGCTGTTACTTTCCATTATGAACGTCTATACACGAAGATATGATTGAAGGATGAGATATTGTTCCGTATTCTACATTTTGTAGCACTTACGGGCTATCTTATGTTTCCATTAATAAAGCATTTCCTAAGTAACAAAACATTTAGAAATAAAGATTGCGTTGGAATTGGTCTTTCAATTTTTTCTTCGCGAAAAAAGGTAAAGTAATTAAACCATGAATTGAAAAGTTGCCTTCTCCTTTGCTGCAATTATTGATACTGATTACATTATTGATAAATATGTTAATTCAACTTTACTAGAATTTGCTTTTTTCTTTTTTTAAAGACTTAGTTACTTTCCGACCACACTAATATTGATCTATTATATTATCTCTCTATTTGCCATTGATTATGCATATCTGTTCATTTATCAACTCATCTACTTATTTTTTATTCATTTACTGATCAAACAAGGTAGATAAATATTTGTCACTTTTATGAGAATGTCTATCTGCCTGTCCACTTCCCTTTATTCGACAACTTCTAATAATTTATTATTTACATAAAGTAAACATTGGCATCTCTACCAGGGTATTGAAAGGTTTGTAAAAAATGGTGAAATTAAGGTGTTCAAAATACCTCTTGGGTATGCAACCCGAGTAGTTCTAGGAGGAATCTTCCTTGAGCAGCCGAAACCTTGAGGGCGTGCACGTTTCCCTGTCTTATCAGACAACTGGATTGAAGGTAGGTTTCCTGCGAGTCTAGACAAACGCAATCAATCCAAACTTTAACTAACCTAATCTTGTCTAGTCTGCTTATCCCAATCTAACTTAACGTGACCTAAAAATTGAATATAACTTTCCCTGACTCATCCTTAAATAATGTTACCTAACCTAATTAAGTCTAAACTAAACTGACCTTACCAAACCTAGTCTAACCTTATATATCCTAACCTAACCTAACCTAACCTAACCTAACTTCAACTGATGTAACCTAGTCTAACCTTAAATAACCTAACATATAGCCAGCACGCAAGATAAGCCAAAATAAGGTTAAAGCTTAGGAAAAACGAGTTTGTTCAATATTGACAAACATTTAACTTAAAAACATTTGTCTTATGTGGAGTGGAAGGGTATTTATTTCTCAAAGTGCTTATTGTTTCCCACTCACACTGAACCGATCGAATTTTGACATACCCATTATTTCAAGGGATTTTGATATCATCTTCATTTTGTGGAATTTTGACATACTTTGTATCTCATGGAATTTTGACATACCCTGTATTTCATGAAATTTTGACATAGCCTTTATTTCGTAGAATTTTGACATACCCTTTATTTCAGGAAATTTTAAAATACCATTTATTTCGTGGAATCTTGACATACTCATTATTTCATATATTTTTAACTTACCATGCATTTAGGGGAATTCTAAAAAATTACCACCCCTTTTGTCATCATGGAAAATGCATAGATAACACTTGTTGACGTCATCGTTTATATTAAGGTGATTTAAAGCACTTTCTTGAAATGCTCTAAACTCAAAATCAAAGGATAAACCAGCAAGATGAGATAGCAAATATCTTTATTCATAAAGGAAATACCCAATACCCAATACCTCATTTCCTCCCGCATTGCGTTTTCTGCTCATGTTTCTTTTTAAGGGTAACCTTCGCTATTTCCGCTCGCTAGAGGATTACATCGGTTAATTTGAGAATTTGGGGAGAGGAGGGAGTCACGGAAGGTTGGGGTTACATGAATGGCGTTTGACCGCTAAGGGGAGGGAATTCGGCGTATTTTGAAGGGTGCGATGAATTTTGGGTTTATATTGTGTTGTTTGTTCAATGTTATGGCTGCGATTGATAATGATAAATTACCAAGGGGATGAAAGGAAATAAATGCGGGTTCCGGTGCACAAATCTGACGGTTTTCACTCAAATTTATAAAAAAAAGACGAGGATTAACGAGGGAATATCTTCAAGTTGGGGTAAATGCAAGGTGAAATGGAATATGAAGTTGGCTGGATAATAGGATTATTTTGTTTATTCCTATGAAAAATAAAGGGAAAATCTACGAGGACTTCTCAGAATAACGCTCTGAAAAGTGGTTTGCAAAGAAAATGGACAAGTTGGGAAAAGGAAAAATGTAGGAAAGATACATAAACCGAGCAGTAAGAAGAGGATACGTAGAAAGGCGTTGTGGAATGAGATGGAGTGCAAGAAGTCTTAATATTAAAGTGTATGGCGGAAAAAATTAAAGGAGAGTGATAGGTGAAATAAAGGAGACAAAAGAAAGAAGATAGATATAAATATAGATAGATAGTAATAATAAAAATAATTGTGGAAAGGACAAATCACGTTTCCTTGATGAGTTTCCAGAGCAAACTTAGGCCTATATTAACGGCAGGGTAGAAGGGATTCTGAACTGTGACCTTGAAATACGTGACCTTGAAAAGACCCTCACTTATCTTCTCTTCTTTGGGTGTTCTTAAAAACTACCGCTTGTCCATATAGTTTCTTAACACCAGTAGAAATAATTAATAAAATTTTTTAAAAGTCTAATAAATATATTAATTTGTAAGAAAATACTATAAAAATCTTAGAAACAAAATATACACCAAAAAGAACAAATAAAGAAAATACCGAAAAATTAATAAATAAGAATACTATAAAAAATAAAAATTTGATTTTCCGTTCTGTTTTATGAGTACAGAACCGAATAAAAAGATTAGAACGCGTGTATTTACAGTATAACAAACTACACTAGCGTCCAAAATGATCAGGGCGCCTGTGCCTCTATCACAACATCTTCTATAAATTTTGACAGAGACAATCTAAGGTTTCCAAAATTGGTGTACCCAAAACCTAGAGCTATAAACTACGTATGAGTAAAGATGATGCAAATTTAGATGGATGAAACGAGAGTTATCAACAGATAAGCAATTTACTAGAACAATTCAAGTGTCCAAAATTATTCGGACTATTAATTTTTTTTTTAGAGAATCGGCATTCTTTGTATAATACCTAACTTCACTTTAATCTCGTGCATGTTATGCATTTTCTTACCGATTGTCCTCAAGATACCATGCCTAAGAAATCTGTCACGTCTCTCTCTCTTTCTCGGCGAACTGATCGTAAAGCTGCGTCACCAAGAGAGTCTTTCATTTGGAGCCATTGCAGAGACTGCCAAGTGCTTCAAAAAGGTAGTCCATAATATTCTGTTAACCTTTCGCAAAACAGGTTTATGTAAGGGTGGTAAATCAACGGTTGGTCAAAGAAGATCTCAAGAAGAGAAGATCAAGTCATTATCTAAATTGTGAGGAAGGGCTGTTTTAAGACAGCTGCAGCAGTTTCTCGAGAGATTAGTGAGATTTTGGCCATCAATGTCTCCTGGTAAACTGTGCCACGTCTGCTAAAAGTAGACAATCTCCACCCTCGCACACCCGCTGACTATTGCATTCGCCACTGATCACTTTACATAGAGGAATGACTAATGAAACCGAGTCCATTTCAATGACGAATCTAAATTCAATTGCAGGAGGATCGTTCCTCGCAGAGCAGACGAAATATTGTCTGTAAATTTTAACAAAACTAGTGTAAAGCTACGCAGAGGAAGCATCATGGTGTGGGGCGTGATTTCGATAGAAGGCACTGGGCCACTTGTACGCCTATGTGGTACAGTGAATGCACAAGTGTACAATGAATTGTTGCACAACATGTTTTGCCCCGTCTGCGAGCCTCGGAAGCCAAACCTGCAATTTTCATACATGGCAACGCCCCCTGCAGCGCAGCCAAGTCAGGGAGGACCTTCTTGGATGAAGATTGCATCACTATTATGAACTAACCTGCACAGAGGCCTGACTTGAATCCCATTGAAAATGTTTGAGGACTCTCAGAGAGGGGTCTAAAGCGAGGACTCTCAATCAGTTCAAGAACTCTAGGAAAATTCTTCAAGGTGAATTGGAGCAAGATTCCTGCGCAAGAGTGTCAACACTTGGTTCATTCCTGTGGTAAGATATGTTCAAACATCATAGAGAATAAAACCTTCCACACTAAACACTAATTATACCTTGTACAAATGTTTTCCACTGATTAATAGCTCTATTCCAAAATAAATTTGTTCCCGCTGTCGCTAGGATCATTTTGAACATTTCACTGTTCTTCGGAAATTCTTTATCTGTCGTTAGCTTTCGTTTTATTCATCCCAATTTACATAATCTTATAACTGTAGATTATAACTGTAGGTTATCGCACATCAATTTTAAAAACCTTGGGTTTGGATAGAAATACAGGCGTTTTAATCGTTTTGGACGGTACTGTAATACCTACATCCTTTTTTTGTACTCTACAGTTGCTGGTTGAGTACAAACCATCGTTTCTCTCAGGTCTCTAGACATATATAAGTGTGGCATGACTAATGTCTAAAAAGAAGGCAATCCAAGGGGGCGTTAGTCTTCAATGGATTTCTTCTGTGCCAAATTACATTCCCTAATTTCAATCAACGGCATGGACGAAGACAGTAAACGGCGACTTAATTGAGTCGTGCCCTCCCACCCCAATACCAGAAAGTAGATCTACCTTATATATATTTTACATATTTTTCCTTCTTCCATCTTCCCTTTATTTATAAATCTCTCCTGACAATGTTTCTGACGGAGATGCCTCGATGGTTTTCGCATTTATAAAGTGACGACATTTTGATCTCTGCGATGACGAGGTCAAGCTCAAAACGGCTTTCTGTAAAATACAACAAAGTACACTCGTACACACGTTCGTGAGCGTCCTAGCTACCTCATTTAGAGGGAGGGGGGGGGGTTAAGGACTCGTATGATGTTCTTCTCGTTCTCTTTTTTAGCCCCCAGTTAAAAGAAATATATATTGTGGTGAATTTCAGTTCCTATCTTATACTTAATGCCATCCAAGAGAAGCCAATAGAACCTATCTATACCGGCATTTCCTTATCGTGTATGGCACATATGTAAGCGCGATGGAAGGTAGGTTTCCACCCTATATTCAACCCTCAATGGGGTTGAATAGCCTGGTGGGGGGTCCCATTTTTGTATCTCACTGATTTGCGTCGAAGTTAAATTAGCGAGAAAATTGGCTAATTGTGGTCGGAGACTTTCAAAGAAGTCGCCAAATCGTCTAATTGAATTACTGCCCTATTTAATGGCCCTGCCGGTCCTATTTTAAATCCTTTCTTTGTATTATCACTGCGCACTGTAGATATGTGTGGATGCATGTGCGAATTACGCACTCACGTTGTATATTTATGTGTGTGAATAGTGCACGGAGTGCATGTGTATGTGTGTGGGAATAGTGCACATGGGTGTTTATGTGTATGCGCATGTGGCACTGTGTATGTTTATATGTGTGCGGATATGGTACACACAGCGTATGTCTGTGCATATGCGAGTAGTACATACAGTGTATGATTATGTGTGTGTTTGCGAATAGTGCATACACTATGTAGTATTCGTACTAAAAACTCTGAAAAAAAAGCTTTAAAAAAATAACTACAAAATAGTAAAAAAAAAAGAAAAGAAAAATACCCTCAAATTCTGGAAAAACAACCTAAAAGAAATACACCAATTTAAAAAAGAATAAAACAAGAAAAATGCTTAAAAATATATACAAAATATTTTTAATTTTTAAAAACAGGATTAAATAACAATGGTCTAGTTCAGGCAACCTTGTCCTTGATTTAATGGCAGGCCAGATCTATCATCAGGCGGGCCACATCTATCATCGGGCAGGCCACATTTATCATCAGGCGGGCCATCATCTATCTCCATTTACTGTGTCGCATACAGATAAAGATATCTATGGATTATCAGAACTAATAAAAATAACAAATAATTGCTAATTAAAATTCTAAATAATCTAAATGATTTTTTCTTTTGTTTTGGATCATTCTTTTTTTAAATTTTGTAAGTACATATGTAGACATGTAATGGCTTGTAATACTACTGCTAAAAATATGATGTTCGCAGTTTTGTCTGTGTTTGTTCTGGAATTATAGATGGCAGAAGCCCCTTCCCTCCCGGGCGTGTTGGGCCGCGGGCCGTCGGTTGCCAACCCCTGGTCTATACAAATATCGAGATGCTAATATAAAGTAGACAACTAATAATATAAATTAGTTCCATTATTAAGTAAATGAATAAAAATTGAGGAGAAATAATAGAAAAATAGTAAAAATAAGAAAATAAAGAGGCGTTACAGAGAAGTGAAATAAAGAGAAAAGGAGAGAAAGAAAAAGTAACCATACATTAAAGAAGGCCTTAACATACACGGCTTGAAGAAAAAACAGTGCAGATAATGCCCCCCCCCTCCCGATCTTACATACTACAGTGTAAAAGATACCTGACTGTGATGAGGAAAGGAAGGCACGCAACCAGGAATTTTAATAGTAAAGCTATTATTTGAAAAAATGATAATAACATATTTTTGCGCACAAAAAATACGTCGCCATTTTTTTACACATGAATAGATCAACACTGTAATATTAACTATGTACGAAGGGTGTTCAAAATATTCGTAGAAGATGGAATCAAAATAAAACAAAAAGAATTATAAATTTGATTTTGCCAATTTAGATCCAAAGAGGTAAACCACTTCTACAAGTCAATAATTTTATCATTCATTTAAACCATTTTTATAAAAGTGAGGCCTCTTTTAACTCGATGTAGCCCGTCCAACATAAATACGCTTCACGCCATCTAGTAGTTTACCATTCGGTCCATACATTCCTACCAGCTACAAAAACGATTCTATATCTAAACACAAAATCATAAGCTTTGGCCAGATGCATGATTATTTTTTAATTTAAATCGGATCTCAAATTGCCACTGTCTTTAAGGGCATAGACACCAGATGCATGAATATTTTTCTAATTTAAAGCTGATCTCACATTACTACTGGCTTTAAGGGCATAGTCACCAGATGCAGGATTATTTTTTAATTAAAAGGGGATCTCACATTGCCAATGCCTTTAAAGGCATAGCCACCAGATGCAGGATTATTTTTTTAATTTAAAGCGGATCTCACATTGGGACTGCCATCAAGGGCATAAGTCAAGAGATGCATCATTTTTTTTTATTTGAGGCGTATTTCACATTGCAACTGCCATCAAGGGCATAAGTCAACAGATGCATCATTTTTTTATTTAAAGCGCATCTCACATTGCGACTGCCATCAAGGGCATAAGTCAACAGATGCATCATTTTTTTATTTAAAGCGCATCTCACATTGCGACTGCCATCAAGGGCATAGCCACCAGATGCATGATTATTTTTTATTCAAAGCGCATCTCACATTGCGACTGCCATCAAGGGCATAATTCAACAGATGCATCATTTTTTTATTTAAAGCGCATTTCACATTGCGACTTCATCAAGGGCATAAGTCAACAGATGCATATTTTTTTTATTTAAAGCGCATGTCACATTGCGACTGCCATCAAGGGCATAGCCACCAGATGCATGATTATTTTTTATTCAAAGCGCATCTCACATTGCGACTGCCATCAAGGGCATAAGTCAACAGATACATCATTTTTTTCTATTTAAAACTATTTAATTTATTATTAAATAGCAATGTTATACATTTGTTGAAGTCATTAGTGCGGGAAGGCTTATTACCATAGAATGTTTTCCTAGCTGCAAAATGGGCAGACGATATGAACCAATCGGGGTAATACAAATTAGAAAAAAATGGTCCTGATAAGGAAAATTTCTTCATCTAAATAGGAATTGAATAGTTTAAAGGTTTAATAGTTTAAATAGTTCAAAGGACATATTTGGAAAAGCGGGTATTAATCTAGCCTTCAAATATAATAATTCCTTAAACCAATTGATGATTGCCAGGAAACCCAAAGAACATCATAACATAGGAGTATATGCAATAGCATGCAACGATTGCCATAAAGTTTATATAGGGACAACGGGGAGAAATCTAGACAAGAGATTGTACGAACACAAAAGAGATATTAGAGTGGGCAGCCAAAGCAGTGAAATATTTTACCATGTTAGAGACTTGAATCATTCGATCGCTTTCAATGGAAGTAAAATGGTATTTAAATCTGCTAACTATGTGAAGAGAAAAATCGTAGAATTGAGCTTGATATCGTCAGTTCCTTATTTAAATCCATCTGAGGGTCAATTTTCTTTTAATCCTGTAATACGGAAGCAAATCAACAAAATAGTAAAATGTCAGCTCTTCAATATGTTTAGGCCCCCCCCCCTGATTAGCCACAAGTAGGGGATTAGGGGAAAAAAGAGGGGATCTTTCATGACCTGACCCCGTGTTATGTTTGTAAGCACTTTTCTAATATTTTCTATCCAGTGTCAGTTGAAAAAGGGTGTGAGATACACCGAAACTGTTCTGAATTAAATTGTCTTCGGAGAATGTGGTTTAATTCCTCATCTTTTCTTGCGATAATGCATTAATTTAAATCATATATATATATATATATATATATATATATATATATATATATATATATATATATATATATATTCATGGAAGTAATTCAAGGGGCACTCTTTTATAAATGTTTTATTTCGATTTTTTTTTTTTTACATTTTTAATGAAATTTCAGTTTTTAAGAGGTTGGAATTGTTCACTCTTAGGGTTGATTATCCCCAAAACATGGACGCTAAGAATGTTGGAATGCTACTTTCTTCCACATCAAGAAAAATGGAACACGGTCAGAGTTACTGAAATTCATAGACCAAATAGAATCGGAATTCCCACAACCTATAATCTGAAAATTATTAATTCTCTGCTTAGGCGAGTTGCAGTTTTCAAGGACGCTAATGGGGAAGACTACAAAGTATCGCTAATGTACTTTCATTGTTCAGAATATCTTTCATTCTTTAGATTTACAAATAAATTTATTGTATGAATTAACTGGGTCGGGTCTCTATTTACTTTTTGCATATATATATATATATATATATATATATATATATATATATATATATATATATATATATATATATATATATATTGTATCTGATATTTTTTTAGACATTAAACTTTATCAGGAGCAATAGTCCAACCCCTTTTTGAGTGACTAATTTATTTTTGTAATTGTAGCAATTACATTACTGATATACTGATATTATTGAGATTTTCAAAGATAATATAAAATATATAGAAGTTGTTACGAATTCTTATTTATTTCTAATTTCATTTAAGTTTGAATTTAGTTCGATTTATTCTAAATATTTCGAGATAAAGAAATTCTCATCTTGGAGAGCGCCAAATCACGTATCAAGTCATTCAACTCCTCCTGATTGAAACAGTGAGGAGCTAAGGACTGTTCAACATCTGATGATGAATCTGCAGACTCTGAATCCATTCCGTGGACTTCCAAATCAGGTACATCATTTTCATCCTCGGGGGAAGCATATCCACTGAAAATCGGAACTGGTAAAGACTCAGAATGAGGAACTGGCGGGATCGCCGAGGGAATGTTAGGGTATTCGATCTTGTGCCGATTTTTCTTGTCTATCCCTTTAGTATTCACCAGACAAAAATAACAGTCCGATACATGATCCTTCGGCTCTCGCCACACCCTGGGGACTCCAAAATGAAGACCATTTCTCTTTCCTTTCGTCCACTCACGAAGATGTCCCACACAACTATGGCAAACAGCGTGTGGGGCCCTCTTCTTATCTTGATCGCCAAGAGGAACATCAAAATATGCCTTATAAGGTCGGATCACAAAGTTTGATATATTGCGCCTTTGACGAACTAGCATGTAACAGCCACATATGTAGCAGAAGGTGTCTGGATCATTGGCGCAATTTCCTCTTGACGAAGCCATCACTCTAACATGAGACCTGAAAAAGAAACAATAATGTCTATATTTTACACAGAAACACTTATTACTATCTTACTACTATGTACTGTGCAGTATTTGCAATCTACAAGCACCTTCTCTGTCCGTCCGGGGGGCAGTTTTCTGGGAAACGAGAAAATAGAAATTACAGAATAACTATAGCATGTAGGTAAAAATGGATTATCTATTTGAAATCAGCATGAAAAAAACGAATTAAAATCGGCAAATAAATCTAAGTCACCAGAAAATGTGATTAAAATTGTTCCCCTGTGTTATCAAATTTAAGATCTATATCGATATAAAATAATTAGGTACTGAATTGGTCGAAGGTAAAACTGTCCTTCTTGACCTCCACAATAAAATACCACCACTACCACAACAACTACGAGATCATAAATCTTACCATCTGCTTTTTTAAATTATTGACAGTTAAAGAGATTTATCACTCATTTAACGACTTTTTTTATTCTCTCCCACTCATTAATGGCTTCCACCTCCTTCCTCTACATTTCCTCAAATACTCCTCATGTGATTAAATAATACTCTCTTGCAATTGTGTGTGATATAAAATTTATAGTCTTATCACTAGAATTAATATTACTCTTAGCTTTAGAGTAAACTCGAAGCTCTTTACTGGTTTGTAGTTTTGTACTACTACATAAAAATTGGTCAATGAATTTTGTATGAACCGAGAGAAATTATCGTAAATTTATGCGGCTCCCCAAAACCGTGTAAAATGCCCAATACTTTATTAATATTCATTCCTCAACAGTAAAAATAGTAATACTAACCCAAAGCTAAAAAATAATAGCAACAATACTAAATTAACTTAATAAACAACTAAAACTGCCAAGGGGTGAATTATGTTACTGACAACAAATGCATTAGTGAAAAGGCAACGGTTTATTCAAGGGTCGGCAACTTTTCCTGTGTTGAAGGCCAAATTAAATAAGCTGAGGCGCATTCATAAAGTTGTAATTAGATATACTCTGCAATGTCCACATTTATAGCTGACTACTATGACTTATATATCGGCCTTAAAATCCAAACAATTTACCAATTCTAAAGTTAATTAACAATTTAATAGTTGTTATGAGTACTATTTGTAGGAAGGCAACAAAATGATTTGATCTGTCAAATTTTAATTTATTCAGAAGGCCATCATAGTGCCTAAAGTGATAAGAATTCAGGGAAATAAGCTATTACCCTAAATTAGTTAGTTGTCTCAAAGATAAAAGTAATAGAATTCGCTGTCCATGTTGTTTTGACCACTATTTTTAGTAGCGTCGATACGACTTTATAATTAACTATGTCGCTTCGTAAGTCAGAGGGTCGGATGGTAAACATTTTACTCTTCAATGAGTTTTGGGGGCAATACCATCGTAACTACAAGGCAAATTCTAACGAAATTTGAAAGTCTTATGTTGTTTTACATTCTCTTTCGAATGGTATAATTGCCAAGGTCCTCCCAAGGTTAGCCATGGATTATTCGGCAATAACATCGTAACTATCAGCCGATTCTAACGAAGTTGGAAACCCTTATGTTGTTTTACGTTCTCTTCCGATTGGAATAATTACCAAGGTCCCTCCAAGGTTAGTCCGAGAATTATTGAAAGAAAACTAACTATGTGTCGGATTTTCCCATTTGTTGAACGTTTTGAAGGTCATCTTGTCGTAAGGTCATAAGCCAGAATAAATGAGAGCACGCGACTTAGGTCTGTTGGCCTTGTTGGAATTAAAATGCTTTTTTACACATAACTTAAACTTTCATCCATCCTAATTTGTACCTTTATTTAGTTTGAAGCTTCTGTAAAGTTTATGATGAAAACCTAAGTGTCAGAATCATTAGGGCCGCTATTGTATATCTATCATACAAAATATCATCCACTACCTCTCACAAGCATTCACACAACCTTTCACGCGATCTTCCATCTCTTCTCCCCTCCTGGCACTTACTCTCGTGTATCCACTTCACAATTCTATTTCCTTACATTCTTCTTACATACACATACCTCCCACAACACTCACAACCTCTTTCACAGCTTTCTTCATTACTACCCCCTCGGTCCTCACTCTATACTTGTTTTGCACAGTAAACATCACTTTTTAATGATCCATTTGCACTGTTCTCACGCTAGATATTTCTTTCTCGTTTCATATCTTACTCACACACATTAACGATGGAGCTACCCTACTCTCATGCGGCTTCGTGTCTCATTCCATACACGAACTCTTAGTTGGCTTTCACATCATACACCCTTGATTAACCCAAGCTCCACAATCACACGTGTATATATCAAAACATTCACCCCAGTCATACAATCCGAAAGCACACATTACTTTCAACCTAAATGTCTCAAATGATATACCATTCACTGCATACATTCACACTCCATCTACACTGTCATACTCTTTCTCCAGGTTAGCAAACTACCATTCATTTTAGACCTCTTATCCGTTGATTCCTTTAGCTACTCTTTCAGTACAGCTAAATAATAACTTGTTGAATGTTCTGAAAAACTTCATTAGTTGAAGTTATATGTGTAGAGGTGGAAGCATAATCTTGTGTGGGTTGACAAAAGAACGTGACAATACATTGTATGAACCTGGTCCTAGTTCAGGTCTAGCTGGCGTTTGGTCATAGTTCTGCTTCACTGTGCAACAGGCAAGAAAAGTGGGATGTTTTGGTGTAGTCACCCTATTTACCCAGCACAATGGATGTATCCTGTATAGAAATAGTTAAAAACAAGGCCAACATACCTAAGTCGTGTGCTCTCAATTATTCTTACTTATGACCTCATGACCTTCAAAACTTCCCAAAAGTGGGGCAATCCGACCCATAGTTAATTTTCTTTTAATAATTCCCTGACTAACCTTGGGAGGACCTTGGCACTTAAATCATTCTAAAGTGAATGTAAAACAACATAAGGGTTTTAAATTTCGTTAGAATCGACCAAATAGTTACGATGTTACTACCAAAAGAACTTCATTGAAAAGTAAAATGGTTTCCATCCGACCGACCGACTGACCTACGCACGAAAACAATAATTTATAGAGTCGCGTGCAACGTGACTATAAACCCTCAGAAATAATCTGAGTGTTATAAAAAACAATGAGAATAATAATAACAACAATAACAATACAAATTGTTAATAACTCTCCATTACCTCTGAGTCTATTATTTACAGTTGTAGTGATAATATTATTGATAAGAATACTAATAATAGTGATTTAATATCCGCTCTTAATTCGAACAATTTCCAATTATTGCTCAAAAAGGAAAAACTAACGGGGCATAACGGGGTATCCCCCCTACCCATCTTTTAAAAAGAGAAGTACGCAAAGAAAGTATGAACGCGAGTTCTGGGATGTGTGAAATTATACATAGATATCGGAATGGTACACAACTCCACATGCGTGGAAGAAAACTGCTACTACTAATAAGAATACTTAATATTTTCATAGATATTTTGTTGGATTTAAAACTAAATAATTGAAACTAACGAGAGCATCTACAGTGGAATATCCGTAGGGAAGGTTTATGTTCATATGAACGTGAACGTCCGAGAGAAGCGATTGCACGCGCGTGTGTTAGAAGCAAGCTATTACCAGTGGGGGGGGGGAAGGGGAGTGGTGACAGATGTGAAAGCGTATAACGTATCTAGAAATGGCGTGGAGGGAGAATTCATGATCGTCTTACGTCTTGAAATAGTTAGAAATAAAAGTGTTTAGTAATAGAAGAGTGGATAGGTTACGTAAGGATAAAGCAGTGAAGGGAAATGAGTGAGAGGGAGTGGTAGTCGCTGGGTGACCAGTCATCTCCGGTCAATTTTGTTGAAGTCTTGGTTGAAAACGATAAAAGCTAAGTGTGAATAAAAAGTACAAGATATTAGGACAGTACTATAGGTATCAGGGTATATTTAAATTCTAAGGGGGTGAATGTTTAGTGAGATAGAATTAGATAGAATTTCAGGCTTAATATAAATCCTATGTGCATATAGCGTTGACACGGACTTTAAAATAGTGAGGAAAAGCTGTTCATTTTGAGAAAGCTTATTAACATTCTTCAAGAATTCTTATCCTCATTCTCCCTTTAAGTAATATGAGCCATACTTAAACAAAGTCAACAGACCTAAGTCTGCGTGCTCTCAATTATTTCAATAATTAAAAAAAAGATTGAATTAACAAACGTATTATCAATTATCAAACATATCATCTGACCTTACGACCTTCAAAACTTTCAAAAACTCATTGAAAGGTAAAATTGTTACCATCTGCCCGACGACCTACGGATCGACATAGTAGGTTATAGAGTCGCGTAACGCTACTAAAAAGCCCCGAGGATATCTAGAAATCAATTTAAATGTAGGTGATATTGTACAGGCTATTTTTATTCTTTGGTGAACGTCTCCTGTATTGTGAAAGAGACAGTGCAATCTTCTTAGCCAGGAAGGAGATCAACTCCCGCCAGTGAGCGATTTAATAGGCTACTTAACAGACGAGATCAAGGATAGTTATGGGGACAATGCCGAAATCGTACGCAATCAAAGTGGACAACAGAAGGTGTAGAGCAGATAGTACAGACAAAATAGTTGACTATAAACTGACAGAAAATATTATCCCATTCGACATGATGAGAAAGTTAGTTGAGTATGAAGAATCTGAACATGAGGATACTACTGATCATGTTCTGGTACCATACTTCAACCTATGAGTTGGTCCACATGGGGTTGATTGAACAACAATATCAAATGATATTACGAAAGACGTGTCGGGGACGTACTGAAATTAGAACTAATGAAAATTTAATAAGAACTGTACCGTTACGGTACACACTTATCTGATAAATAGATAGACAGAGAGTTAGCCATCCTAGGATAGTTTAGATAGGTCGGGCGTCAGAGCGATCAGGTCCTTAGTCGGAGCAGCACGTCTGTCAAGGAAGGCCCTACAACGAGCATTATCCTTGGTCGGAGCAGCACGTCTGTCAAGGAAGGCCCTACAACGAGCATTATCCTTGGTCGGATCAGCACGTCTGTCAAAGTAGGCCCTACAACGAACATTGTCCTTGGTCGGAGCAGCACGTCTGTCAAGGTAGGCCCTACAACGAGCATAAAATATGGGGAGGGTGTGGGTGGAACGAAACACCTTACCGACGGGTCGAAAAGGACGCCACTGACAGGAACGGGATGAGGCGGTCAGGAGTCCCCTCGCCAGGAGCGGGGGGGGGGGGGGGTGATAAGAGACCCCAGCCAGGACCGGTGAGGAAAGGAATACCAGCTTGATCTGACCGGCGAGTCTTGGCCGACATGTAAACCGGGTTACCACGCCGATGGCTCAGTGCGGTGACCCCTACTGCTCAAGTCATCACGACAGCGACGAGACACAAGAAGCGTACGAAGTTGCAATTCAAGCTACCGGCGAGAAAATTGGCCCTAACCAAATATAAATGCAAATCAAATAACTTAATTTATATATTAAATAATGAATATTAAAACTACGTACTAAATTAAAATATATTTAATTAGTAATGGAAAAAATGTTGAAACAAGTAACATTATTAATAGTGCCTAGCACAGATGAGTTAATAAAACTTTTTGTATGTTTCAATATATTGATTGATTTGTATTAAATAGTACACATGTGTAATTTCATTCAGAATTAATATGAACGTCGTTTCTTTTGGAAAAAAACAAAGGAAACTATTCCATTGTTACTTTCCGAGCTAAAATAATAATAATAATGATAATAATAATAATAACAACAATAATAATAATTTACTGAGAAAGGTTCCACCTAAAATTTACGGTAGTCTACCATTATGCTTGGTCCTTTAACAGGAATGGGATAGGTTCATTTTTGTGAACACATGGCTAAATCATAATTAAGGACAAATTTTCCTTGATCCCCTTTCCATCATAATCATCATCACTAACTCTATAATTGTATAACGGGATTTTTGAAGATGAGTGAAAAATTAATAAATGTTTTTTTCCTTAGTGGACAAATGACATGTTTTTTATCAAAGTTATTTCTAATAATTCTTTTATAATATCAACCAGGCAATGGCTTCGCCACTCCCCCCTACAGGGGCAGCTTGCGCTTCGCTACTAAGATTAAAATTTAAAATCTAAAAAAAAAGCAGCCATGGTTAAATTTTTATAAATTTTCTGAACTTCGCCAATTATAATAATTTTAAAAAGGAACTCCAAACTAAATTTCTTCCCTTCCAAAATATCACGTTGATAAAATATAGAGTTATGGAAGAAGAAGATATATAAAAATAAATTTTCTGAACTTCACCATTTGTAATTCTTTGGGTTTTAAAAAATTCACAAAATTTCGATACTGATATTTATTTCTGAACTTCACCATTTTGTTTTTCCATATTATAAAAAAATTATTAGAAATAATTTTGCTGAAAAAACATAAGTCATAACCTAACTAAGATGAAATTATTATTCAAATACTCAAAAAAATCACCTTCTTAAATAATAAAGTTAGTGAAAAACTTACTATGAATATCAAGGACCATACACCCAGACGCTATGGTAGGTCCTGAAAAAAATGTTGAAGGCGATGTTGAGCAGTGCTTCAAAATCTTGATGCGTCCTTTGGATCAATGAACGCTGAGAGATCCTTGAAAGATTCGGAGAGTACATCAAAATGGACCAAATACATTCGAACAACAGTTACGAGTCGCGAAGTTTTCTCGCCTTCATATCAACATGACATGATTTCATTGCTGAAATTGGTCGTTACATGATTTCTACCTATCATAGACCAGAACTCATGGACAGTAATAATCATAATTCGCTATAATTACAACAGAATGGTGGCACCTTTCACATTGGTAACCTAGGAAATTGTGTCGGCAAATTGTGGGGCCGTCTCACAGGATGATGACATTAATGGTCAGATCTCCTCATCTATCTACTTATTTACAAAATCCGCCAAGAAATGTAGGCTTTATAAGGGAAAATGTTTAATGGAGAATGTATTCACGTAATACTGCTCACGTGTGACAGTTTACAAATATGTGTTGCTTACATTCCTCCATCTCAGACCATCCTGCACATTTACAAAAGAATTTTGGCTCTAAGAATTTGGCGGACGCTGTATTTTCGACCATCAATACTAGTATGAATCAAATCATGCTTTATTTTAATCCCTTACGGCCACTTATGTCTTCCCACTAATTGCTAAACCAGGTAATCTTTTTATTTACTCCCACATTTTCCGTTTAACTACATACAACTTTACAAGACTTTCCCCAAACTATGTAAAAGATGCATACATTGTTTACTATAACAATGAATAAATTGCTGTTTTTTATCATTTTAATTATGTATTATTTAGTTGATTTATCTTCCCCCTCCTGAAAAAACAATAGGTTAAAGTTAAGCGCGATCTTTATGGGCCGTTAAAACTTGCGTTGTTTTAATGGATTCATGGCATTTCACAAGAGATCGAATTATAATCATTTTTTTTTACCGTCAAATATTCAAACAATGGCAATACTTATTTCTAGCTAATATTTATTGATTTTTATATTATTATACGTATTATTTATGTGTTGCCTCATAGGATTAAGCTACATGATGTTTATTTCTAAAATAATGTCACATTTTATTTCGCTATCACGTATATGGCAGACTGAAAATGCAGGATATCTGACAGTAAACTGGGCCTGATTCATGCCTGATTTATTGCTTTCTCAAATCGATCGACATACATATGAAACGATAGATAATAAGTGAACAACGAAAAAAACCCTCCCCACGATAAAGATGTTAAATATGATGCGAAAGCACAATAGGCCTTTTCCAGGGCCTTACCTGATGAGAGAGGCCTGTCCATTTACATCCTTTTCAGGGTCATATGACCTACCGCAAGGCCGCACGAGGATCAAGGACCAGGCCTTTTCATAGTTCAGAACACTTCTAAAACCCCGTAAGGAAAAAAGATTCAGAGCAGAGCTCCGTCTTGGGCGATAATAAAGGAAAGCTTCACAGGATGTTACAACCAGATCCCATTGAAGATCAATTTGCCGTATTTCTTTATTAATCTCTTGTTCTTTTATGTTCCATATTTTTCCCGTATTACACTTGTAAACGCACATACATGTACATTTCGCTCTAATCACTAAGCTACATTGAGCGGTAGGGCTTGTTGGCGCAGGTTCCAATCCTCATAATTTTCTAGAGGGATATAGTTTTATTTAAAATGTTTTCACGGTTATTATTTCTTTTATTATTGTCTCTTTTGTTATCTCTCTTTTTATTTATTTATAAAGTTCGTAATGAGATAATGTACTGTGTGCAGTTTAAAGTAGATCTCCAAGAGTCCTTTTGGGCGCAAGGGTCTGGAAGCACAGTGGTTAAAAGGTAGCTTTAGAAGCAAGCAGCGATTGAAGGTACAGATTTGAATATTCTTTTCACATTAATTTCCATATTTTTATATATAAAAATCGTTGTAAGGATTGCCTTAATATAGCAGCCCTTTGCCCTCCTTCATCTTTGCCTTCAATGTCCTTTTATGCTGCCTTTAAAAATCAGGTTTCTTGTCTCATGTGCTCATTCACGCTCCATATTTTGAGAAGATAACGAGACAGGCACACGGGTACTTACTTGCTTACACTACTCAGCTTATATGAGTCTCGAAGCATCTTTAGAGGGGGCGTGGATAGCAGCGTAGTCGGTAGAGTATTTGCGGGAAAACTGAAGAACCCTCGATGACATAGGTTCGAACCCCACCCATTTTTCAATTTCATTGAGTGGTAAAAGAGTTTGTATTATTTTATCCGTTTCACATCTCTCTTTTCCTTCTTTCTGAAGCTACAAATAATTAAATGTAGAATCATGAATAATCAGCATTTTTGTATGGTACTCTTAAAGGCTATGGTGCCTCATAGAGGATCACTCTACCAACTAAGACTTCAAGAAAGGGATAAATCTTTGAGGAACACTTGAAGGCACCAATGGAGGCGTCTGGGCGTATAACAGCAGGCAGATTATTCCACACGTTAGGAGCAATAGTCGATAACACGATTACCGATGCAGCGCAGAAGACTACTAGGTCCAAGGAATATTGGGACAGAACCCGAAGAGAGAGCAGATACAGCTAAGATGAGGTACCAGAGAGAGTGGATACGGCTAAGATAAGGAACTACAGAGAGCAGATACGGCTAAGATTGACCTGCCAGATCGATTGGATACGGTTAAGATGAAGAACCAGAGATAGAGGCTACGGCTAAGATGAAGAACCAGATAGAGGGGATACGGCTAAGATGAGTAACCATAGAGAGCGGATACGGCTAAGATGAGGAACCAGAGAGAAATGCTGGAGATGTCAGTGAAATGAACTTCGAGAGATATCGACAATCAGTGACGCTCAGATTTCCAGCAATGCCTGAAAAGGGAACTTGAGAGCCACAGGGGTAAATAAATAATATCCATCATGCGATCGAGTTAAGTCAAGGGAGGAAGACAGGCAGATAAAATGAACTCACAAAGGGAGAAAGAGAATTTAAACTTATGTGAAACAACAACAGCGCAATGAAGGGCGTTAAGGGAGGTGTGAGGAATAAAGATTGGCCAAACGTGTCATCTCTCGACGGGTCCTGATCCCATTAACGAGGCTTAGAAATTCAGCGTCTTAAGGACTCGAGTCCGGAAACTCGGAAAAAAATCTCCTTCAATGCTAATAACTGAGATCGAAAAAGCTCATTTAAGCAAGTAAAAGTCGCCCCTCACCGTGTGTATAATTGCGTATATCAATATACTAATGCGTGTAAGTCTTTATGATTGAACACATGTGTGAATGCATATTTGTGCGTACTTTATCAATAGGACGTGGTAACGTTTTTTCGATAATTTTGACGCCGGAAGATAGGGGGGGGGGGAGTAACTTCTTTGGGACTTCTAAAAAAATTGTCCTTTTGAGATTAAGCCGTAAAATATTTTTGGGGGGTGGGGGGAGGTAAGGTTGGGATAAGGATTTGGGGGGGAGGAGGAGGACAGAGAAGGTGGATACTCTTTTCTTCCTGTCAAGGATGAGGTGACGGCACGACGTCGTATTCGAGGCGTTAAGAAAGAGCATCATCTTACCTGAAGGACCAATGATAAAGTACTTCCGCATTTCAAACAGCCATTAAGACCCCCCACCCCCCCGCCACTTGCCCCTTAACTGTCAAAATTTTATTATTTCGCGGGGCCGTTTCCCACGCCCATTTTCTCTCTCTTTTCTCTCATGCTCTATCTTTTTTTAT
The DNA here is from genome assembly GCA_963969495.1 of Ceratothoa steindachneri. Lineage (NCBI taxonomy): Eukaryota > Metazoa > Arthropoda > Malacostraca > Isopoda > Cymothoidae > Ceratothoa > Ceratothoa steindachneri. The sequence continues at coordinate 59,542,536 of OZ018332.1, read as the reverse complement.
CCCTCACTCTCTCTCCTTACCACCTTTTCCCTTCTCTCTCTCTCTATATATATTTTTCTCTTCCTAAATCTTTCTCTCTCTTTTCTCTGTCTATTTCGTCTCTCTCTCTCTCTCTTTGCTCTATATTTCTCTCTATTATCTTCCCTCTATTTTTATTCCAGTATCACTCTCTCTTTTTATCTTTCTCCATATACCTAAATATATATATATATATATATATATATATATATATATATATATATATATATATATATCAGTGGAAATAAATCTTGGCCTCATAACCGGAAGTTTCCCAATGCAGCTTTTTGGCCATCTTCAGATTCCTGTTCTTAGCGACTTTATTCCTGTTTATAATTTATAATAATATTAATCATCGTTAGTTTCCTTCAATTGCAGAGCTGTCCAATATTGACAGCGTTTGACACCCCTTATAATATATTGATGATGACGCTACTGATGAAGCAGTAGTATAACTAAATTTTCTTCACTATTACTACTTTGTTCTGCATCAGATGAACTGTCATGGCAATCTAATATGTCCCTTTTCGGCTAGGTTTTAGGGATCGTCAGCTGCTGTCTATACTTTGAAAGGATGCTGGTACCTCTCAGCAAAAGGGCAAATCACTCGTAACAATCTACAAATATAAAGCAATTGCGGGATATTAAGAATATTTAGATGATTTATAAATGTCAGGAAACAGATGGGTCTTTCAGATCTTATAATTGATATGGACGCCCACCATTTTCCTCGTCCACGGGTGTACGTCACTTCACTTTTGCTACACCTTGAAATACAGTTCTGCCCACTCTTAAAAGCTGAGGTAGCGGGGTACCTACACTGGAGGAAACAAAGAATATGGGGAACTTGTTTCCTCTGTTTTCACAGAAGATAGTAACTGTTACCAGTTGGCTTTGAGTTCGTGTTTGTTATGTTTGTGGTTGGTTTAAAAAAATTCACTTAGTTGATGGTTTGCGTATCTCCCTCTTTACATTAGCTTAATTATTTTAAATAATTGTGTTTTTTTGTCTGTTTATCCAGAGACCCATTTGTGATCCCTACTTTCATCTTTATCTTGGATCAAGCCCCTCCCCCCTTTCTTTCCCACGACCCTTTAATCACACATAGGCTCGTACCAGCTTATATCAAGTGGCATAGTTTGGGCATAAAGAGGTTAAGATCACTTGAAATATGACGCTAATTAACAGAGGTAGAGATGTTCCTTCTAACGAGCTGTTTTAGCCATGATGGACCTGCAGAAACCAGTGAATGTCCTAAATGACCTACTTCCATTCCAAGCGGTTTCAGCGGAAATAGAACTGCTTGATATCCCGGTTTCTCGCACTACACTTAGTCTTAAATGTTAGGTTGTGAAGAAATCATTTTATATACAAAGATAAAATGCATTTATTCAATCAATCATTTTCTGTGGCACCCACGGGGATGCATAGGTCTTCAATGAACTCACGACACCACGCTAATATCTTGAGCTAATGCGTCAAGATCTTCCCAAAAATTTATTCAGGAAAGTATTTTCAACGATTATTGAAAGTTATATCACATCGTTTTAATCAGTGGATGGGTTTCTTAAAGAATTTTTCGGTTTGAATGAAATATAGGATTTTATATACTTTTTTACCTCTATATCAGAGTAACCTTTGTCATTTAGGTGATCTTGTAATAATTTGGGTAGCTACATGGTACAAGGTCTGGTAAATATAGAGGATGAGGCAGACATTTCCAACCTAACGCAACTATTTAATTCTTCTGTATAACATGCATTGTGTAGGTGTGTAATTGTCGTAATGGAGGACAATTTCGGTTGGCCAGTAAAGGACGTTTTTTTTCAACGGTTTCGTTTAAACGTTGCAATTGTTGAACATCCGCAGTAAATGTTTGCTCATTTTCTTAGGAACTCAATGAATAATCCCTTCACATCCCACCAAAAGCAGAGAATACACTTCGAATGTTGGGAACCATTTCTAGGACTAGGATTTGGTTTTGGATTAATGTTAACTCTTCTTTTGGGCGCTTAATATGGAAGTAAAGAAATCACGTTTCACCTCCCGTAACAATTCTGCCCAGAAATCGTTCATTGGCAACTCGAGACAGTGATGACGTAATATTCACACGATGTAAACGTTGTCCTCCCTACAGTTCAAAATGGATCCAAACACCATTTTTGAAGCTTGAAAAAAACCTAGACATTAATCTAGCTTCATAAAGGCATATATATTACTACAGCTTTCCACAGATTTGAGAAGGGGACAAATGAATAAAAAAGATACTAGCGGGAAAAATGAGTAATTTAGAGCACTACAAATCCTTGGACAACAAGACCTAAACCACCATTGCTAAAAAGACTAAACTCAGATAACAAGGACTCATAAGGTAGGAACTTTAAAGCTATGGCCAGAATTTGAATTGACACAATTTGTGTCACATGGGTGGTATCTGTAAATGACACGAAAGGTGTAGGTGTTTTGGAAGAATCAAGCGAATCATGATTGTCATGAAGAGTATATGGCAGTTAAGTTAATTGTGCCATCCGTTTTTATAATTTATCGAAGAGATTTCCAAACCGGATAATGAAATTCGCATAAAGATCAAAATGATAATCACTGGCAAGCTCGTGGACATCAAGAGCCGTACATAATTGTGAGAGTGGAGCGAGTTAAGAAGAGCAAAAGTATTGCATTTTGTCCCCATCTAGTATAGAACAACTTCTTGAGGCTCAAGAGAGAGTTCTACTACGTCAGGGGAGTATGGATTGGAAATCGTTATGACCGTTTCCGTGGAATGGAAGAGTGATGTGTTGTGTGCGGTACGGAAGATATGGAAAGGACATTGTTATTATGATTGACTGTGGGCTTGATGATCTATGTTAAAAATGTTCTCAGAAATGCCCATATAAATATCCATATTAATATCCGTATAAATAACCATATAAATAACCATATAAATATCCTTATAAATAACCATATAAATATACATATAAATACACATATAAATATCCATATAAACTTCTATATATATATAAGTTTTTGAAAATGTTTTTTTGCTTAGTGGACAAGTAACCTTTCATGTTTTTGAGTTTAGGTTTATTTGAAACTTTTATTCGCAGGAATGTTTTTTGTATGTTTCGAGCTTTTATCAAAGTTCTTTCTAAGAGTTCAGAAAAAAATAAATATAATTATCGAATGATTTGGAATGAAAAAACATACAAATCGTGAAGTTCAAAAATGTATTAAAATTAGGGCTTTGGCGCTTTTTTACTATCATTTCGTATATAAAACAAATTTAGATGAAAAAAGAGATCTGACGAAGGTTTTTCTATATATCAAACCGGGTGAAGTAACTTATAAAAAGGTTTCAGGGTGAACATGTTGAAAAAAGTGTTTGGAAAATTCTTAACTAGATATAAATCTTCAAGGGATAAAGACAATATAATAAAAGGTGAAATAACTTTTAAAAAATGTTTCAGAGTATCTATGTTGAAAAAGGTGTTCAGGGTGTTAAAATAAAGTCTATAAAGGGGATTAAAAGAAGCGGTTAAGAATAGCAAATAGGCCGTAGGCCACACGCCGAAGGATTGCCTGTGGAACCAAGTTCTTTCTGTAAGAAAGAATACGAAGTATGGCTTGTATCTATATAATTTATGAAATAAATCTCCATATATGTTTTACATATGAATAAATAAATTGCAGCCTAAAATCTCAAAGTCTTCATTATTATAACGAGTCAAGAAGCGTCACTGAGATTAAAGACATCGGAGCAGATGGTGGCAATAAAGTTTTGTGGTCATAAAACGATGACTGTGATTTTTGCCATTGCGTGATGTGTTCTCTCGTTCTCTATACAAAGCTTTCCCAAAGTCTTTCTGCAGTAAAAAAAAAAGAATAGAGTGTGTTGAAAATTTTGTCCTTGTACTCGAACACATAGATTGTGATCCTTCTCAGTTTATTGGCAAAGATGTTATGCCAATTTTTATTCTTCTATTCTCTTGTTTTAACTGCAGACATTTATTTCGTTTTTCAACAAAGAAACTTTCTTACTGCCGAGCCGAGGGCCTTTTGGATCACCCAATACTTCAATAAACATCTGCTCTGAAGGACACGTTCTTGTGCGAAATACAAAGAGTGTTTGGGTAAATTTTCAACCTTCGAGGCTGTTCTTATCAGTCTATTGCCTATCTATTTGATTTTCCTTTCCAAAAGGTAAAAGGCTAACGTATTACGTTTAATCGGAAGAAACATCCCAATGCAGTTTGAAAAATACTCTATCAAATCACATAACTATTTCTTCCTTAATATTAAACGGTTTGAAACTTCATCACCATTAAAACGATGAAAACACTATGTAGGCTGAGTTTAGCCCGGAGATCCGGGCGTTTCTATGGAAACCTTAAACTAAGGGACTCGAGCTGTCTGCTTGGATTGCTGTCTTTGCCCAAATGGATGGCAAACTTAAGCGATGGCGTAAAATAATAGGGCACTCTAGGATGTATAAGAGGCACTGGCGAATATAAACTACCCTTCGCCTACACACAAAGACTTATACACAACCACACAATAAAATACGAAACTAAACATTTTCTAGTCATTTCACTTTTATTCCTTCCAAATTCCACTCTGTTTCAGCCTAAGTCTTCCCTTTCCATAAGAAACGTATACTTCTGTACATACCTTCTTTCTTTACGCTCTACCACACTGACATACATATCTAAATATACACACACATACATACAAGAGAGCTGCGGAAGGAAACATCACAGGGATATCTTTTTTCGACCTTTTTATGAGAACAGATAAATTTTAGCGTTTGAGTTTCATGGAATTTCGTCCTGAGAACTTTGCTCAGCAAAAGCTCTTCAGCCAGTTTTAAAGAAGGCAAATTATTACCACTCAATTAAACTTTACGAAATCCCGACTCAAATAAAAAGCTTTTAGGGACATATAATACTCTCTCTCTTTTTTTTTTTCTCTCTCTCTATCTATCTATCTATCTATATATATATATATATATATATATATATATATATATATATATATATATATATATATATATATATATTCAGGATGAAGGTGTACAACAGTAAAACGATTCATTTATTGCGATGTTTCGAGGTATACACTCACATCATCAGATACTATAAAAACCGCAAAGGATTACCTTAATGTGATATGATATTAAAGTTTAAAAGAGAATCAGAGGTCGCAAACTCGAACCAAAGTACCAAACAAATTTATGAACAGTTAAAATAAACACACAAACATGAACCATGCCACAAAAAAAGACTCACCTGAGAGAAAGAAGAATCAAAGAAGACAGAAAAGTGAAGAGAAGTAGCAATAAATAAGGTTGCTTTTGGGTGCGGCATGAATGTTGGTTGGTTAACTGTGATTGACAGTGGGAAAGAGGTTAAGTCTCTTTTTAAAAGAAGAATTGTACTGTATGAAAGAGATTCTAAGATACTAAGTGATGTGGAGTCTTGGAATAGAATGGTCGCGAATTGGTTATTTTTCATTTTTACAAAGAATATTTCAAATTCTTAGGCTGAATTCGAGATTCGAACTGACTCTGGCCTTCAGGGATGCTGTTTCTATAGGGCTGTTATACAACAATGCTGTTTCTATAGCCTTACCATTAAGGTACATACCAATTTTGAACTTATTAACACAAACTTTTCTTAAATCGGAATGTAAATACAATTTATTTAACACTTTGGGGAAGTGGGCACCGGCGATCTTATTTAGTGATCCAAGTTATGAGAGTACAGAAAAAAAATCAATATTGATTTTATAAATACAAGGTGGATATCCGTTGTTAACAAAATATCCATTTTAAAATTCAAACACCACGTGTATCACAGAGAAATTCGATGGTAATTAGTAAGCACAATTAAATTAAGTAGTAATTGTACTTAATTTGTAACAGAGATCATATATACTTTTAAAAAAAACAAGCCTAGTAGAAGTAGGCTTGCCATAAACAGAAGTCAGGAAAGAGCAGCTCGAACGAGAAATTAAAATGCCCAAAAGGAAAGTGAATTCTTTCGTTATTTTTTCTGTTCAAATTGAATATTTGGATGCAGCTGGTTTAAGCATTTAATAATTTATATATTTTCCAGTTCTGATTTAAAAATTAAGAAAATATCATCAACATTTTCGCCGCCCCCAAACCAACCTAACTTCATTGCTACTTTCCTTCTCTGTTCTTATTTTTCTTTGACTATTCTTTTAGGCGGGTGATCATTTTTGGAGTCGTGATTTCTCTCATTTTTGTGTTTATTTTAACTGTGCATAAATATTTTTTGGTCCTTTTGTTCCAGTTTAAGAGCCGTAATTCATTTTTAAAATTTTATATCATATCTCACGTTTTACGTTAAATCTTTACTATTTTTATAGTTCCAGATGTTTGGCCCGTATAGCTCGAAACGGCGCAATAAATGAATCCTGTCTCACCGGTGTTCATCTTCATCCTGAACCTGAAGTTTCGCCTCTATAAGAGCAACCCTCTACCATATAAAACTTCTCTTCTCTTTTTTTAAAGTCGCTCAGTTCACAACTCTACCACGCCTTTCACCAAAGGCTTGTTTTGGTATTTAGGAATGGGCTCCCCATTTCAGAGGATGAATCGCTTATGGAAATATAAGGCCCATGAATACGCTTCTCCCCAGCTTACCCCGATCCGAGAAACAGAGGGAGTGTCATCTTCTGTTTGCTTTGGCCACTGTCCTCATTCCAGCGCTTGATGAAGTAAACATATTTGCAAAGGAGAAGTGAGACTCAGATTGTGGACAAGAGGGCTGCTTGCCCATTATCCTCTTTTGCACTTAAAGCTCCACAATCCTATTAAGATCTATTTATCACACACAAGAGGTGTGACAATGTTATTCATTGTTACCTTACAGTTTTATAATGAACTCCATCCACCAATTTAGACTTATTTATACCCTCTTTTACTAGACTAGGAATTACAAGAAGATTTCAGAGACTAGTGACTGACATAAGACATCGGCATTATACTTCATAACTGATTCAACCTTGTTCGCCGAGAACATGTTCCCACACAATTGTTACCTCTCATTCTCCCTCTAATTCATTGTTGTTGAGTGAACAACGGTACTCAACTCTTGTTATCTTGTAGTCAAAATTAAAATAGAATATATATATATATATATATATATATATATATATATATATATATATATATATATATATATATATATATATATATATATATATATATATATATATATATATATATATATATATATATATATATATATATATATATATATATATATACATATATATATGAAAAGAAACTCAGAACTTGCACGTGAGTCAAAATTATGATAAATAACACCCACAAGGAAAATGGAAAAACGATTCTGAGCGCTTTCGTCTTTATTCTAAAAGACCTCAGCACCAAACTGATGTTCATAATTTTTGTCAACAATCTGCATTATTTTTACATATCTATAGTCAGGATCATACTATTAATTGGAATAGTGCTAAGCCTATTATTAAATGTACAAACTACATTTCAAGAAATATTTTGAAGTGTATTAAATCACAAATTAAAGTATTTAAAGAATTTGTACCCCCTAGTTAGGGTTTTGATGCAGGTAGTCGTTTTAACCCCGCACTCCTTACTATTTAAGATATTGTCTGTCCTGACCTACGTTATTCCATGAAGAGGTCTTTTAGAATAAAGACGAAAGCGCTCAGAATCGTTTTTCCATGTTCTTTGTGGGTGTTATTATATATATATATATATATATATATATATATATATATATATATATATATATATATATATATATATATATATATATATATATATATATATATATATATATATATATATATATATTGGTGTAGATGGAGTAGGTGAAAATGAATGGAGATTTATATCCCCATATTCACTTCCATGCCATTGAGGCACTCCTCCAGATGTTAGCTGCAGCACGATTGCCCATGCTCTACCTGACACTCCACGGATTGCGATTAAATTAATACTGATTAATTATTAACAAATTTGAAGCGAGGAGAAGAAAGCGTGTGATGTATGTATATATTAAACATGGCCTGTCCAAAAAATATAATTCCCATAGGAAACTTAAATAATTTCTAAAGGTTTAACTATACCTATAAATATATAAATTAGTATAAATGAAAAATCATACTTTATATGATTTATATTTATTACTTTACTACTAAACTATATAGTGTTCCACCTATATCTAAATATTTTTGATCAGTTATTATAACTTCGCTATTTTTTGCCTGACTTAGATTGAATATAAAATGATTTTTCTCCTAAATCTTTTTATTAACAAATTAAAGTAAATTATTTTTTATCTTTATCGGTAAAATAATAGTATAGATATAATTAAAAGGTTTCAGAAATAAGGCGAAACACCCTGTAGAAAAGCAAAAAAAAAAACGGAGCTGAATTTTTCGACCCATTCAAGAATCATTCGTTTCTGAAAGTCTTTTTAAGGCCCAATTTTTTTTAGAATCTTTCTTGGAGCGACCCTAGGCAAGGGCATAGTATGATGTGATGAGAAGTGAGACTACTTGAACCCTTGAACCGTGATATAAGTCATTATAAAAGTTTAATTTGCATAAAGGAGACGAGATGAATCCTAAATTATAGATATTTTTAACAATATATTGATTTCGGTTCAATTAAATAGTGTGTCTCGTAAAGAATGATGACTAAAGGGCCAATATTAGCGTTTTATAAGACCATTCTTTTGGGGACACCCTGTATATGTAAATAAATAGATGTCTTTCGGGGGTCACATATCAAATTGACCCAACACTTGAAGTAAATTCGAGTAACAAATAAATAAACAATCAATTCCGCAGTAATTCAGTGATTACTAAAGACATACATATAATTATAATAAGGTTTAATTATTTTGATTAACGAGCTGTAATCAGTTAAAAGGAATAATTAGGACGTCACATATTTTAGCTAAATGTGCTGAATTAATGGGTATTTAAACGTTAAGTTAAAATAGGTAATTTATTTTATTACCATAAAAATGAATTAAAACGTGAATTAAAATGAATTTATCAATATGTCAGATTTATTATAGCTTAACGTGATTTGGGGGCGAAATTAGAACGGATAGCGTTAAATGCAGCCAAATAAATAAAACCATATTTATTTTGTTTGGGGGAAATGTTATACTATTAAATTTAACAGAAATTTAGATTTAATGTTTAAACTGGAGGGTTTTAATTTATACGAGTCAGGACAACTTAGTGTATCGTCAAAAATAAGACTAATTTTATCTTGTTTGGTAGTTATTAACTTATATTAAATTATCGAATTCTTTTTAGAAACTATTAAAAAGTAAATTTTATTTTTTCGGACAAAATTAACACCAAATTTCATACACTCTGATAATTTCTTTTAGAAAAATTGAAGATATAAATCCTTTTATAATCGTATCTAATACCACGAGAATAAATAGAATTTTATCAACTCGTAGAAATTTTTATTTTGCAAAGATGTTAAAATCCTCACCTAATTTCAAAATTAAATACCGCTTTTTAAGTGAGGATTTTAACATCTTTGTAAAATAAAAATTTCTACGAGTTGATAAAATTCTATTTATTCTCGTGGTATTAGATACGATTGTAAAAGGATTTATATCTTCAATTTTTAAATTTGTTTTTTAGGAGAATGTATGAAATTTGGTGTTAATTTTGTCCGAAAAAGTAAAATTTACTCTCTACTAGTTGATAAAAAGAATTCGATAATTTAATATAGTTTATAATGAGTTGTTAAAAAAGCCAAAATATTTCCAGGAGAATTGAAATTCATCCAGAATTTCATTTCCGCATCGAACACCATCCCATAGTGTTAGTTCAATGGCAATTGAGCCACATGTGGTACACAAAATTTTCAGGAATTCACATTCTTTTAAGTATGAGCCATTGTTCTTATCTGTTACGACACTATGAGATTGTTACAATGACACTAATATAGAAATTAAACATGTTAATTAATCGCTCATTATTGTGTCAACAAAGCTTATCTTATTAACTACCTACATCATTAAATAAAGCACCACGAAACGTGACTCAAACTACCAAACAAGTCTTTTTTTAAGATAAACACCTTTTAATATCAATTTACCGTTATTTAAATTGAATAAACTCCAGAATTCGTGATTACGTGACGCCAAAACCTCAGCATTCGAGTTTACTGCAACAAACCGCTAAATTCAGTAGTAACACGACCGGAGCGATTTTTAACATCATTAATTATGTCTTTCACAGAATGGCAATGCATTTAATGGCATTAATTTAGATTTACGACTGTTAACTCACTATACAGACGAAACAGTAAGGGGGGAACATAATTCATTCTCGCGGAAGTCCATTAACAAGCCATTCCAATTAAGTAAATTCGGTATTACTGCCTAAAGACCTGATATAGGGATTTATCTAGGGATTTATGGGAGTTTGTGCATAATGTTGACTTAAAGAACTTATAAAGAGCTTTCTTTAGTTGGGTAAAAAAATAAGCCAAAATATTGCCATATATTTTATTCTTTATTCAGTATTCCTTTTTTACATTAATAATAAATAAATAAAAAATAAAATACTATATGCCTATATTTGGCTCAACCTGTAAGTACAGGGTGAACCAACTGTAGGTATATAGTATTTTATTTTGCATGTATTTATTATTTCTGTAAAATGAAAACCTTACGCTATTCCATCTAGTTCATTGATGAGGTCTCTAAGTTAGATAATGAAATAAATCTACATAAAGATCAATACGACATTCACTGCCACGCTTCTTCCCTTGCACGCTTCGTTGGGAAGCGTGCAAGTGCGAATGCACAGCGAATGCACTATGATTTGATACCCTCTAAGGACCATGGGATTCTTCGTAAGCCATGGAAGAAATCTCTTTTCTATATTAGGGGAGTGTGGACTGAAGACCACCTTAGGCGGATTACTTAGACGGAATAGTGATCTGTTGTGTGTGCAAGGTAAGGAAGTGAAAGGAAAAGTGGCGTTGTGATTGGCTACGCTTATATTTTTTTCTATATGAAGTCTTATGTGAAGACCTTTGAAAAGACCTATGTGAATACCTGTGTGATGACCTATGTGAAGACCTTTGAGAAGAACTATGTGAAGGCGTTTAAGAAGTCCCATATGAAGACCTATGCGAATACAGGTGCGAAGACTTTTGTGAAAACCTATGCGAAGACTTTTGAACATACATGTGAAAGACATTTGGAAAGACGTGTGAAGACCTATGTGACGATATATGTGAAGACCCTTGCACTCCTGTTACTCAACACATGAGATTACGGTGAATCATCAAGCCTTGATAGAGGCTATTAAAGGGAAACACGGGAATTAACCAAATATTAAGTATTTTTAACAATATATTGATTTAAGTTAAAGTAAATACAGGGTGTCCCATAAAAATGATGCTGAAAGGGATATTATTAGCATTTTATACGATCATTCTTTTGGGGACACCCTGTATATGCAAATAATTGGATCTCTTTCGTGGTCACTTAATAAGTCAAAACCTCGCATTTGAGCAAAATTCGAGTAATGAATTAAACTGTCAAGTCGTCAAATTGTTCTCGCTACTGACGAAGTTTGCAAACCGAAATCATCCTTGAGCATTTTTACCGTTCTCTCTATTTATTTCCTTTTCTTTAATTTGTTTCCTCTTTTTTTCTCGCATGTCCTTCAATTCAGCTTTCTTCCTTATTTCAATTAAAATAATCCCTTTGACTGCAAGGTAATAATTTATTACCATTATTATTACTGATACTATTGACCTGGTAATAATAAAAAGTAGGGATTAATTGAATTTAAGATCTATTCTATTTAAAGTTAAATTCACTTTGACCAGAGAGTCAATTTTTAACAATTTAATAGAGTAAAATTTCTCATTATTCAATCTCTTCTTTTTTTTCTTCTTCTTCTCGGCTTTTCCCTATCTGGGGTCGCCGTTCTTGTTGAGTCGCTTCCAAAGACTTGTGTTTAGTGAACTTCTTCTATTTAGTCCTTTCTCTCTCATGTCACTCACACAGTCTTTGCATCTTATTTTTTGGTCTTCCTCTTCTTTGGGTCCACTCTACCTCCATATTCATCACTTCCCTCGCTACATACCGTTCTTTATCTTCTTTTCTCGAATGTGCCCAAACCATCTAAATCTTGCTACTTGTACTTTACTCGATAGTTCGGTTACTTTCACCGATCCTTGAATTCGTTCGTTTCTAACTTTGTCTCTGAGGGCCAATCCTGACATCCACCTCAGCATCTTCATCTTTACTACATCGAGTCTTCTTTCTTTCGTTTTCTTCAGTGGAGCTGTTTGCAGTCCATAAGTCATACGGGTCTCACTACTGTCTTATGGACTTTGCCTTTTAGTTTTTCGGGGACTCTTCCGTCACAAATTACTCCTGAGACCCTTTGCCCAATCTGCAATTGGCAATAGCGATTGGCCACACATATTCCCTGAGTGTAACGTAATGTCAAAGTTTGATTAAATAAGTGTGACTGCACTGCAGGCATGATTATATTATAATAAAATTGTGAAATTAGTTACTTTACCGTTAGTAAACTTAAAAAAACCATTCATTAGTAATTTGAAATAAACAAGTTAAAATAGAAAGAAAAATGCCTTCAGGTTAATAACCTTTTACCATTATATTGGAATTGAGGAAAATAACGAAATAAAATTAGTGTAAAATATAAGAATGTAGATGGCAAAGAAAATTCAATTAAAAACGCACCTCTCCCTAGTCAGCGAGAAATGATGAACAAGAGTAGTTCGCAGTTTCTATAGCAACAAGAAACCACCTCCAACACTGTATCGCAGACACCTTGGAGACGCTCTTCCTACAGTCGAAGCAAGTAAGTGACTGCATCAAAAGACCAAACTAACAGTCCTAAAAATGACGGTATTAATTGGGTATTTTAACCTTCACTACTGCCGTCACAGTACACGGGATCGTGGGTGCAAGGGATCGATTTCATCAATCCATGGGAGCAAGGGATCGTTTTGATCCACCCGTGGGTGCAAGGGATTGTCTTCATCCACCCGTGAGTGCAAAGGATGGTTTCCATCCGCCCGTTGGTGCAAGGGATCGTTTTATCCCCCATGGGTGCAAGGGATTGTTTTAATTTACCCGTTGGTGTAAGGAATCGTTTTCATCAACCCATGCGTGCAAGTGATCCTTTTCATCAACCCATAGGTGGAATGGATCGTTTTCATCAACTGGTGAATCAATGGATCGTTTGTATCCACCTGTGGGTGCAAGGGATCATTTTCCTTCACCCGTGAGTGTAAGGCATCGTTTTCATACACCCGTGAATGCAAGGGATCGTTTTCATACACCAGGTGTTGCAAGGGATCGTTTTCATACACAAAGTGTTGCAAGGGATCATTTTCATCTACCTGTTAGTTCAAGGGATCGTTTCCAATTAACAATGGGCGCAAAGGATCACTTTCTTTACCTTTGAGTGCAAGTGACCGTTTCCATCCCCACGGATTGCAAGGGGTCGTTTTAATCACCTCGTTGGTGCAAGAGATGGTTTTCATCAAACCGTGGGTGTAGGGCATCGTTTTCATCCGCCCATGTGTGCAAGGGATTGTTTTCCTCTACCCTTGAAAGCAAGGGTCTTTTTCATCCACCCGTGAGTGCAAGGATCGTTTTCATCAACCCTGGCTGTGAGGGATCGTTTTCACTTGCCCGTTCGTGTAAGGGATCTTTTTTATACACTTTTGAGTGCAAGTGATCGTTTTTATCCACCCATGAGAGCAAGGGATCGTTTTTATCCACTCTTAGGTGTAAGGGATCGTTTTCATCCACCCGTATGTGCAATGGATCGTTTCCATCCCCTTGAGTACAAGGTATCGTTTTCATCCACCATTGGTAAAAGGGATCGTTTTTATCCCCCCTTGAGTGCAAGGTATTCTTTACATCCACCGTGGGTGAAAGGGATCGTTTTCACTCATCCGTGAGTGCAAGAGATCGTTTTCATCCAAACGTGGGTGCAAGGGGCGTTTCTATCTACTCGTGAGTGCAAAGGATCGTTTTCATCCACCCGTGAGTGCAAGGGATAGTTTTCATCCACCCGTGTTTGTAAGGGATCGTTTTCATCCACCCATGAGGGCAAGGGATCGTTTTTATCCACCCTTGGGTGCAAGGGATCGTTTTCATCAAACCTTGACTGCAAGAGTCCTTTTCATCCACCCGTGTGTGTAAATGATCATTTTCATCCACCTGTTGATGCAAGCGATCGTTTTCATCTACTTGTGTCTGCAAAGGATATTTTTATCCACGTTCGGTACAAGGGATCGTTTTCATCCACTGTGGGTGCAAGGAATCGTTTTCCTCCAACCGTGGGTACAATGAATCTTTAATATCCACCTCTGGGTGCAAATCATCGTTTTCATTCACTCGTGAGTGCAAGGGATCGTTTTCGTCCACGCGTGAGTGCGAGTGATCGTTTACATCCACCTGTGGATGCGATGGGTCGTTCTCACCCACATGTGGATGCAAGGGATCGCTTTCATCCACCGTGAGTGCAAGGGATCGTTTTCATCAAGCCGTTGGTATAAGGGAATGTTTTAATCCATCCCTGGGTGCAAGTGATTGTTTTCACTCATCTGTGAGTGCAGGGCATCTTTTCATCCACAAGTCGGTTCAAGAGATCATTTTAATCCACCCGTGTGTTCAAGGGATCATTTTAATTCACCTTGGGTTCAAAGGATCATTTTCATCCACCCGTGAGTGCAAAGGATCGTTTCCTCCACCGGTTTGTGCAAGGGATTGTTTTCATCCACTCGTGGGTTCAAGGGATATTTTTCCTCCACCGTGGGCGCTTGGCATTGATTTCATCCAGCAGTGGGTGCAAGAGATAGTTTTCATCTATCCGTGGCTGCAATGGCTTGTTTTTATTCACCCGTTTTAGCAAGGGATCGTTTTCAGCCACCCATGATGCAAGGGATCGTTTGCATCCACATGTGGGTGCAAGGGATCGTTTTTATCCACCCACGATGCAATGATTGTTTTCATCCACCATTAGGTGCAAGAGATCGTTTTCATCCAACCGAGGGTGCAAGTGATTGTGTTCATGCACCCGTTTGTGCAAGGGATCGTTTTGATCCACCCTTGACTGCAAGGGATCGTTTTCATCCAACCGTGGATGCAAGGGAGCGTTTTGATCCACCCATGGATAAAATGTATTGTTTTCATTCACGTGAGGGTGCAAAGGATCGTTTTCATACACCCTTGAATGTAAGGATCGTTTTCAGCCACCGTGGGTGCAAGGCATCGTTTTCATTCCCCCCAGTGTGCAAGGGATTGTTTTCTTCCGTATTTGACTGCATGGGTATTTTTGATCCACTCGTGAGTGCAAGGGATTGTTTTTATCAACCCTGGGTGCAAGGGATCGTTTTCATCAACCTTGGGCGCAAGGGATCGTTTTCATCCACCCTTGGTGCAAAGGATCGTTTTCATTCACGCGTTCGTGTAATGGATTGTTTTCATACACTCGTGGGTGCAAGTGACCGTTTTCATCCACCCATGGGAGCAAGGGATAGTTTTTATCCGCCCCATTGGTGTAAAGGATTGTTTTCATCCACTCGTAGGTGCAAGGGATCGTTTTTATCCACCCTTGAGTGCAAAGGAACGTTTTCATTCACCCGTTCGTGTAATGGATTGTTTTCATACACTCTTGGGTGCAAGTGACCGTTTTGATCCACCCATGGGAGCAAGGGATAGTTTTTATCCACCCCTGGGTGTCAAGGATTGTTTTCATCCACTTGTAGGTGCAAGGGATCGTTTTCATCTACCCTTGAGTGCAAAGGCTCGTTTTCCTCCACCAATGGGAGCAAGGGATAGTTTTTATCCACCCCTGGGTGTAAGGGATTGTTTTCATCCCCTCTTGAGTGCAAGGTATCGTTTTTATCCAGCGTGGGTGAAAGGGATAGGTTTCACTAATCCGTGGGTGCAAGGGATCGTTTTCATCCAAATGTGGGTGCAAGGGACGTTTTATTTCACTTGTCAGTGCATGGGATCGTTTACATCCACCCGTGAGTTCAAGCGATCGTTTTCATCCACCCCTGTTTGCAAGGGATCGTCCTCATACCCCCTTTGGTGCAAGGGATGGATTTCATGCAACCGTGCATGCAAGGGATCGTTTTCATTCATCCTTGGGTGCAATGGATCGTTTTCATCAAACCTTGAGTGCAAGAGTCTTTTTAATCCACTCGTGGGTGCAAAATTATCCTTTTCATCCACCTGTTGATGCAAGCGATCGTTTTCATCTACTCGTGTGTGCAAAAGATCTTTTTCATCCACCTTTGGTGTAAGGGATCGGTTTCATCCACCGTGAGAGCAAGAGAGCGTTTTCATCCACCCGTTGCTTCAATGGATCGTTTAAAGCCACCTGTTGGTGCAAGGGATCGTTTTCATCCACCGTGGTTCCAAGGGATCATTTTCAGCCACTTGTGGGTTCAAGGGATCGTTTTCATCCACCGTGGGTGAAAGGAACCTTTTTCCTCCAACCGTACTTGCAAGAAATTGTTTTCATCCACCCATGGGTGAAAGTGATCGTTGTCATCCCCTGTCGGTGCCAGGGATCCTTTTCATCCACCTGTGGGTGCAAGGCATCGCTTTCATCCACCGTAAGTGCAAGAGATCGCTTTCATCCAGCTGTTGGTGCAAGGGATCGTTTTCATCCACACGTGAGTGCAAAGGATCGTTTTCATCCACCCGTGGGTGCAAGGGATCGTTTTCATTGATTTGTGGGCGCAGGGCATCGTTTTCATCCACCTGTCGGTTCAAGGGATCATTTTCATCGACCGTGGGTGCAAGGGATAATTTTAATTCACCCATGGGTTCAAAGGATCATTTTCATCCACCCGTGGGTGCAAGGGATCGTTTTCATTGATTTGTGAGCGCAGGGCATCGTTTTCATCCACCTGTCGGTTCAAGGGATCATTTTCATCCACTCGTGGGTGCAAGAGATCGTTTTCACCCATCCATGGCTGCAATGGCTTGTTTTCATCTACTCCTTTATGAAAGGGATCGTTTTCATCCACCCATGATGCAACGCAATTGATTTTTTCAACGAATTTTGTTTTGTTTTTTAAATCAATTAAATGACCATAATTGGTAAAGAAAATTAGCGTGTAATTGGACACAGGATTCGTATGTCCGATATGTATTAATTTACAGTTGTCCAAGTTGATAGGCATCTGCCAAACGTCAGACCAATCTCCTGGTCGGCGCAGGTCGTCTTGGATCCTTTCCGTCTTCCTGCGAGGCTACCCATCAGCCTAGGAGTGTGCCGATCTCGACAGCACTTTGCTGCCTTCGAGAGAGTCGTTAAAGATCTTGGCTAGAAGAGTGACTACTTCTTTCTTAACTTCCTGCAACACCCTTGGAAAAAAAAGCCATTAAGTCTTGACGACTTGGATGCATTCAGCTTTCCCAGCATAGTTGCAACCTCTTTAGCATTGGTATTAAATTATTCTAAAGGGGCGGCTCCTGCTACAAAGTACATGTTAGGAGTTGGATCCTCACCATTCTCCTCCTCTGTGAATACCAAAGAAAAGTAACCATTGAGCACATTGGCAATGGCAAGTTTTGAGTCTTTTAGGATCCCATCGCTGTCCTTTAGAGAACCTTTACGATGACGGACTGAGTGACGACTATTTACGCAGATGCAAAACTCCTTTGTATTTTCATTTTCTAGCATATTACCTATGTAACCCAATGTGGTCATAAGATTTGTTGGGTAATAATTAATCTATAAGCAATCAAAAGAACAGATCATATATAATGAAACAAACAGAAATGTATTGAAATCCAATAGAATACCCTTAATACTTGAGAAATTAATTACCATCCCTATTAAAAATAGTACAAATTAGACAAGTACTCAACAATTAGTCCGCAGACATTTCTTTGGGTGGACCTTGAGGGCTTAAAAATATTAGAGTTCAATGTATTGATTGGTGTTTTCGGAAAATCAAAGAAACCATTATTTTATGTATTATATATTTTGGGCCTTCCTTGGTCAAAAGTTTGATCACTGCGCGGTGCTCAACCTTCTCCATTGTTGAAAAATTTGTGACTGACGATCTGCGATCAGCTACTGCTTCTTAAATAGACGAGGCAGGAGCGTGCGGCTGCAGATACTAACTTGTCATAACTTGTCCTAACACCCCAACAAACAGCCATCCCCTTTCCTCTGTTTTGCCCTACCGATTCGCAAAACCTATTGACCGCCCCTGGTATATGGGCTGTTTTTCATTTACGGGAACTGGAGCAGTAACAATTTTGCACAAGAACACTGCTATGAACTCAAAATGGTCCTAAAACATGATTCATCAACACCTTTTCCAAATAGTTTAGGACCAATTTAGGGGAAATAACTGTATTTTTCAGCATGATGGCGCACCTTGTCACAAAGCAAAAATAACATCAAACCTTTGGGACCTTTGCCCGAAAATTCGACAGATTTAAACTCAGTAGAGAATTTGCGAGCGATAATCAAACTGGCGCTTGATAAACAGAAGGCATCCAATTGTGAGCGGTTGCGGTTGCTATTGAACAAAAGTGGATAAATATCAGTCAAGATATCACAAATTTGGTCTCCAGCATTTAAAAACAAATTGAAGTACTCGTAAATAACAAGGAACATCATTGTAAATATTGACCTCACGCATCAATTGACTGAATTTATTAAAAAAATGGGTTTGGTATTTAATTTTTTGTATATTTCGCCTTCAAATCATGATGCAAGTTGTCAACCGTTTGGCTGTGAGAAAGGCCCTTGAAAATGCCGCGAAGCTCATAATGACTGCGCTTGCGGAGAAGAAAGTCTCGATGCCCACGGTGCCCAGGGCCGTCAAAGAGGAGGGCGTTAAAAGCTTGAGGTGCGTAGAAAGGCCTCTGTTTACCAACAGTATGCCAGAACAATGTCAGGAGCTCTGTTGTCGCCTTCTCAACGACTTGAATCGTCATGGCAATCGAATTCTCTTTTTTTTATGATAAAAAACCCCTTCACGGTCGATCCGCTCATCAACAATGGAGAGACCGGGTAGTAAGGTTTGGCTAGGACGTCTCCGAGGTCCTCGCCCTGTCCACGTCAAAGCACTTGGCCTCCCTCATGATGCTCGGCGTCGTGGATTCGAAGGGGGAGAATATAGTGTCAGTGTGGTTCGCGGCCGATTACAGGGACATCTTGGCCACGAAAGTCCTGCTAACCCGAGTGAGAAACATCACGAAGAAGGCGGGATGCGCCTTCTTCGTGCAAGACCGTGCAAGAGTGGTTGGGGTCGAACCTGAACTTCTGGTGGAAGGACCTTTCTTTGGTTGCCGCAGTCACCCGAGCTCAATCCCCTCGACTACAGCGTGTAGGAACGTGTCGAGGGCGAGGCCTTCAAGGTCAGCCACAGCCATGTCGACCAACTGCATTCCTCCGTCAACCGCGTTTGGGCCACCGGAAGGAAGGACTTCGTACGCAACATGTGCGTGGCCTTCAGGAGTCGTCTAGAGGGCTTGCATGGCTCCAAGGGCGGCCACATTGATTAATACCACAATGTAGACAGTTATTTATATATTATAACAATAAAACTGCGTCTAACTGCATTAAAACATTTATTGTGACCTTTGGTAGCAGCATCGTTTCAAGTGTAACAAGACTTTTGCAATACCCGGTAGTTCCTATTATTATTTTTATTATTATTATATTGTTATCTCTCCTAGCCTTTAGTTAGTCGGTGGATGGCAGATTTTTAAGAAATCAGATAAGTAAGAATATGGAGAATGAAGGAAAAAAATTCCCAAGCGAGGTCATTTATCGTTTCCATGGTTACGCGTTTCCCGTGTGGGTGACCACTGCCATGTCAAACCATTAATCTGGTTCACTGCCATCGGTGATAAATGATTCTTGAAATTCAAAGATTAAAATTACTATATTTATTATCACCAGAGCTCTTTTTTGGAAATAAGTTTACATGTTAATGGTAGAAGAATTTGCAGTTTTCTAAAAATCTCTTTTATACTACGTTATATTCAAAACGAGGTTAACTAATTTAAGTAATATAATTACATAATCAGATTATCTAAATTTTAATTACAATTTTTCAAAATCTTGAAATCTTACATTTAGATTAAAATTTTAAATTTCAACGCACCTTTGATAACTTCCTTATTCCCACGTTTATCTTCGCACCTATGCCTTCATTCTACACTCCCCTCTCACCTCTCCCCTCAACTCACCCTCTTCTCCCTTCATTATCCTCTGTCACCCCCGTTCCGCCTGGTAGGGGAAAATCGCCAAAATGGCCGCTCCCCTCGTCAAGGGATTAAGTTGCAACATCAGCATTTTTACGATCGTTTCCCTCCGTTTTGGCATCGGCAGAAGAGTGAGGGGGAGGTAGAGGGAAGGAAGAACGATGGGATATTGGGGGAAACATAAAACCCCTCCCTTTGCCAAACTTTGCCGATGAGGGGAAAGTTGGAACATGAAAACTCTCCTTCACTGACGACAGGGGAATGACCCTTTTGATTTATGCTCTCCCCTCGTTTCAATGAGGGAAAAATCAAGAGAGAAGGGTTGGGGATGTGAAGAAGAGGGAGGACACTTGCAGAATCGGGTGCGCAAAGACCGGAAAGGGAAGAGATGAAACGACGGTAAACACGAGGGGAAATATTAGCATAAACTACATGCAGAGACATGTGCGCGAATTTCCCCTTTATATGTGCGTTTCTTTGCATGCGTTCTACCTTCTCGTATGCACATATGATTGCATGGGTGCGCGAAAGGAGATTTTCTTTCATGTGCGTGAGGAAGTACCCCGTCAAGAGCGTGTCATCTCGTGAATATGTTTAAGTTTGTGTGTGACTGTACCAATGTGTGCAAGCTGATTCATTCATGGGCGAGATATATTTTTGCTTACATGGTCGTATTATTTACTTAATTCACGTATATAGTCATCAATTATGGATATGGTGTTTGTTTAGGTAGGTTTTTAATAAACGATGGTAGTTCTGGATATAGGTAAGCAGGTAGATAAGTAGGTAGTGAAGATTGTGTATGTGTGGATACGTAGATTGTAAAAGTGTTGTAATTAGGTAAGTAGAGGGTGTTCTGAATTTCTTCCTTGGTTGACCGCGTTCTTTTATTGTGGGAACAACACTTACACTGTTCCTCTTTTTCCCCTTTACCTGCTCCAATAGCGAGGGAAAATAGGGCAGTCTAAAAACAAAAGCCAAGGGGAAATAGAGAAGAGACGACAATATGAAAAAGACGAACGAGAAATAAACAAGATCCGATAACCAACAGAAGAAAACAGAAGTTTAAAATAACCAAAAATGAAAAAAAAAGTAATTTAATATGCAAGCAGTATAAAAATCAGAAAAACTAAAATAAATACTATGATTTTTTTTCTATACTATTATAAAGGAAATTAAAGAGACTAAACCCACCCCCAAAAAACGAAAAATAGAATAGAGAATCCCGAAGAATAAATAAATTGAAAGAAATAAATCGAAAAATACAAAGTAGAAAATTTTAAAAAATAGAAAAAGCCATAATTCAAGGCTAAAAAAAACCGTGAAGAAAACCTTATTTAAAAGCGGGAAATAGACTCTTTAACGAATTAGGTGATTGACAGACAGGAAAAGAAAAAAATAATAAAACCCACCAAGGAAAATATGGGGTCCCACAGAAAAGACTTTCAAACCCCAAATGTAAGGCCATAGTGACTTGAGACCCCCAAGGTCAAACAGCCTGGGACTAGTCCGAGCACTAACAGGGTTCGATTTTACGAACAAACGGATCTAGAATGGAGGATATCAAGATGTCCATTAATTTGTTTCACGAAAAGATCTAGAATCCCCCCCCCACACCACACCCTTTCCAGGCAATGGGGGTGTTGGCTGTAGCATCGTTCCTTCCAGGCCCAAACACTTGCAGTTGAATTTGCTGAAGGGAATCTTCTTTACTTCCTCCATCTTCACTACTGGCGTAGTTGCCCTCTCTGGTTTTCGCTCCTTTGTTTCAGTACCCCTCACTATCACTCATTGTTCGAACCCATTAATGAGAATCGAAAATCGTGTCCATTAAACAGATACAAATTACTAGAGTTTAGATTTGTACTTGCTTCAATTGGGGAAAATGAAAGCGGTTCCAAGCATTTTTATTCTTTATAAAATAGGTTCACCGAAAACGACTTGAATGACTTTCTTTTAACCGCGGGTAAAATACACCTTCGATATCATGTAATTTGGGTGATATTATCTACTCTCTCTCATATTCGGATGTTACGAAAGTGAAAACAAAGGAATAAGAAAGAAAACAATAAAAAACTGAAGACAAACAAGAAAAGAAGAAAATAATGAAAAAGGGCACGAAGAAGAGGCAACAATGAAGGTAGAGATATAAGAACAATTAAAAGTATGATAAATAACAAGAATAGGAATCGAGAAAATTAAGAAATATATAGGGAAACTAATATCCAGGAACAGGAGAGAAAACAGAACAAAAATAAGCTTGACTTCAAATGTGTTATAAAGAATAAAACAATGAACGACAATAACATAATAAAATAGAGAAAAGGATTCAAAGTTGTTGTTACATCCCTTATTTGAATAAGCCAATTTTCACGAACAAGATGGAATACAGAACAAAAATAAGCCATGCTTTAAATACTAAAAAAAGACAAAAATAAAAAAATCCATTGAAAAAATAAAGAAAGTAAAGGTAATTTACGCAAATACATTGAAATATAGAGCAAAAGGAATTGGTTCCATTCGTGCCGAATAAAGAGCTTGAAATTTGCAGGTGGCAAAGGCAATTATGTTTATCGCTTCTTCATAAATCTGCCTCAAATGCAAACTTTGGATCTGTCATTAGTAAGCATATATCATAGTTCAATTTGAGTAAAATGTAGCCTTAATCAGGCCCCCAAATTCGGACTTTCCCCGCCCTGTAAAGCCTGAAATCCAATAATGATAGTGCCACAGTGTCAGAGGGCCATAACTCAGTTTCTGTTATGAGCTTCCTTCTTCAGCTCATTAAGGGGAGATGAAGACATTGTAACACCTCTCGCGTATGACACCCGATGCGAGCCCAATTGTGGCACCCAGCCGCGCGCTTTGACGCGGAGTGCCACAATCAGTCAACGTTGGCACTCATTTAGAGAGGAGAGAGACGGCTCGGTTTTATTACAAGGCTTCAAATGTGAGAGGAGCAATGGCTTGTGGCAGCAGTAAAAAAATTACCGCGAGTTAATTAACTTACTAGCGATAATCTTTCACGCACATACAGATTTACATATGTGCACACGAGATAATATTAATTAAGAATGCGTTAATGCATTTACATATATGCGATTCTTATGACGTCAAAATAAGCAGATATACAAATTTGGCACACATGAATGGGGTCGTGTTTAGTGAGTAAAAGATAAATAATTATAATTGAATAGTTAGCATGGATCTTGATCTAACTGACAAGAAACACATGAGGATTCCGGTTATTTTATATCAAAATTCTACAGCATTGAAATTCCAGTTATTTAACATTACGGATAATTGACATTCGGTTATTTTTTCCTCCGATTATGTTATATTTCAGTTATTGACATTTCATTATTTGGGCATTCCATTCATTTAATATTTCGTTTATTTAACATTCCATTTATATTACATCATGCTTATTTAACGCCTCGTTTAATTGGCATTATACTATTAGCTTATTCCGGTTGTTTAACATTTCCTTTATTTTATATTCCAAGTAGGTTGTCACTCTACTAATTGGCATTCCGTTATTTGGGTATTTCGGTAATTTAAAAGTCCGTATATTTTACCCTCTGATTGTGACTTGTCGTTATTTGGCCTTCCATTAATTTTTAATTCCGGTTATTTAACATTCTAATTAATTTAGCCTACTATTGTGTGACTTGCCATTATTTGGCCATTCCATTTATTTAATATTTAGTTTATTTTGCATTCCAATTGTCACATTCCGGTTTAGGGCATTTGGTTATTTAACATTCCGGTTTTGGGCATTTAGTTATTTAACATTCCGGTTTTGGGCATTTGGTTATTTAACATTCCGGTTTGGGGCATTTGGTTATTTAACATTCCGGTTGGGGGCATTTGGTTATTTAACATTCCGGTTATGGAGCAACCTACTTATTTTTGGCAGTCCGGTCCTTAACCTCCCACTTACTTGATACTCAGTACAATTAGTGGCAACGCTATTAGAGAAATGGTAACCAGGAAGACCGGTTTGTGACTGGTATTCCCCCTAATAAGTCACACCGGAAGGTCTTCAGATTTCAGCACCTTCGACATATCTTCGCCAACCAAAAGAGATTTAGGAGTAAATGAGTTTTATTTGAGTCTCTTACAGGTTATCAGTACTATATAACTCAGAAAAAAAGATAATTATAAAAGAATGGGGTGCATCTCTACAACGATAAATAGGGGCCATGTCTATACAGATAAATGAGGGTCATCTATCTCTACAACGATAAATGGGGTCATCTCAATAATGATAAATGGAGCCATCTATATGGCGATAAAACAAGGCCATATATCTATGGAACGATAAATGGAGGCCAGCTCTACATCGTTATTTTTGTATTAATAAGTATTAAATTATTTTTGTATTGATGAGCTTTAATTAAATTTTGTATTAATGAGTATTAAATTAGTTTTTATTTATGAATATTAAATTCGTTTTTTATTAAGGAGATTAAAGTACTTTTTTTATATATGAACATAAATCACTTTTCTATTTATGAATATTAAATGAAATTGTATTAATGAGTATTAAATTATTTTTTTTATTGATGAGCTTCAATTAAATTTTGTATTAATGAGTATTAAATTAGTTTTCTTTAAATAGGTATTCAATTACTTTTGTTAAAATGAGAAGTAAATTATTGTTGGGTATTGAGTATTAGATTATTTTTCTATTACTCAATATTAAATTTCTTCTGTATTAATGAATATTAAATTACTGTTGTATTTATCAATATTAAACTACTCTTGTATTAATGAGCATTAAAGTACTTTTGTATCTGTGAGTGTTAAAGTACTTTTCTATTGATGAGTATTAAATTAATTTAGTCTTACTGAATATTAATAATCTTTTAATCAATTGTTATTAAAATACTTTTTAATTGATGAGTATCTAATTACATTTGCATTGTTGAGCATTAATTCATTTTTTGTATTAATGAATATTAAATTAATTTTCTATTAATGGATATTAAATTTACGTTGTATTGATGAATATTAAATTACTCTTGTATTAATGAGCATTCAAGTACTTTTGTATTTCTGAGTATTAGAGTAATTTTATAGTAATGAGTATTAAATTGCTCTTATATTACTGACAATTAATTAATTTTCTATCAATGTTTATTAAGTTACTTTTTAATTAATGGGTATCTAATTACTTTGGCATTGTTGAGCATTAATTTATTTGTATTAATAAATATCAAAATACTTTTCTATTAATGATTATTGAATTAATTTTGTATTAACTAATATTAATTTAATTTTTATCAATGAGTATTAAATTACTTTGGTATTGATGAGTATTAAAGTATTTTTTATTAATGTGCATTAAAGTACTTTTCTATCTATGACTATTAAATTACTTTATATTAATGAGCATTAAATTACTTTTAGTTTAATGAGTATTAAATTAACTTTATATTAATGAGCATTAAATTACATTTGTATTATTTAGTATTAAATTACTTTTCTATTAATAAGTAGTTCAGAATTTTCAAATAACTTACATTCTTCCCCTCAAATTTAGAGCGCAATAGCAACAAAGACGTAAGCCACAGAAAGTTTGCTGGCCACATCTAAGCCCATGTAAAACTTTGCTGGCCACTTTGAAGCTTATGTAAAACTTTGCTGGCCAGATTGAATCTTATGTAAAGCTTCGCAGGCCGCACTTAAACAGGTAGATGCAAATTTCGAATACATATAAGTTAATTGCAATTAAATTTGTGCATTTGTTTGCATAACTACATAGTCATAGATATAACTACCCATTAATAACACTGTCTAACAAAATTTAACTTTTTGTGGACTACAAAGATTAGAATAACATTTTTTAATGTAGTTTTATGTGTAGATTTAAAAAATGGAAGTCATTTTTATCGAAATGACTCCAGTTTTTTGTAAGTTGCCAATTACTATTTTTGTCAAATTTCGAAGATTTTAACGAATTTCATTCTTTTATTTCTTATTTTCAGGTTATTTAACTAAATAAAATTTTAAATAAAAGCAACAGTTTTAATTAAGTTGCCCAGATAAATTCTGCTACATATGTGGTGCAGTAACATTTTTAAAAATTCAAAGAAAAATTTCTTCTCTAGTGAAAAAACTATATAGTTTGTATTTTGGTGCACAACATGATTTAATTCTTAATCAAAATGGTGCAAAGGAAAAATAAAAAGCCTTCAATTTGGTGTTCCCATGGTATGGCGAGAGCCCCACGATCATGCTACTGACTGCTATTTCTGTTTGGTAGACATAGAAAGTAAGTAATTGTTTATTGTCCACTGTACCTATATTTTGAAGTAATATACTGTAATATTATTTTTTTTTAATATAAAATTAATTAAGTTTAGAACCACTTTATTGTGATCATACATATGAACATAACTTTATATTTTATGCATATAATTTCCATACTTTTCGGTAAAACAACGAAGTGCGCTTCAGATGTGGTATATCCCAACCTTAGATCTGCTATTCGGCCATGTACCTTACTCAAAAATATTCCAGTACCTGAACCACCTGCAGAAATTGTTTTGTCTAATTCTAATAAATCAGATATGGAATCATGTGAACCAGAAACTGAAATATATGTTCCTGAAACTGTTGATATTACTCCAAAACATTTCTCTCAACTTGATTTAAATGATCTCGTAAGAGATCTAAACTTAACAAAGCAACAAAATGAATTACTGGCCTCGAGACTGAAAGAAAGAAATTTAGTAGCAGAAGATGTTCGAATTACTAAGTTTCGCAATCGATCAAACAATTTACAAGACAACTTTTCATTTGACAACAATTTATGCTACTGTAATAATATTCCACGTCTCTTTGAAGAATTAGATATATATTATGAATCTAGTCAATGGAGACTTTTCATTGACGCTTCTTTATATAGTAGTAAAGCCGTGCTTCTGCATAATGGATACCATCGATACCAGTAGCTCACTCTGTTGTTTTAAAAGAAACCTATGAGAATTTAGATTTCATTTTAAAAAGCATTAAAAACAGTGAACATAAATGGTTGATTTGTGTTGACCTTAAGGTAGTAGCCATTTTAAATGGCCTGCAGTCAGTCTACACAAACTTCATGTGTTTTTTGTGCCAGTGAGACAGTAGAGCTTGAGGAGAACATTAAATACGCTCAGAATGGGCTTTAAGAGAAGAGACAAAAGTATGTTGTCATAATGTCATACGTGAACCATTGGTTCCTAAGGAAAACATAATTTTGTCACCACTTCACATAAAATTAGGTTTAATGAAACAATTTGTAAAATCCTTAAAGCATGACCAGCTATCCTTCTTATATTTAAAAACAAAATTTCCTAAGATTTGTGATGCTAAAATTAAAGAAGGAATCTTTGTTGGGCCTCAGATTCGACAACTTATGGTAGATAGTGAGTTTGAGGCAAAATTGAGCAAACCAGAAATTGAGGCCTGGCATAGTTTCAAAGATGTATGTAATGGTCTCCTTGGAAGGCACAAATTAGAAAATTACTACATTCTTGTTCAGAATTTGATAGGTCTTATAATTAGTTAAGATGTAGTATGTCACTAAAGGTGCATCTTTTGAATTCCCCTCTGTCTTTCTTTCCAGAGAATCCAGCAGACATCAGTGATGAGCATGGTGAAAGATTCCACCAAGATATTGCTACTATAGAAAATCTTTATAAAGGAAATGGAGTCCTGCAATGCTTACTGAGTTCTGATGGACCCTTCACAGAGACAGACAAGATGTTGCACATAAAAAAAGCCTAAATATTCTAAAAATATATGATTATTGTATAAATTTCAGCAATTTTGAAAAAATCTTAAATCTTGATTATTTTTTTAAATATATATCTTTATAATACCACACTCTGAAATGTATTAAAAGGACTTATTAATTTCTTCTGATCAATAAGCTCTTTATTTCCACTTATCTTTGTACTTTTTGTCAAATATAATAAAAATAACAAATATTTTATACCTCTATATACTGAATATTCTAATATTAATAAAAAATTATATGTGCAGATTACAAAAACTAAAGTCATTTCATGAAAATTAAAGGTCATTTTCAAATCTACGCAAAAAACTACAATAGAAAACTACTTTCTCATTTCTGTAGCAAAATCATTGTTGGACAGTGAATTAAGAGTAATTTTTTGGCATAGTTTTGCCACACCTTTTGAACTGTTGCCAGACTTCAGTTAGAAACCTACAGCTTAACGTGTAATCCGAACCACGATTTACAATTAATGACGCAATATGTAATATTGCCAAACTTAAATAATGACCGAAAATATAAAACTAGGTTTATATTTAGTGAGTTTATTGTGAAACACAGACCATTAAAAGTTCAAAGGCGTTCCAAAATTTAACAGAATTAGCGAATAAAGTGAGATTTGGGCAAAATGTTCAATAATTAATATTTTGTCGAATTCTGAAATGAAACGCGGGCCACATGACAAGCCTGCGCGGGCCGCAGTTTGCCCACCTCTGGATTAGAGCATTAAAATGATATACATAGGGAGTTATTAGAGATTTCTATTTAGAATTATTATATTTTAATATCTTGTAATTGACAAAAATTATACTTGTAGAACTCTCGAGTAAACACAATTTGAAGTCTTGAAATGTTGTACTTTTATTTAGCGTACTTTGACTACTTTGTAGCAAAAACATGACCACTATTATCTATGCAAATAAAAATTCAATTCTGATGTTCTAGACTTACTTTTGCATTCAGTTTACAGTAGTTCTCTAAATTACGTTATTTAGCTTGGTCACGAATTAAGTTTATTTTAATAAATTGTTGTCTTTATATAAGATTTTTTTAAGTGCAGTTATGCCCATAGAAAGAATTAGTGTAGGGATGACGCTAGTGAGCATTTTGACCAAGAGATTAGTTCTCTTCTTCCTGTCCATATGTTAGTGAAGTTTTCATTTAGGAATTGTCTAAGGCCTCTTTTACACTGCGCGGACCTCCTAAAACTAATGACTGACATTTAAGGGTAACATTTTACATGACCCGGGGTCTTCCATTGCGGTCATAAGATTTAAACATGTCTTTAGTTTGAGTGTGTCCACACCGTGTGAAGGAGGCCTAACTCTATTTGAAAGAAAAGTGTCAAGGTGTATTATCTTTCTTAAATACTTTATAGGAATAAAGAAATTTTCTTACTCAAATAAATTTCCCTTTTTGTGACCCATTTTTAAAAAAATACATAGATTGGGAGATATCTTTTTTAGTCGCGTGCGACTCTATATCTCACTATGTCGGTTGGTCGGTCGTTCCGTCCGCCGGTCCTCGTTTTGTTTTTTTATTTGGTAATAACATTGTAACTATTCGGCAGTTTCTAACGAAATTTGAAACCCTTATGTTGTTTTATATTATCTTCCGAATGATATAATTGACAAGGTCATCCCAAGGTTAGCCGGGAAATTATTTGGCAATAACACCATAACTATTCTGCCGATTCTAACGAAATATGAAACCCTCATGTTGTTTTACATTGTCTTTGAAATGATATAATTGCCAAGGTTCTCCTAAGGTTAGTCCAGGAATTATTGACAGTTTTGAAGGTCGTAAGGTCATAGGTGAGATCACGTGACTTTGGTCGGCAGACCTTGTTTTTATTGACACAACACGTAGCCCCAAGGAAATTCTCATGTTCATGAAATATTTAGGCCTTGTTTGAAGCCCATATGGAGTAATAATACTTGTATTTACCACTAATCTTATTATCCAGTTGGTGAAATAGAAGTAAGTTTGCATAAAAGGAAAAAGTTAGCAATATCTCAGGCAAAATTTAATGCATTTAAAAAATAAAAAATATCAACTAGATTATGGTTGGGAGCTAACATTCTCCACCACGGCCTCAAGACGGCTCCGGAACCTGGCGCAGAACATTCGAACACCACATTAGACTTGTCTACCAGCTCGGCCTTGGGGTTGCAGTCAGCAAGAAGAGCGGTTGGTGTCTTTCTCAACCGCTGTCCACTCATAGTAATCTATTGGATTATAATCGGAGTGTCAAGGAGGCCAGAAAGTGGAGTTGATCAAGTTAAAGAAACTCTCCGACAACTACTTCTGACTCTTTCCGGATATATGGCGTTCTAGCAGCAACCATCTCTAACCAGTGTTTGACCACAATTTCCAGCAGCTTCACATATCCATCTGAATTGAGACTAATACCCTGTTCAAACATATGGGGCGATATGACGTCACCCTCACTGGAGAGCCACACACATACCATCACAGTTTGGGAGAACTTGGTCTTCGTGATATGTGGAACGTCGCATGGATTGTAGGCAAGCTACCTCTTGTTTTGGGTGTTGAGCTACTGGTCCTGGCAGATCTTTTCATTTGGTATGAACCAGATCGTTCCTGGCCCAACATGATGTTTTAGCTTGATCAAGAGCTTCTTTGCCTTTGTGAAGCGGTTCTTCTTGGCTTTGGCTGTCAGAATGTGTTCCCTGCGCCTCTTGTACGAAAGGTAGCAAAGGGCCTCATTCAGAACCAACTTCATGGTGGTGATTCCAACACCTATCTCTCTCACCAAACCCGGCTTCCTTGCTTGGACTTTCCAGCACCTTGTCATGCAGATGTTGGATGAATTGCGGCATGCGGAGGCAGTCAGAACACACACTGTGCCTCTTTCTACCGTCTACAGCTTCGTAGTCTCCGTTTCATCTGTCCATGCTACGTCTTACAGCCTCAACAGTGTTACAGAACATTGCGGAGCAGCCATGATTTCGGCATTTTGATACCCGACACGTATCATTATGATGCAGGCAACTCATATTCAATATTCAGATGGCTTCCGCTCTTCCATGTCAAGTAACTTTCTCTCAACTATGCTATACAAGGCCAATGACTACTCACCGATACATTACCATGTTCCTGTAAAAGAAAGACATTAAAAAATAAACAAAATTTAGCCAGAACACTCTATATATATATATATATATATATATATATATATAATAAAAATGAAGTATATCTGTGTGTGTGTGTCTGTCTGTCCATCTATAGGAAGAAAGGTTAGACAATATACCTAAAAACTATAGGTGAATTCCTATGTAGAATTTCCCGAGTAGGATAATGGAAGTAGTCCCGAGTCTCTAAGTGACCCCCAAATGGAGCTACGGCCCTTTTCCAAACTCACTCTGCCCCCTCCCCTCTATTCATTATATGGAACGTGAGCCGGGTTTAAACCCCAAGAGACATGATTATTTTACCCTACATCTATAGGAAGAAATTTTAGA
The DNA here is from genome assembly GCA_963969495.1 of Ceratothoa steindachneri. Lineage (NCBI taxonomy): Eukaryota > Metazoa > Arthropoda > Malacostraca > Isopoda > Cymothoidae > Ceratothoa > Ceratothoa steindachneri. The sequence goes on along the minus strand of OZ018332.1, from coordinate 59,510,944 downwards.
AAATATACATAAAAATAAAATGGTTTTCTTCCTTGAAAATCAAATCTGTCTTAGTAAATCCGCCTTAGTTTATTTACAAACGCATATTTTACCCGGGCAACGACGGGTATCTCTGCTAGCATATATATATATATATATATATATATATATATATATATATATATATATATATATATATATATATATATATATATATATATTCTGGACAATTTCTGTTCCCCTCGCATTTATTGGTTTAGCAACGGGGCGCAATTTCACGAGTTTCCCCGCGCTTGATTCGGCAAAAATCGTCGACTGTGGCCAAAATTGAAATGAACAAATTGGCGTCTGTTTCGAAGCATCCGGAATACAGAAAAGGGGGAGAACAGCCCTGTTGTCACCCCCTTTCCTCACAAACAGCTGAACCTTACTGGAGGACCCGTGAAGGAAGATAGATAAATAGAGAGACAGAATAAATAGGATGAGGTAGAGAACAGCTATTGAAGGAATATCCTTCAACCCGATCATTCCTCACCCAACCTCACTACCAATTCGACCCTATCTTACTTCTCAGCCGTGAATACATTTCCACCCTATTTACACCCCCCCCAAAAAAAACTTTTAATACATGTTAAACTCTTCTTTACCACCACCTGAAGTGAGAATTATTAAATAACCCCCCTCCCTTACCCGCGTCCTCGAGCAAGGGAATCAGCTCAATTTCAAATGTAAATTAATTTTTACCTGTACAATGCCAGGTAATTCAGCTATTTATTGTGTCCATTTTAGGATATCCTACTTCCATGTTGTTTCCTTAAGCTCTTCTCATTTCCAAATCAAAACATTTATTCTTTTTTATTTATCTCCCGCCCGCGTTTGTCGACTTGTCCATATGTTTCTTTCATTGATCTTGCGAGTTATTCCCAGTGTTTCTTTGAATTGTCCTCGGTACGAATGGACTACTATATCCTGTATGTTCCTAGTTTCCTTTTTCATTCCTTTTCATTTATTTCCTTTTTCATTCAATTATATTTTCGTTTTAAGTTTAAGCGGAGGAAATTATGTGGAAAGAAAGGAATCGGGGGAACCAGCGAAGCATTTCCTTTCATCCTTTCAATGGCGAGAAAAGGAAACAAAAAGTTGAGTATTTAGGACAACTACAAAGAAGAGATGTAGGAATGGGGTTGGAGTGAGATTGCCCACGACTCAGCTACCCTCTCCTGTATACAGGATGATCTGAAAATCTTGTCACCTTCTGTAAATATAGTTTCGATTTTCTATTTCCGATGACTGACATGAGCTCCTACAGTGTGAAAGAGAGCTGATTGCGAGTGTATGTGCACATGATCGTGTGCATTTTGGCAAGAGCATGGAGGATACGCTGTGATACATAGTGAATACACTAAAACCATTATTATATTGTTCCTTTATTGTTCTTATTACTTTTCGTTAGAGGATGACAAGATCTTCGGAACTCCCTTTAGCTAAGGACAATGCAACATCCACTTTCTGAGACCGATATTGTCTACCCTATATATAATAATGTTAGGTTGCTTCTATATTACGGTCACAACACCTGTCCCTCCCAACAAATGTCACCTGTTCCATTTACCGGGTTGTCGGGTGGCGAACAATTCAATATGATTATAAATTATGCCCTTAAAATAATTATTATAATTATTAATTAACCTTTTGCAAAATTTTGGCCCTAACTCGAATCCTTTCTTTTCTTTGCTCGGAAGGACCTGAAGAGATCTTATTGTAAGTCTTGTCACCATATATTCTCTTTTCTTCTCGTTTCTCGGTTCGTAATTCTGTATCCCCTTTTCTTTTCTTCTCCTTTCTCTGTTCGTAATTCTGTATCCCTTTTTCTTTTCGTCTCCTTTCTCGGTTCGTAATTTGTATCCCCTTTTATTTTTTTCTCCTTTCTCGGTTCGTATTTTATTTGCTAACGCAAATAAAATAATTGGATTCATTGGTAGAACGTTCGAGTATAAGTCCAAAAATACAATCCTTACTCTCTATAGTTCCTTGGTCCATCCCATTATGGAATACCGCGTCCAAGCCTGGTGCCAAGTACTACCAGAAAGATATAGCGAAATTAGAACGAGTCCAACGAAAGCTTACTAAAATGATACCAAGTTTAAAGAACAAAAAATACGAAGAGCGACTTAGAGAACTAAGTTTATTTCCGTTAAATCACCGTAGATTAGGAGGGGCACCTAATTCAGGTTTTTAGAATTATCAAAGGCATAGACAATAGGGATTGCAATAAATATTTCACTATCGACCAGTCAAAATTATAAGTAAACATTTTAACTCGTACGAATCTAAGAATTTCTTTTTTATTCGAATCGTCGACTTATGGAATGGGCTTCCTCGTAAACTAATAAATAGACTGCAACACGATAGATACATTCAAACGTCATTTGGCTAAATACTTTGAATCTAATTCCAGGCTAATAGCTTTTTCTAGCGAATAACTAACTCTCTAGCCTTCGAGTGACAGGTTCACTAAATTTCTCTTACTTTGAATCCCACTATCTAGCTTCTCTATAATCTGTATCTTAGGTCACCTAGTATGGAACACAAGGTCTGCTGTGACCTGTTTATCTATGTAACTCTTCTCTTTTCTTCTCCTTTCTTGGTTCGTAATTCTGCAATTCTCATCTGTATTCACTTTTGCGATCATCTCCCATCAGCACATGAGATTTCGCATCGTACCTTCCAGTTGTGTCGTAAGTACGAACACGTTCGTAGAAGCTTCGCAAATGCCACTTGCAATCGTCTTGTTGCCTCTAGTTGATGAAATGGTTTTTACCAATTAATTGTACCCCCCTCCTTCTCCTTTCACTTTCAGCGTCGTCGCCCGACCGATTTATGAAATTAACATAAAGATCAGAATGACAATCGAAGGTAAGCCTTTTGGGAACAAGGGGTCCCTCCTCGAAGGGAAGGAAAGGTCAACTAACCAGCGAGCAAGAATTGATCGTGGCCCTATGGAGAGCTTCCCGTTCCCTTTCAGGGAAGGGTGGATGTGAAAATCACTTCGTTAGGTTGCGCGATGGAAGAGTGATATGTTGCTCTTGCGAAAAAAGGGGGGAGGGCGATACGAAGGTGTTTCAATTGGCTGACTGTGTGATGATATGTAAATAGACCTGCCTCTACTCACACGGCAGGCAGCGTGTCCGCAGATAGACAGCTAGCTCCCTACGCACCCTGAAATTTTGTGTTTTCGTTCTCTCCTGGAATTAGACCCATTACCTATACGTCAGAAGTCCAACCCCTAATCTACGAGGCTAACGAGAAATCTTGCCTTAATTAAGTGACACACGACAGAACTCTATTTTGATCCCTAGATGATGGGAGGGGTGTCATCAGCTACATAAAAGAATATAACTGGGCGAAATATACAGACATTTCACTCGATAGACAGACATTTCAGTCGATAGGCAGAAATTTCACTCGATAGACAGATATTTCACTCGATAGGCAGACATTTCACTCGATAGGCAGACATTTTACTCGATAGGCAGACATTTTACTTGATAGGCAGACATTTCACTCGATAGGCAGAGATTTCATTCAATAGACACACATTTCACTCAATAGACAGAGGTAATTAACCCGTCCGCAGAGCACCCTCGGGCTTATGGGGAGGGCGGGACGCTGAATACTAATACCCCGAACAGTGCCACGTCTGGAGGCACTCGGAAAAAGGCGCCGGAAAACGCGTGCCACCTTCGCTTTCCGGCCGAGTGCCGCCCATAATGGGCGGCTGATTGCATTATCATTCGGGGCGGCGCCGGGACGGGCGTGATCTTCCTCTTTGGGAGAAGCCCAACCCGACCCCCCTCAATTTGAATACACCCCTTTCTCCCATTACCTCCCCCCACTCCTTTAGTAACCCCTGCCCACATATCCATCCTTTTCCCACTCAAATATTACCCCACTTCTAAAAAATTACCCTCTACCACAATTCACTATTAAATCTTCAGATTTTTGGAACACTTTCCACTACCCCCCTGCCCCCAATTCTATAGTATCCCCTCTCCCTACTTTCCCCCTCCACCCCCCTCATACATCACTTCGCCTTTACCCACTTTTCCTCTCTTAGTAAACTCCTCAACTACCCTACTTCTAAATAACCCTTACCCTCCATTACTCCCTTTCCATTTCTTTAAATACCCCTTATCCCAAATCATTTATTACTCCTTTCCCCCAATGCTTTATTTCCAATTCTTTTCTGCTTATTGCTCTCTTCTCTATCTACATAGCCACCTTCCCTACTCGTCTATTAAACTCTTCACAAATCTTCTATCACCCAATATATTCTAAACAGGGGTCTTTGTCTTAATTTTATGCGTTTTTCCGAAATGAAAATACCCTCTACACATTTTGGGGTGTTCCATAATGAAAATGCCCTTACACAATTTTGTGTTTATACCAATGAAAATACCCCCCAACATTTTGTGTGTTTTCTTCAATGAAAATAACCCTACACAATTTTGTCTTTCCACAATGAAAATACCCCCTACACATTTTTGTGTGTTTTCCTTCATTGAAAATACTCCAATACAATTTTGTGTCTCTTACCCCAATCAAAATTAAGGGTCTTCGTCTTAATTTTATGCGTTTTTCCGAAATGAAAATACCCTCTACACATTTTGGGGTGTTCCATAATGAAAATGCCCTTACACAATTTTGTGATTCCTCCCAATGAAAATACCCCTTATGCATTTTGTGCATTTTCTTCAATGAAAATACCCTTACACAATTTTGCCTTTCCACAAGGAAAATACACCCTACACATTTTGTTTGTTTTCCTCCAATGGAAATACCCCTATACAATTTTGTCTCTTACTTGAATGAAGATAACCCCTAAAACTTTGTGTATTTCCCCCCAAAGAAATTACCCCCCACAGAATTACACCCGATTCCTCACAAGTAACCCTTGGATGTGGAAGATTCAGACCGGTGCTAAAAAATGTTAATCCGACTCTATATTTATTGATCATCCACGGAGTCTAGGCGTCCATTTAGCTGATATCCCCTCATCTAATTTAGGCATTTGGTATGAGTGGTCCTTCCTTAGGGATCAGGATGATCGTCTTCGTTCTGGAGGTCTATTGGTGGTTCCACCGCTGGATAAGAAATCCAATCATGGCTTTTAGATCCGAAGGTTTATTTAGGAACTCTCAGGTGGCTTCAAGTCCAATCTTTGTTTGAAGCTCTTGTTTCTGTTGGTCTATTTGTGGAATTTATGAGGTGGTGAATCCCTAGTCTGGGTTTGAGTAAGCTTCATTAAGAGGGTCTTTACATGGAGTCAAATTGGGTATGAGCTCAACTTTCGACATTTGTTATTCATTTTCAATCGACACGGTAACAATGCAAACGCAGCCAAAGCTCGTCGCGATATTTGTGCTGTGTACTGAGAAAATGCTTTATCAGAAAGGACAGCTCAATGGTTGGTTTCACGTTTCAAAAACGGTTATTTCCATCTTAATGAAGAAGAACGTTGTACATATATGACCAGTAAGTTGGATGAAGATCGATTGAACGACCTTCTTCATGAAAATCCTCGTCAATCGACTAGAGGATTGGCTGGACAATTGGCGTGTGATCAGAAAACTGTAGTGAATCACCTTAATTCGATAGGGAAAGTTAAAAAAAAACTCGGTGCATGGGTTCCGCACGTTTTGAGCGAAAGCAACAAACTTCAACGCTCCATGATTGCCGCAGGTTTGCTTGCTCGTCACGAGGCTACTCGTGGATATAAGGACAGATTTCTTCACCCCATCATCACTGGCAAAGAAAAGTGGTGTGTTTATGTCAACACGAACCATCGAAAACAATGGCTTAGCCCCAATAAAAAACGACTTCCGCGATTAAAGCAAGGACTTCATCTACGAAAGACGATGCTGTGTGTGTGGTCAGATTGTGAAAGCATCATTCTTTGTGAGCTCCTTGCGAACAACAAGATTGTCAATGGAGAACTCTACTTTCAACAAATGTATCGACTCGTGAAAAGCAACCTCATCGAAGTTATGGAGTCCTTCTGCAACACGACAATGCTCGTGTTTACATTGCCAATATGACAACAGACGCAATCCAAACGCTTAATTAGGAAATCCATCTGTTCCGATCGCTCTCCAACAATTTGCGCGGCGTTTCGTTCAATACTGATGTAGAATTAAGAACCTGGTTAGACGAATTTTTCGAGTCAAAATCCAGATATTTTTATTGTAGAAGCATCGAAAAACTAGTTGAACGTTGGGAAGAAGTCGTAAATAACAACGGAGAATACATTATTGATTTGTCGTGGTATGACATTACATTATATCAATACCATATTATATCTATAGGGGAGGGACCAATAACTTAAAGGCAAACTGACAAGGAACGGAACGCCACGAGTTTCGACGCGCGGAACAGCGAGAAAAGAGTGAAACGAGGTCAGGTAAAACTTGGGCAATGGCAAAGCTCAAGGTTATTTGAAGAGGCATGTACAAAAATATAATTTTATTTACATAAAATAAGAGAATTATTGGGAAAAATTACATCGGTAAACGAGGGGGGAAAATTTCAAAGTTATGCATCAGACTCTGAAGTTAGAAATTAATGCGTTACAGAAGGAGACTATTCAAATGGGAAGGATTAACTCAAATGGGTTGCTGAAGTGGGAGAGGGGTTGGCTTATTAAATTTTTCCAGGTTAGATGTCAGGGCAAACTTTCACTAATGTCTTCTGCAGGTAATAAACGTGAGGGCGAAGGCGCTCAGTGCTTCTGAGCAGGAAGTTGACGTGATGACGGTTCTCCAAAAGGGTGGCGGGGGGGGGGGGTAACGTTCGGTCCAGGGAAGAGTATTTCGGCCACCCAAAAACGAGGAAGGAACGAGCAGACCTTCGACAGGAGATGATGAGTGAAGTCAGAAAAATCACTCGGTGGCGACCGTCAAATGGAATTACCTCACTGGCTGGGCTAATTCCAACACACGAAAAGTTCAGCCGTCACTTTGCTTTGTTGTTAGCACCTGACTTGGAAGTAGGGGAATGCTTCTCTTCGATAGTGGCGGGACCCCTCAACTCTGTATCTTCCACCTGGAAGACGAGCCCTATATATCCGAGGCTCCCCCCGCAGGGATGGGGGAAACAACGCTACTCTCGAATGGCCTCGAATCTTCACGTTGCGGCGATTCTAACCCGCGAAAAGGTGGTCCAAGGTGGACGCGGTTCGAGGCAACCCCTTGTGGATGGGAAGGGGGCTTACCAATTTAAGCCTAACCAAATTCTAGAACCTTCTCTAGCGCATGGACGTCACTTCCGTCCTGGAAAAGAAATTCCACGTAGGATTCCCCCACACATCTCCCATCCGAAAGATAATGCTTTACAAAGCAGTTGCGTAGGAAAGGATCATCCAACCCGTCGAACTAGAATTATCAAGGGTCTAGGGAAATTATGACCTGCTACGACACAAAAAAAACCGTGAATCTGAGTTCCGCGGGGAATTTACGGACATATGCCTTAAACGGGTCAACTCTAGAGACAATTTAACTAGAACAATTTTAAACTAAAAAAAATCACAGGAGCTCATTAGCGACATTTCAGTGGAACCAAAAAAAAGGATGCAATTAAATGGAGGCATGAATATGGGACTTATGACTAAACAACTTAGTGGACCCTCCCCTCCTCCCTCAAAATCATAATTAAGAACATTGATGAGATAATATATACAGTTCACGTGGAAAACCTTCTCTGCCGCCGGAGTACGGATGAGATAGTCCACGGGTCCTCTAGCCTCAAGGACGGAGTAGGGTCCCTTCCACTGGCTAAGGAGTTTGTTGCTTTCCGTGGGAAGTAGTGCCAGCACTTCAGCGCCAGGCCGGAATTTTCTGTCTCGTGATTTAAGGTCAAAGTATACCTCTTATACCCCTCAATAAGTCCTTCTTCACGAGATACGACACTCCTTTGTTTCCTTGCGTGGACTCACGCCCGAGGGTTTTAGTTTTCTCTCAAAGGGGGAGGAGAGTTGCGCACTCCTTCTGGGCGCGGGCAAACTTGTCGCTCCGGAGGGCTTGGAACTCCGGGGTGATAACGGTTTTCAGGGGAACGGGTGCATGGGATTCCAGGGTTGCCTGTGTACGGGTAATCACAGGCTGGGACACAAAGTTGTCGTGGTTTACGGGGTTCTGACCGAACAAAACGGAGCAGAACTGGATTGGGGCCGCTACTACTTCGGCCCAACCGGACATATAGTCACACTCGACGTGACAACGAATTACTGGGAAAGGAATGGCCCGGCCAAGGTAGTCATGGACCACCGCAAATTTCTTGTGGTCGGGGCAAACAAGGGAGAGTAGGTCCTCAGATACTACGATCCAGGTGCACCCGGTGTCACAAACGAGGGTGGATACCCAACGACCGTTCACAGTTCCATTCTCGAATTTCAATCCACCACGGTTCTTCTCTTCAAAGAGAAAGTTTACCTGATGGACCAGGTGGGCGAGGAAGGATAGGGGATCTCCTGAGGCGACGAAGGAGGATCGGGGGTCTCTTGAGGCGACCGAGGAGGGTCAGGGGCGGCCCAGATTTCCTGCACTTAGTGGGACTGAGAGTTTGCGAATCAGGAGTTTTGAGGACATTTCGTGCGGTAATGTCCAGGAACTCCGCAGGTGTAGCAGATGATCGGGTTCTTTTGGTACGACACAACCAGGGGAGAAGAAACTAGGGGCTTAACGTCTCAGTGTTCAGATGGATGGAAGTTTCTTGGCTTCGAGAGACTATGAACTTTGGTAAATCTTGGAACCAATTTAGGAGGGGTCTTAGGACCATAAAATTTAGTTTTGGGGGGCGATTGGGGAGCCTATTTAACATTCTTAGGGTATAAATTGTGACTACCCGCGTATACATCGGACCCTTACAAGCATTCCTTGAAAGTGCACAACGTTTATCCTTAATGAAGGCGCGAATTTCGGGAGCCACGGTAGCTAAGAGCTGATCCCTAAGGAAGAAGTCCAGAAGAAATTCATAGACATGGAAAATCTTGCCTCCATCCAGCCAACACTGAAGGCGTCTTTGGAGGATGTACCATTGTTGCCGAAATGTTTGACCAGGGCGGATCCTTTCCTGGCGGAATCGGGAGCGGTAGAATACGCTATTCGTATGAACATCGGCTAACAATTCAGTCTTTAACGTGGAATAGACTAAAGTTGCTTCCGGGGGAAGGGATACAAAGATATCCCTGAACTTGGCATTTAGGAGGGGAAGTAAGCGAGAGGAGCCATCATTTTCGACATGCCATCTATTGATCTGAAAGATTCTATCAAAATGGGTAAAAAATGACCCAAAGTCCTCTCCATCATTAAAAGCGGGAAGGTTGACTGAAGGAGTTTGGGGAATTTCTGCCCAGGAACCCATGGACTGAGAATCCATTTGATTTTGGCTCATTTCCAGCTCATGCTGCCTAATTTGTTCACGTTCTTCCATCTCCGTTTTGATCTTCTCCATCTCCATTTTTAGTTTGTTCTCCTCGATCTCCATCTTCCGTTTGTCCTCCATCTCCGTTTTTCTTAGTTCCTCCTCCCTTCGCTCTGTCCGTTCGTTTCTCTCTTCTTCCTGTACGTAATTTAACAGGTCTTTTCCCGAAAGACCTAACATTTTACCCTGACTATTGAATTTTTCGAACGATGACATTGTTACGCAGTTAACTGAGGGAACACTGACACGCGAAACGAATACTTGAATATTCGTGTGAAGGCCTTGTTCACAAAAAAATTATGATACAACTACCTAGCTCTGCTGTTTCTAAGCGGAAAAAAATAAAATGATCCTACCGTAATTAGGACACCAAAGACCTTAACTCTTTTAGATTAATAACCAGGAGAGTCTCCAAAATTCATACACAATAAAGAAAAATTAATCACCTGGGGTCCAACACAAAATCTAAATAGATTAACGTTCCACTGCTCTTCAATTAACTTGAACTTACCTTCTGCGAGTACAATACACCAATTAAAATAAAAGGGATAGACGTGAATAACAAGAGAACTTCTAATGTCGAAATTAAAATGACACGGGTTCGTAAAAACCCCAAACACACTTGACACCAAAATTACATAATATGTATATTAATAAATATATATGTCGTGGTATGACATTATATTATATCAATACCATATTATATCTATGGGGGAGGGACCAATAACTTAAAGGCGAACCGACAAGGGACGGAACGCCACGAGTTTCGACGCTCGGAACAGCGAGAAAAGAGTGCAACGAGGTCAGGTAAAACTTGGGCAATGGCAAAGCTCAAGGTAATTTAAAGAGGCATGTACAAAAATATAATTTTATTTACATAAAATAAGAGAATTATTGGGCAAAATTACAACGGTAAACGAGGGGTGAATTTCAGAGTTATGCACCAGACTCTGAAGTTAGAAATTAATGCGTTACAGAAGGAGACTATTCAAATGGGGAGGATTAACTCAAATGGGTTGCTAAAAGGAGGAGAGGGATTGGCTTACGGAGGATTCCAGGTGAGACGTCAGGGTTAGCTTTCACTAATGTCTTCTGCAGGCAATAAACGTGAGTGCGAGGGCGCTCGGAGCTTCTGAGCGGGAAGTTGACGTGATGACGGTTCTCCAAAGGGAGGGGGGGGGGGTAACGTACGTTTCAGGAGAGAGTATTTTGGCCACCCGAAAACGAGGAAGGAACGAGGAGAGCTTCGACAGGAGATGATGAGTGGAGTCAGAAAAATCACTCGGTGACGATCGTCAAATGGAATTACCTCACTGGCTGGTTTAATTCCAACACACGAAAAGTTCAGCCGTCACTTTGCTTTTTTGTTAGCACCTGACTTGGAACTAGGGGAATGCTTCTCTTGGATCGTGGTGGGACTCCTCAACTCTGTGTCTCCCACTTGGAGACGAGCCTTATATATCCGAGGCTCCTCCCCGCAGGGGTGGGGGAAACAACGCTACTCTCGAATGGCCTCGAATCCTCACGTCGAGGAGATTCTAACCCGCGTAAAGGTAATCCAAGGTGAACGCGGTTCGAGGCTACCGCTTGTGGATGGGGTGGGGGGCTTACCAATTTAAGCCTAACCAAATTCTAGAACCTTCTCCAGCGCATGGACGTCACTTCCGTGCTGGAAAAGAAATTCCGCGTGGAATTCCCTCCAGATTAAATTGCATATTGTTATCAATTAAAAATGAAGTTTTTCTAAAATTGTTAATAATAATGAATAAATTTGATAAAACCGCAAGAACTTCTTTCATCAACCCATTATAAGTCCTTCCTTGCTTTAGAGCTCTTTGCCAGGTGGTCTATTTATTTTATTTAATATGGATTGATGGACTATTGCTTGTTTTGACAATCTTCATTCAGCTGTTCTTTCTTTATACTAAGGTATCTTATTAGTCTAATCCTGGATTTTGAGATCTTATGTCAGTTGGTCCATTTATGGTATTTATGATGGATTGATCTGGCTTTATATGGACTCAGGTGGCTTATAAGCCCAATCCTAGCTTTGAATCTCTTGTGTCTGGTGGTCTATTTATGGTATTTATGATGGATATTGAGTCCAGTCCTGGTTATGATAATTTTCGATCGTGGGTCTTTATATGGACTCAGGTTGGTTATGAGCCCAATCTTGGCTTTGAAGCTGTGGTGTCTGGAGTTCTATTTATGGTATTTAAGATGGAATGATTGTTTAGTATTGGTTTTGATAATCTTCGTTCAGGGGGTCTTAAAAAGGACTCAAGTGGGTTATGAATCTAATCCTGACTTTCAATTTCTGCGATGTTAGATTTATTTACGGACTCTTGTGGCATCGGAATCTGATCCTGGTTGTGAGAGTCATCAATATGCTGGTCTGTTTTGTTGCACTTCTGGCTTTGATTTCCTTTGTTCAGGAAATCAACAGATTTATGGAATCTGAGGGTGTCTTTGTGTCCAACCCTTGAGGAAATGTAGCTCTCGCTGCTCTAGTGTATGCGGAGTTGGATTTCTGACGTCGAGGCGCGGGTTCAATCACAGAAAGTGCAGAGACAACATTCAGCAGCCTCGTGAGCTGGCTGCCTATTGGGCGGATACGATTATACTCAACCCCACTGGGGGTAAATAGCACCAAACGCATCGTCTTGCAAATAGCCAATCTCAACACCGCTATCATTTCCCTTTCAACCGTCACAACACAACATATCCACGCTCTCTTCTTATCCCGAACCCTTACCATACACTACTAGTTTCCCATTTGGTGGTATTTATATCCACATCCCCCTAACGATGAACGGGTGGCTACACATCATGCCGTTACCAAAGGTTCCACAATCACTGGTGGGTGGTAATTGTCATTCTTATCTTTATGCGCATTTCATTCCTGATTATGGGATCCTGTTTGTTATGCCTGTCTATTTAAAGACCCTAATTCGACATATGAGTAGGGGATGATTTGATTCTTCCCAGAAGAATAGAACACGCAGGATCAGTTGGACAACAGCTGGAACAACAGGTAGCTTTCCTACAACCCATGCGACGTCCCATGTATCTTGAAGACCAAGTCCCCCCCCCCCTCATCTGTGATGGTGTTTGGGCCTGTCTCCACTCAGGGTGACGTCATACTGCCATACATCTTAGAACAGCTTTTTAGCCACAATTCAGATGGTTCTGTGGAGCTGCTTGAGGCTGTGGTCAAACCCTGGTTGGAAGGGTTGCAGCTTGAAAGCCATACACCCGGAAACATTCAGTGGTTGTCGGAGAATATTTGCTTCACCAGCTCCACTTTCTGGCCTCTTAATACCACGGTTTTTAATCCCATGGATTACTATATGTGGTTCCCGGATCAGAAAGAGACCAACCACTGGTCTGCGACATCAAGAACGAGTTGGCAACCGATATCAAGGAGGTGTTCCAAGATCATCCGAGTGACACAGTAGGGGACGCTCGCGCGAGTTTTCGCAGCCTTCTTTAAACCGTGGTAGAAGCTGAGAGTAGCTACTCTAAGTGAACTGTTACCTTCTAACCATAATCTGGTTGAAATTTTTGAATTTTTAAAATGAATTTCTTTTTGTCTGATATATATCTATATACATATATATATATATATATATATATATATATATATATATATATATATATATATATATATATATATATATATATATATATATATATATATATATATATATATATATATATATATATATATATATATATATATATATATATATATATATATATTCCCCTTTTCTTCACTTTGATCTCCAGCCACCCTCTACAAGGGAGTACCCCGCTTAGACGGTTACTCTTTACACCTGGGGGACTACGATTGTTCCTATCCCCTGTGCACCAGGTGGTCTGAAAATAGAGTAAAACCTGGAATATTTTCTTTCAGCTATCCCTATTTTACCCTATTTTTCGACACATTCTTTGTAAATCCCGTGCCACCTAATTTTTTCTTGGCCGGCGATCAATTTCGTAGTGTAGCCGCCGACCAACTTCCGTCCACTCATTCCTAGTCGTGGCAGTGGGATCACATCCTCTCTCTCTCCTTTGGGCCGGTATTCAACATCCTTGTTTTCTTTCTATTATTTCCCCTTTACTGCCCTCATTTTTTTATTATTATTTAACCCAGCGAAATGGGGAGGGAGGCTGGTATAGCGATGCCTTCCTCCGCCCCCTAATGTTGCATTTGCGTTCCCTCCAGGCCCCAATGCCTTTAAGGTGATCCTCGTCTATATTTCCAAAATTTTCGCTTCCTCTCTTTGCCGCTTTGTTTTACAGCTTGCAAACTTCTGTGGAAAACACCCTCGCTGGTTTACGCTTTTACTTTTGAGAAAACAAATCAATCCTCTGTTCATTTTCTTCCTTTGGGGCTTCGAATAGATCTTAAGGTCTTTTCTGGTCCGTAAATCTGTAACCCAGGTTACTTCAGGGGAGATTCTATCCATCAAACCTGAAAAGACTGGTGCGAATGTTTCTCTTCTTGGCCTCCTCCTTGACTTCGCGGCTTCGTCGGAAGCGTTCGTTTTCTTAGTCAAAATTTCAGAGAACTGAAAACCGATAATTATGAAAATGGATATATGAGATATATTTAGCGACAGAAATACAATAAGTTTTTACAAATATTTAAAATTTAATACATATATGTCTAAACAAAATAAATGGTAATAGTGGTGAAAAGTTTTGTTAAATTAGCGGAGAAGGGTCAGATATGAGTATAAGTAAGAAATAGAGGGGGGTTTTCCCGGAATTGTCAGGGGATCATATTTTTTTAATCTAAACGTTAGTTATTTTTATCTTTGATATTATACATTTATTGGTTTTTTTTTGTATAAAAAACATATCAATAATTTTTAGAATAGGTTGTTCACATTATTAAATTTTAATATAACCATATACCCTTTTTGGTCGCATTCAATTACTATAGTATTTATATATTTCCAATTTGAATTATTCTTTTATTCGTTCTCATTTATTTTAGTCCTGTCTAGTTATTTATTGTAGACATATTTTAATCACTTTAGTGTCATTATTTATTCACTTTTTGTTAATATTATTTACTTTTCTCACTTTAGATTATTTATCAATAATTTGTTTTAATTATTATTTAGTTTAGTCACTTGTTTTAATCACTTTATTATCTTTGTTTATTCGCTTTTTTGCTATTTTCTACACTTTTTCGTACTATAGACTATTACTCAACGTCCGATGTTTTTTGTCCACTCTTTATCTTCTTGTAGGTGGATATATTGACGGTGTGAATGCACGAGTCCGGGATGAACATCGCGCGCTCCATCAGTAGTCCTCCTATTTCCTTCGGCGAACATCGTCCTTCATAGGTCTACTTGTAGTTGCCACGGTAGATGCCTTCGAGCAGTTTTTCTGTTTCCTTTTGGGGGTCTGCATACAGAAGGACCAAAGACTTTGAGATTTACGTCCTGGGCGTCGAAGAAGAAACTCGGCAGTAGGATATCCCTTTTCTCCGTGAGGGGATACTCCAGGATAATCTAGGAATTCGTCTTCGTCTTCTTCTGAGCTTTTTTCCATTTCTTTACTCTCCTCCTCTCTGTTTCTTATCTCACTTCCGTCTTCTTCATTTTTCTTTGACGTTTTTACGGGAGTGACGGTGCCACGATATAAATCTGTGAGGAGGATACACTGACTGGTTTCAATTAAAAATCGGTCAGCCTCTTATAAATGGCTGGTGTTAATGGAAGGGGTGTTATTGACCTAACATACCAGTTTTCTTAATAAGATCTAAAATTTTCAAAAAATACTTTTTCCCATAATAAATTATTTGTTCCATTTTTCATTCATCATAAATGCATTTTAATATATTCAATAACTTTTTTTCAATAGTCAATAAAAGTCTTTTCCAGATGCAATCAATCAAAAGTTCTTTTTCCCATAATCAATCAAAATGCTTTCTCCCATAATAAGTCAAAAATGAATTTCCGTAGTCAATCATAAATTCCCATCCATAGTCAACCAAAAATCATTTTCCAACAGTAAATCAAAAATGAATTTTCCATAGTCAATAAAAAGTGTCTTTTCCAGAGTCAATCATAAATGCATTGTTCATAGTCACTCAAAAATGCCTATTCCATAGTCGTTCGAAAATTCCCTTTCCATATTCAATCAATATTAATTTTCTCACAGATAATCAAAAATACATTTCCATAGTCAATCAAAAAAACCTGTTCCCATATTCACTTAAAAATGATTTTTGGCCATAGTAAATCAAAAATGCTTTTTTTTCGATAGTCATTCAAAACTGCCTTTTTCCAAAAGAAACAAAGCAGAAACTAGACTTAGATAACTTCAAAAGGGCCAATAAGTGAAAGTGATTCGATAATCTTTACCATAAAAATGATTAATATATAATAATTTATTAATGCTTTCAAAATAGGAAACAAACACAGTTTACGCAGAAACAAAAATAAAATAGACGTAATCTTAAGAGAAAGGGAACAAACACACGGAAGGTGCTATGGAAGACCAAATAATTACCATAAAAATCGACTATCAAAGTAGTTTATTAAACTTAATGATCAAATGCTAGAATCATTATTAGAAATTTAAATAAAAATACAGGGTGTCCATACAGACTCTTCATAATTAAAAAAAATACAGAGGCAAAAATTTATATACATTTTTGGAATTACAAAAGAGATTTAAAAAAAATAATCTACATTAATTTTATGAATTGGAAAGAGAATATTGACGCCCTGTACAACAAAAACGATATTAAGAAAAGAAATGTGAGGGTCCCTCCCTAGATAACATTAGTAAACAAAATAGAGGTAAATAAATGGGAGGGAGAATATAAACAAATCGCAGAAAGAGATCGAGTTCTATTTATTTTTATTAAAAAACCTCAAAACAAATTAAGACATCTACGCCAGAAGGTTTGAAAGGGAGTTAGTTTGTAGGAGGGGTTAAAATAGGAAAAAAAAGAGTGACGTATAGGATATTATAGTTTATTAGGGATGTAAGTAATATGAGTTTTGATATCATACTGAAACTGTATTAGGAGTGTAAGTAATACAAGTGCTGATGTCATACTGAAACTGTACGTCGCGTTTTGTTATCCCTCATCTTGACTACGGCGGTGCAATTTTGGCCACAATATTAAAGGATGAAAAATGGTTTGCTTGAGTCTGGGCAAAGAAGGATGTCTAAAATGATTCATAGGTTGGGGAGCTTACCTTATGTTGAATGGCTTAGGAGACAAATATCTCGATACATTAGAACGGAGAAGAGTTCGAGGGGGGATTTTATTGAAGCATTTAAGTAGGTATTGGAGACATAGGTGAACCCCTTATTTTTAGTGAACAGGACATGACACGAGACAATAGGTTTAAGCTAGACGATTTTAGGTTTAGGAAAGAGATTGGTAAGAAATTGGTTTACAAATCGACTGATAAATAAATGGAATAGGCTCACGTGTAATGTGCTAGAATCATCATTCCTCTCTGAAAAGATTTAAGAAAAGATTGGATAGATTTAGGGAAGCGGATGCTAGGTGATACTAAACTTGGGGATAGATTTATGGATGAGGATGCTAGGTGAGACTGAACTTGGGGATGCTAGGTGGGCCTGAACTTGGTGATGGGAACAAGAGTTACCTCGTGTAGGCTATTGATTAACTCCATCGATCCTTTCCTCATGTAGGGGTCTAGGCGAAGGAATAGACCAACATAATAAGCGTGCGGGATAGCAGAGGTATGAATAAACTGGGAAGGTAGACATACGTAGATGAGACAGTAGATAGAGGTAGGAAAATAGACAACTCGATTTCACCTTCAGGACTTCACCTATGTGTTTGATGGCAAAATGGGGCGGGAAGGGAGGCAGTTTCTGGAGAATTGCGTATCCTTAAGATCCTCAGCACCCCAAATAGTCACAGTGTTTCGGTCCTCGGCTTGTTCCAAGGTAGCAACATCCTAAGCCCTTAAATTAGAGGTTGAAATATTTATTGTTCGTTTTGATTTGGCGAAAAAGAGTCAGCAATTCTCATCCTTTTGTCGCTTTATGAAACCTTTGACAGAGTTTAAGGGACCTTTTTAGGTAGTTTGAGGGGCCTTTTTAATGTAGTTTGAGGGACCTTATATGTACTTTGAGGGACCTTTGATATACTTTGAGGAAACTTTTTTGTAGTTTGAGGGTCCTTTTTAATGTAGTTTGAGGGACCTTTTTTGTTTAGTTTGAGGGATCTTTGATGTACTTTGAAGGAAGCTTTTTGTAGTTTAAGGGACCTTTTAAGTAGTTTATGCGACATTTTATGTATTTTGAGGTAACATATGCATTTTGTGGGACCTTTATGTAGTTTGTGGGGCCTTATATGTAGTTTCGGGCACCTTCTATGCAGTTTCTAGGACCTTTTATGTAGTTTCTGGAAGCTCTGTGTAGTGTATGGGACCTTTTATGTAGTTTAGTTAGTATTTTGTACTTTTGAGGGAGTTTATGGGGCATTCTATATAGTTCCTGGGACAGTAGGTAATATGCAGGACCATTTAGGTAGATTCTGGGATCTTTTATATAGTTCTTGGGACCTTAAAGCTGTATTTTGAAACTTTTAGGTAGATTGTAAGACCTTCTACATATATCTCAGGGCTTTTAGATAGTATGTTGGATCTTTTAGGGAGTTTATGGGACAGTTTAGGTAATTTTTGAAACTTTTACGTAGTTTATGGGATCTTTTATCTAGTTTATGGTCCCTTTAGTTAGTTTTGGGTACCTTAGAGGTAGTTTGTGGGACTTTATACGTAGTTTTTTAAACCTTTTATTTACTTCGTAAGACCTTTTACATACCATATGGGACCTTTTAAGTAGATTTTCTTGGTGTTGAGCACACGAGTTCTATTTGGTTCTATTTGGTTCTGGTCAAGGGAGTGATTCGACCCAAAGTATTGTTTGACAGTATTTTGCATCTAACATTCCGCCTTCACTGCGGAGAGTTGGGATACCTTCGTTCCCACTTTGTACAGAGAGCCTCGAGTACTCGGAGTACTCGAGTACTCGGACTATGCAACTTCCATAAATAGCTACTTCCCCCAACTTTAATACTTTCTTTTCGAACGTCTCCATAAGCTGATGGCTAAGACGGCTAAGTTGATTAGCGCAGCTTAAGTTTAAGTTCAAGTTTAAACAGTTAAAGTTTAAGTCTAAGCAGCTTAAGTTTAAGTTTAACAGTTTAATTTTAAGTTTGTACAGTTTAAGTTTAAGTTTGAACAGCTTAGATTTAAGTTTAAACAGCTTAAGTTCAAGTTTAAACAGTTTAAGTTTTAACAGTTTAGGTTTAATTTTAAGTTTAAACAGCTTAAGATTAGTCAGTTTGGCATTTTTACTCGAAATTATGGACATAAATAAGTTTTTCTTAAAGGAGCGGAATATTTTTTCTGAACCTATTACAAACAACTGCTACGGCCAAATCGGTAAGCAATCGTGCTTAATCTACGGTTGTAACGTCTTGGTATCAAACCCTCGGTTTAATTGTGTGCAGACCCATACACAAAGTCCAAGACTTAATTATCCCCCAGGACAGGTGGGTTTGATTAGTAACTACAGCACATTCGACCATCTGAAATTTCTTTTCACTTAGCCAACTAGTATATACGAAATTCTTTTTTATTTTACATGGTAGTTACAGTACATTGGACCATCTGAAGATTGGTTTACAGTTAGAGAGGTCAAGTAGTCTACAGGGTGATCCAAAATCTTGTCACCCTCTGTAAATATTGTTTTGATTTTCTATTTCCGATGGGGGACACGAGCTCCTACCGTGTTGAAGAGAGGCTGATTGCAAGTGTATGTACACATGATCGTGTGCATTTTGGCAAGTGTATGAAGGATGTGTGACATGACTTCATTGCAAGATTCTGCAGACTAGCCCCTCCGAAGTGGACGATGCTGGGTTGAAAACATAAACTGTTTCTTTTCGGTAGCGGGTGACGAGACTTTCGCACCACCTTGTCTACGAAATAACTCTTTATATACTCGTAGCATGGTAATTGAAGTACATTTTACCATCTGACACCTGCATTATATGATACTTAACAGAGTCAAAATGCTTTTTAGTCGGAACAAAACCCCCCAAAACCCTGACTGCTTTGTCTGCTTTATCAAGTTGACTCCCGCTTTGACAGCAATCTTCAAAAATTTAATAAAGTGAATTTTTAGCGAGATAGTGAAAAGAGTGATTAAATTGTTGATAGTAGCGCGAACGTTTGTTCATCGATTGATTCATAAGTGGACCACTGGCTTTCGTTGTTCTACGACAGTGTGGGGACGGATCTTCGCCCCTACGTGGATTATTGTATTGAGGTAAAGTGATAATTTTATTTTGGACATTGGCCCTCTGATCTCCCCCACCTCTTTCTCCCTCACCAATTTCCTATACAAGTGTTTTTTCATATTTTTTCCCCGTGTGTAAACACCCAGAGAGAGTTGGGATGTATAAAAAATGAGAGAAACCCTTCGAATAACTCTTCGGGTCCTCTCGGAGGGCCCGAAGCCGGTACGGTTTTCGAAAAAATATATACGAATATCAAAATTGCACTGGTTTGACTCATAGACATCCCGAATGGTTACTCTGCCATTTGTGCGAGGGAGGCTGATTGCGAGGCCTTAACCTCAAGCAAGGCAGTTGAATGCCTAAAAACGATAAACCTAATACCACACACACCACCCCAAATAAAGACACACCGTAGTGTCATCTGCAGGCGCCTCGACTCTTGGGTTGGGAGCCACTCAGCAGAAGACATTAAAAACGAACTGGAAAGGAACCACCCTTGGGCGAAAGTTGCTGAGGTTTTAAAATTCAAAACGTACACGCACGTCTTCAAGGTTGTATTCAAAGATACGGTTATGGCGCAAAAAGCAAAAGAACTAGGCTTACTGTTGTTCAGTGTTAGAGTCTGCTCGGATCAAATTGAGAGGGAAGAGTTTGTCGATTTACAAATGTGCTTCAGGTGCTATAAATACGGCAAGCATTCCACCTCAAGCTGTCCTGAGAAAAAAGACCTAACCCTTTGTTCCATATGTGCAGGTCGCAACCATTTTTGGCGCGACTGCAAGAGCACATCACCAAAATGCTTGAACTGCGAAGGCCCCCACCGGACTATGTCCATGGCATGCCCGATCAGAAAATCGGAAATCCTCAAGGAAACAAAATTACGACGTGAAACAGAGGAGAAAAAGGTGAATTCAACATACGCCAAAGTCGCAAAAGCCGCTATTGCCGAAACGAATAACCAAAGAACCTATCTGCACATCGAAAACGAGCACTCCACAAAAATTATGTGCTGCATATACTATGCACACATAGCAAACATCACACGCCCAGGAACATTCGCAACCGAGGTCAACCGTATGCTTGTAAAGAACGGCTTACAGGAGATGTGGTTCCCCGACAACCTGCCGTCAGAGGAGGTTATGCGCATAAGTGTAGCCCCTCAGTGCCCAGAAACGTCCCAGAAGGTACCCACCCCACAGAACACAGCCATCACACGCGACCCACGACTCAACAAAAAAAAACATACTCCACAGACAGAAAAACAAGCGCCACTTACACCCAAAATGACTGACACAACTACAACCAAAACACACGAGAAATCACCAACAAAGGAAGCAGTGCGACCGAAAGAGACCAGGTCTCCGAGGTCGAGAAAAATCTCAAAATCACGTGGCCCCAGGTCAACCTCCTCATCTCGAGGCAGAGAGACCCAGTTGAAATACCACTCGAGAGGTTTCAATTTGAAACTATATGCGCCCGCAACGGCCCCTTTCGTCTTCGTAATCGAGTCTCACGAAGTGTCTGAAGGTCTTAAAACCGGAAGATACAGGTGGGAATGCTCCGATTCGGTACCGGAACGGCAAGTTGAGGAGGCTCTCTCGAGGAACATGGTAAAACTGACCACTGACTGCTTTCATACAATTACAGATACAGAATTCAGAAAAAAACGAAACGGCAGGGAGCGCACCCCGCCCAGTACACCACATGGGGCTAAAGTTGACCGCGAATAAGCGCCCACTTTAATCCCATACATATAAAAAACCATACGTTACACAAAATGACTGACAGACTAACAATAATACAGATGAATGTCGATGGGTGGGACGGAAAAGGTTCCATCTACGGCACATCTTGCGACAAAATGACCCCGACATAATACTCATTAATGAACACGGAATGACCTCTCATAAAGAAATACAAATTTTTCAATACGACGTCATCAGCAAAAATCACAGCCAGGAACGGTATGACGGCTGCGCAATAGCCGTCAAAAAAGGTTTAAAATACAAAAAACTACCCGACTTAGATGAATCTTACCTTGCCATTGAGGTAGGCACTACCCTGGGGGGTCTAGTCGTGGTCACGGGGTACCAACCCCAAAGACGCGGCTATGTACCCTTGCACAACCTTCTACAGATCCTCAGCCATAAGAGAAACGTAATCTTTGCTGGAGATCTGAATGCAAGATGTGCAGCATCAGGGTATACCTCCTGCAACAATGCGGGTAGAAACATCGAGGTATTACTAGACAGACGCTACGCGACAAGAATCGGACCCGAATTCCCGACATTTATTACAGGTAATGCAGCAACGAAGCCTGATATTGTTTTAACCAGTATCAGGTTTCCATACAACTATTACATTGAACCAGGCCCCATTATTCCAAGCGATCACCAGGCAGTTAAAATCACAATTGGTGTAAACCCCATTCAACTAGAAATCCCAGAACGCAAAAGCTATAAGCAGGCGGACTGGGAAAGATATAGAAACTACCTTCTAAATTATATCCCAGACCCTTTAATTGATGCAAATTTAGAAGAAATAGATGAAGAGCTGGATAAAATCACTGACCTCCTTATAAAATCAGATAAAATTAGCATTCCCCGCATTAAGTATAAAACCCTTCCAGCTCCTATTTGGACCCCTCCCATGAAAGCCCTGGCCCAAGAGTATAAAGACCTGTCCAATGTAATAGCGCTGATAGGCCCCAACCACAATTCCCATAGACGAATAAGACAGATAAAAGACGAACTCCAGACACTCATTACAGACCAACAAATACAGGTATGGGACAGACTAATTGAGGGACTTGACATAGAGAGAGACTCACGGACTTTTTGGCAGACGTACAGACGTTTAAAAGGACAACCCCCTCAGAAGAAAATTGTACTCAAGCACGACGAAAAAGAAATTGACGAGACTATAGAGATTGAGGAAATTTTTAGGACTTTCTGGTCCTCAATCTTTAAAATTACCCCCGAAGAAAATGACAATTATGACATCGAATTCGAAAATGACATCATCCAACAGTTAAACACACAAATACACAAAACCTCCCCTCATCATTGTGTGTCGCAGGAAAGAGCGATGGAGGGCTATGGGAGTAAAATAACTGCCCAAGAGCTCTCCATCGCACTAAAATCCTTTCGTCAAAGAGCACCGGGTACCACGGGACTGACCAGGGAGAATTTCATTAAGGCCCCGCCTAATATTCTGAGTGGGCTTCTTAACATCATGAATGCCGCTCTGAACACAGGCTATTTTCCCGACCAGTGGAAAGTGGCCAAGATGATCTTCCTTCCCAAATCGGGAAAGCCCCCGGACTGCCCTGCAAACTTCCGACCAATATCTCTCTTAGAATTTGCTGGCAAAGTCTTCGAAAAGATATTGGCAAATAGGGTCAACTCTTTTCTCGACGAAGCCAACCTGCATAACGAGCAGCAGCACGGCTTCAGAAAGAAAAGAGGGACTGACACGGCACTAGCCGTTATTACGGAAAAACTTGCGAACATCAAGGCAAGTAAAAGGCATGCTGACCTGGTGCTCCGCGATGTTAGAAAAGCATTTGACAAGGTTTGGAAGAGAGGCTTGCAATTTAAGATCCTGCAAATAGGCCTCGACCCCATCCTTGAAAGGATTCTATGCGATTATATAATGGAGAGAAGAGCGTATATACAGATCAAAGAACACAAAGGCCCCGAGTTCGAGCTCGAATCTGGGGTCCCACAAGGGGGGTGTCTCAGTCCGCTTTTATAAAACATATATACACGTGACCTACCACAACCTCTTTCCGAAGGTACGATATACGATCAGTTCGCTGACGATATATCGCAAATTTGTACAGCCGCCTACGTTCACAGGGAATTTATGGCGATAAATACGGCTAGGGAGATTTCCAACATCAACTCTTTCGAGAGGAAATGGAAGATTTCGACCAATGCCCCAAAATTCAAAATAATTCCTATGTTTCGCAAGACCTTCAATGATATACGGGTAGAGGGGGAGAGAATCCCCTACTGCTCGGAAGGGACGGTCCTGGGGCTCAAAATCACCACAGGGGGATACAAGTGTCATATCGGGCGGACAGTCGCGAATAGCAAGAGAGATTTGAGGGAGTTTTATAGGTTCATTGACCTAACTCGCTCAAATAAACTCAAGATATTCAATGCGTGCATTCGCTCGAGACTCTTATAACCCCCGGTGCCGTTGAATGCGTGCGCCTGGACCCACATTGCGAAACTACAAACCATCCAGAACAAGGTGGTTTTACTCATTACAAATACCCGAAGAAGAGAACAACAAAAAACAGAGGGAGCTCCACGCCTCGGTTGGATTATCTCCGATCAACGTGGCGCTCCACGAGAGAGCTAAGAGGATATGGCAAGCCATTGGTGCAAGCTTGACCCCTGAGTTCTCTCGTACACACCTAGACATCGAGGCCGACAGACAGATAAGACCATTTAAAAGTAGTAAATTACAGTCTGACAGTGACGTGACTCCCCAATATACACTACGTGTTCGACAATAGACGAGACTCAACCAACCAGTGTAATGTGAAAGTTTTTTAATTAAAATTCAACTCACTAAAATCAAATCCACTTAATTATTAATAATTAAAGCTAAAAATTATCAAAATCAACCTAAAAATTTTTTGGAAAATAAAATTTTTTCAAAAACCCAAAGCGGGATGTAAAAACCCCGTCTCTAATAAAAGCTTGAATGCCCAAAATAAATAATCATCATCAAGATGAAAACACTTAATCAAATTAGCTATGCTGATTTGATTAAATAAACTATAAATCCTATAGATATATCCAAAATACAACAAACAGAGCTACCCTTTCACCAGGGATCTTTTTATTCTGTCTTCCACACATCATCTATTCTTTAAACTCACTTCTTAACCACTTTACTCTCTTACTATTTTCTCTCTAATTCTATCTAATTTCATCTCTTATTATGTCCAATGTTCAATGCTTTTTAGTCGCGTGCACGCGACTTTATAAGTTATTATGTTCTGTAAGTTGTCGGTCTGATGGTAACCATTTTACTTCTCAATGAGTTTTTTGGTAATAACATCGTAACTATTCGGCCGATTCTAACAAAATTTAAAACCCTTATGTTTTTTTACATTCTCTTTCGAATAATGTAATGTTATGGTCCTCTTAAGGTTACTCCTAGAAGTATTTGGCAATAACATCGTAACTATTCGGCCGATTCTAACGAAATTTGAAACCCTTATGTTGTTTTACATTCTCTTTCGAATAATATAATTGCCGGGGAGGTATTTGGCAATAACATTATAACTATTCGGCCGATTCTGACGAAGGATGGAATTGCCAAAGTCCTGCCAAGGTTAGTCTGGTAATTATTCAAAGAAAACTGACTATGTGTCGGATTGCTCTACTTGTTGAAAGTTTTGAAGGTCATCTGGTCATAAGGTCATAACTCAGAATAAATGAGAGCACGCGACTTAGGTATGTTGACCTTGTTAATAATATAAGAAATATCTTCATATATTAAATGAAGCTTAGTATTCGGTTTCTATAGGGGTTGATTGAAGTTTTAGATAAAACTGCCAGACGCTTTTGATTGTTGTTTCTTATTCAATGGTTTCATTCCTTCGTTTGTCCTTCAAAAATGCCATTTTCTTACTTCTCAACTGTGACGTCTTCTTTAGTCTGTAATAATTTGTATTTTTCGATGGCATTTTTTTTACTAGATTGATTCGTATAATCTGATCTGAATCGCGTCTCAGCGAATCAGGATTTTGGATTCTTTTACTATTTCTAACAACCTCTTTGTTTATTTCCTTTGTATGTATGGTTTAACCAGGCAATGGCTTCGCCACTCCCCCTTACGGGGGGAGCTTGCGCTTTGATACTAAGATTAAAATTTAAAATCTAAAAAAAAATAGCCATGGTTAAATTTTTATAAATTTTCTGAACTTCGCCAATTATAATAATTTTAAAAAGGAACTTTAAACTAAATTCCCCCCCCCTTTTAAATTATTACGTTGTAAAAAAATTCACAAAATTTGGATACTTATATTTATTCCTGAACTTCACCATTTTGTTTTTTGATATTATAAAAGAATTATTAGAAATAACTTTGATAAATAAAACATAAGTCATAACCAAACTAAGATGAAATTATTATTCAAATACTCAAAAAAAATCCCCTTCTTAAATTATAGAGTTAGTAATTAAACTCTTTCAGTCACCTTGCCCTATACATTGGACAACATTTAAAATGGCTTTAATACACCTATTTTGCACTTTTTCTTTATTTGCGGACCATGGTCCAGTTTATTGGACTAAAAATGTGTATATGATCAAGTGATTAACAATTTTTGTTATAAAAAAGCCTTAACAACTCTAGCGTAAGTCTTGCAACCGCGATAGACAACGACCACAGTCTATGTTAGGGGTCATAATCTAGGTTTGAGCTTTTGGGGGGTCAGTATCTAGAAATTATCTTTTGGGGGTCATTACTTAGAATTAAATTGGTTAAATACGATATAATAATTGATAATAAGATTAAGATAAAAAACAAACAAACTAAAATTGCAGCTAAGGGCTGAATTTGGTTAAGATAATATTAGTTTTGTTAGGTAAAGTTAGGTTAGGTTAGGTTAGGTTTTTCAAGAAAAGTTATTTTACCGATTTTTTTTAAGTATACTAATAATTTTTCTAGGGGTCATCAACTATGATTGATTTTTTTTTTGGGGGGGGTGTTTCTTTTCTGCCTTTGAAATCTCTTGGGGGTCATTAATTAGGAATGAAATTCTCGAGGGTCTTTCTCTAGGAGTGATCCTAAGTCTTGTGCTCTTTTTGCTACTCGGGCTATGGGCCTCGCCCATGTTGTCACTTCTCCCAATTTGTGAGGGATGAGTAAATGTCACTGGGGAAGTTGTGAATGAAGTTCTTGACAGCGAGACACTCGCTCGGAATTTAGAGCTAGTGATTGTATCAAGTAACTGAATGACATCTTTCCCTAATAACCGGCCTCTCTGCAGTAGGAAACAATGAAGAGAAAACCTCAACATTAAATATTGATTTTGATTAGAGACATTCAAGCGTGTACGGCCAGTGTTCAACAAAGATCACATGGACTCAATAATATATTAATATAAATGTAGGACTAAATATGGCAACTCCCCTCCCAGCTCCTAATCTTATTATGGTAATTTACCTTTCTCGTATTCTCGTCTTTTATATATATATATATATATATATATATATATATATATATATATATATATATATATATATATATATATATATATATATATATATGTGTGTGTGTGTGTGTGTGTGTGTTTTGTTAAAGACCAGATTGTATTTTGATTTTATCAATTTTATTTTGGAACGTTCCAACTGGCGAACGCAATTATTTTGTATCTGGTTGGAGATTAAAGATCAGTTGAGAAAGATCCATTTTATTTTTTACAACTAATTTGAGTTTGGGCCGTGAGCTTTCGCCTTTCTTAAGGCATCTTCAGACGGAAGTCTTCGTTTTTTGCTTGTGTAGTTTTTTGGTTAACTTGCGTATTGTACCCGTTTTGTGTGATTTAGGCCGTGTACCTTACCCCCTTCGCTGTAGGGGTAGTTGTTGTTCGCGGTGATTCGGTACGTCTTCCTTCTGTTCATTAGTATGGTTTGAAATTTTGTATTGTTTGTTGTTCTTTTATATGTCCTCTCGAATTCATTTGTATTTATGATCTTTCTGGCAGTGCGCTGTGCGATATCTCTTGGGTTTTGTCTATCACTGGCGATGATCTGCGTGGCATCGTCGGACAGTTGTGTACACTGTGTACAACGTAGGGCTGAGGCACCCACCTTGCGAGGACCCTGCTTTTAGGGTGAAAGCACTACCAGTGTAGTTGTTGATGGTGATTTTCTCCTGTCTGTCTTTCAGATAGCTACACAAGATTCTACTTAGGTTTGTCTTGAGACCGAGCTGGATTATTTTTGCTTTAAGACCTGGCACCCATACCTTGTCGAAGGCTTTAGCGACGTGGTGGAGTGTCAAGTCCACTATGTTGTCTCTTGCTATATCGACTGCGATTTTCTCGGTAATGAGTGCTAGTGCTGTTTCCGTACCTCGTTTTGTTCCTGAATCCACGTTGTTGTACGTTCTGCATATAGTTTTCTTCTAGGAGGAAAGTCTTTAGTTTCTCATTGAGTAGCTTCTCCATTATTTTGCCGATTAATTCTAACAGTGAGATCGGTCTATAACTCTCGATGTGTTTTTCCGGGTTTGGGAAGAGATATCACCCTCGCCGTCTTCAAGGCGGATGGCAAAGGCCCAGTGTTCAGGCATGCATTGAAGATTTTGAGGAATGCTCAATGAATATTAGCGGGTGCGTTTGTAAAGTGTTTTTTGGTGATTTCACTAATGCCTGAGGTTTTCTGTTTAAACGTCGCTAGGGCTGCTTTAAATTCTACTAGTGTAAAGGGCCTTCCCTCGTTCCTTTGGTACCGGGATTCGTCTACTCGTGTGAAATATGACTGTTCGTGCTTCCTATCTTGTAATTTAGCTATTATGCGCTGTTCATGGGCCACATCGTAGTTATGGTTCTCCTCCGGAGTAATAGAGAAGATCCTAGACCACTGCTCTCTAAATCTCTCTTCGATTTCCTTGTTTTCATATATTGTGATTGCGCAATCTTTCATGTACATTTTATCTTTAGGTATGGAACCTTTAAGTTTTTTGTACTAGTTCTAGAAACTTCTTGGATCTCTTTCAATATCCATTTTTCTAATGATGTTGATATTTCTTCTGATTAGATCATTCACTTGATTTCTGAGGTCTCTTAATTGTACATACCTTTCTCTACTGCTAACATGTCGACGGATTTCTTCAAACGTGTTGTAAATTTCTTTCATTTTAGTTTTGATTTCATCGGGCTATTGAGGAGAAGAAATTTTTCTGTAGTTAGATTTTGGGCCGTATTGCCTGTCGGCTTCTATGATGAAGTTTGTAATGTTGTTTAGGTGCGTGTTGATATCTTCTAGGAAACTTTCTGCAAGGGATGTTATACTGTAATTTTATAAATATTTCTTATACTCGGCCCAATTGGTCTTTGATAATGCCTTCCTTTGGAGAATTTAGATTTGGATAGGCGAGGATGAAATCTTTGTAATGAGTCTGATGTGTTCAGAAGGTATTGCGGGACTGGAAGTTGTGTGGATGTTGAAAGCGAATTTGGAGTTAGTCAATATTATGTCTGGAGTGGTTGAAGACCGATTTGTTACAAATTTGGGAAAATCAGGGCCCTCTCTTTGCATCATCTGCTGCTTTATGAATAGTTCTAGAGGTTTTCCATTTCCATTGAAGACGTTCGTGTATCCATTAGAGTTGCATCTTGCCTTGAGGTCCCCTAGGAGGATCGCTGAAGATGGTCGGCGGAAGATCCGGATGAAGTTCGGGGTCGGGAGGTACGAGCGCCTGGGGGGGGGGGGGGGGTATGCCCTGGCTACCACCAGATCCCTTGTTGTCATTTTTAGCTTAATAGCTATATATGACTCTTCCAGATCTCTAATTTCGGTGTATGATATTTCATTTTTTATTCCCATGGTTGTTCCATCAAAGCGTGTGTGGGTATGGCTTGCGGCCAAAGCTGTAAAATTTGTGATTGTGATGTGCTTCGTTTGTAAGTTCATACCATGTTCGTTTATGATGACTATATCTGGATCAATTTGCCGAATTATGTTGCAATATATGAGTTTTTTATCCCTCCATCCGTCGACATTTAGAGTAAAGATTTTAGATTTTTTTGGTATTGTACGTTCGGATGCATTTTATCGTTTGGCGTGTTTTTTTTAACTTCTCAGAGTTAGCATGTGATCTAATATGTCCTGGACGTTTTTTCTTGAGCTGGTCAATAGGGAGATTAAAGCAAGAATTCGTCGAACTTTCTATGAGTCCTTGTTTAAGGGCATTATTAATCTCAGTGTCATCATATTCGGAATCGTAATCCCATTTAAACTTTTTTTGACCAGACCTTTACCATTTTTTTTTTTGTTTATTAACTAAAGGGAGTGGTGAGGAATGAATTCTGTAAACTTTAATGTTATATTTTTCTATATTGTTTGTTTTTGCTTTTTCTTTTTCTCCTTCAAGTTTGTGTTTCACCAGTTTAATTTTTTCTATGGCCTCCAAGTCTTCTTTACTAATTTCAATTTCAGTTTCTTCTGTTGTCTCTTTTGTTTCCTGTTCAGTTGATATTGAGATTCTGTACAGGTCACTGGAAGGCGGGTTCTTGGGGAACCACATAGGTTTTACGCGATTTTTTGGAGCATTTTATTTAGCTCTTCCGAGGATAAGGCCGGTTTGCCATGTTCACAAAATGTGCATGGAGAATGAACAGTATGAAATCTAGCCTCATATTTTTCTCAATATTCACGACTGCCTTTTGTTCTTGTGCCGGCCTTGCCGTTGCCGCTGCCGCTGCGTAAGTCGTTGTCTTTTTCCTCTCCTTCTCTTCTATCATTGCAGTCTTTTTGTTCTTTAATTTTTCTTTTTTCAAGGGACATGCCCTTGAGAGAGTGCGATGTGGATTTCCGCAATTGGCGCACTTTTTTTCTTGGCTTTTGCATTGTTCCCACCTATGCTCTCCACTTGAGCATTCCAAGCATTCCGAGCATTCCATGCCCTGGAAGGTACAGTCTCGGGTCGTGTGGTCATCGAGGGCGTAGAACTTAAAGCAGACCAAGAGAGACACGAATGTTTCTCTTTCTATCTGGTCAGGCGCTATCTTGGTGTAAAATAGAATCTAAAAAAGCTATTTACTGCATGCAAATAGACCCCTGGATAGGGAAGCATACGGCTTTAGAAATTCAAGAGGAAATTAAACAACGACAAGAATGGGCGCGATTAAAAAAAGTGGTGAAATTTAAAAACTGACTTACAAATAATAAATATACCCGTGCCTTTAAGGTGATATTCAAAAAGACAGGTATGGCTCGTAAAGCTAAGAAGAACGGGCTACTAGCGTTTAATTTAAAGATAACACCGGAGCAGATAAGGAGCAATGAATTCATCAATGTCTTGACGTGCTTCAGCTGCTTTGCACTAGATCAACACATTACAAAGGATTGTCCGAAAAAAAAGGGAAAAAAATGATCCAAATGCAGCTCTTACACACATACCTGGAGAGATTGCAAGAGCTCCGAGAAAAAATGTGTAAACTGTGGAGGGAACCATCGCACAATGGCGATGGCTTGCCCACTAAAGAAAGAAATCATTGAAAGAACAAGGAATGAGAAAACGAAAGCGGAGGAGGAGAGGAGGAACCAAACATATGCAAATGTAGCCAAAGCCTCAGCTGAGTAACTTCAACCAGCTAAAAATATCATAAAGCTAAAAGAAGAAACTAATTAAATATACTAGCGTGTATTCTACACGCACATGTAAGGAATGTTGCAAACCCAGGCGCATACTCAATTGAACTTAACAAAATGCTAAGCAATAATAGCCTGGATCCGATGTGGTTTCCAGAGAACCCACCTTCGGCTGACGTCCTAAACATATAATATAAACCACTGAAATCAGGAACTAAAACGAGAACTGACGAAATCGAATTTCCTAGCCAGATCAAAACTATAAACCAGGGATTACAGAGAGACCCAAGGATCAGACAGATGACAAATAAAACACCAGAAGAAAGAATGGATGTGAAACAACTAAAAAATATTGTTAGCTGCTCAGACAACAAGATCTACACCAAGAAATTAACTTCGAACCAATTAACACAATTCTTCACAGAAGGGCTACGAAAATATGGGAAGAACTTGAAGAACTTCTAAACGAAGAAGAAAGTAGAAAATTGGAGATCCCCATTAATCATCGGAGAAACAATATGGGAAATTTAGAAGCGGGAAACCGATAGTCGGAGTCAATCCCGCATCAATGTTTACGTAGAATATTGAACAAACAACTGCACACTAAAAAACAAAAACAAAAAAAAACATAAATAACAACAAAGAAAATAGAGGCGTGAGAGCCTTGAAAATAAATTAAAAAATAATAAAATATAAAAAAAATAAAATAAATATATATATAAATAAAATAAATGTATTACAAAACGATAATGAAGAACGAACAAGAGATGGCTGGTCCCCCAGCTAGCAGTAATATCTCATACTCATTCCCTTTCACCACTTTACCTTAGCATCTATTATCCACTCTACTCTAACTATATACTTTTAACTTCTAACTTTTTCGAAACGTAAGAAGTAATCAATTTCTTTCTTCGCTGCTCACGACCAGCAATGAGCTACCGCACCGGTAAAGGAGGCAAAACCAAAGGAAAAAACACCAAATCAACGCAGCCTCAACAATAACGAAGACTTCCGTCTGAAGATGCCTTTAGAAGAGCGAAAGCTCACGGCCAAAACTCAAATTAGTTGTAAAAAATAAAATGGATCTTCCTCAACTGATCTTTAATCTCCAACCAGATACAAAATAACTGCATTCCCCAGTTGGAACGTTCCAAAATAAAATTGATAAAATCAAAATACAACCTGGTCTTTAACAAAACATGTATAGACGAGAAGTTGCTCCCAATATACACCGATATATATATATATATATATATATATATATATATATATATATATATATATATATATATATATATATATATAAATATATATATATACCATGGTAGAACCGAAGACGCTTTGTAATATATATTACAAACGCTTTAGGATTATAAGACATCTCATCAGTATTCTTCCATTGCTCCTCTGTATTGTTCTTAATAAGAATTATGATTGGGATAACTTTTTAATTTCATAGATCAACCACCACCATTATGCGATCTAAAATTAGATAAGGTTTTCGGTGTACGTGCAGTAGCATTGTATCATATGTGGAGGCAACAAGTCGCATGATTTACTCCTGCTTTATTGAGCATATATGTAGATCTGAAAGAACCGGACCTTAACTTAGTAAACCTGACCCATGTCGCAATGTGGTTCTTGGGTCATACACTCTAGAGCAGTGGTGACAAAACTTTGATGCTAGGCGTGTCAATACTTTTATATCTTAGTCATTTTTACATTGTCGTGTCACTTCCAAATTTACATCGTTCAATGGTATATTACATTATGATTTTAACACAAGTATATGAATATATATGCTATGTTGTACGATAAAGAAATAAAAATATAAACTTACCTATTTAATTTCTCTTGTGAACCTGAAGTTTCCAGCCAATTCCTTTATATCGGGCTGATAGTTCATTGTCTTTAAATGTAAACATGCAGCATTTGCCGCATCAGTTAACCGACTTTTGTTGTTTTTTGCGTAGTTAAGAGATGAGAACAGACTCTCACATGCATACGTAGAATAAAAAAATGTTGATACCGCTTTGTCAAGACGTTTAAAAGCACCAAATGCTTCGGGAATGCTTTCCCAAATGACCAACAATTGATTGTCTTGATCGCTGCAAGCTCCCCTCAATCAATCTTTTTCAAGTGTTTCCTAATTACCTCTAAGAGTGACGAATTTATGCTTCCAAATAGAACTGGATTGAAGTTCTACTAATTCCATTTCAAATTCTTCTATTTTCAGCTATTCAAACAGATTCGTTTTCATTTTTTCAAAATTAGCTTCATCTGGGTGCTTAATGAAAAGCAATATTTCTTTAAGATCTCTAAACTGAGAAAATCTTGTTGAAAATTCATCTTTCAAAGAACGTAAAGCTGACAAAAAGTAGTCTTGATCGTGTTCGATATCATTCTCATCTTTGTAACTAACTTCTTCATAGTTCTTTTTCAATCTTGGAAAGTCCTTAAAATTTTTAGTTTCAATGTCACGCTCAAAAATGTCAAATTTGGTTTCAAATGCAGTAATATATCCAAACATGATATCAATAGTTTTAGCAAAACCTTGGAGTTTAACATTCAGTTCATTCAAGTGCCGAATCCAGGACTCATCATGTAATCCTGATAGCCTTCAATCTTTTTCACTTTTAAGAAAAGCTGTATATCATTTATGCATTCAACATAGCGTTCAAGAACCTTGCCTCTACTAAGCCACCGAACATTATTGTACATCAATAAACCGTCATAAGCTGATTCAACTTCATCCAGTAACAAAATGAATTCACGTTTATGCAACTCTCGTACTGATATCAAATTAACTATCTTGGTGACTGACACTGTAATATTTTCCAGTTCTTTTAATTCAACTTTAGCACACAGTGCTTCTTGATGAACAATACAGTAAAATTGTACTACAGAATATCTGACGATATCAATAAAAAGCTTCACAAATCCAAGCTTTCGGCCAACCATATTGGGTGCTCCATCTGTTGTAATTGATACAATTTTTGATATATCTATGTTTCTATCGCCAAGTGTTTTGACTACAATATCACACATATCTTTTCCTGTCGTATTTAACGACAAACCATCTAGGCTAAGCAACTCTTAGAAGATTTCATGACCACTAGAATATCTTGCAAAAATTGCCAATCGAGAAGCCGAAGGCAAATTGAAAAATAATCCCACGCGTTCAAGTCCTTTTGCATTTGTTCTTAAATATTTGAATGCATGGTCATTTCCCGGCTTTTAACAGTGTTTCTGGAAATAGGAGGTTCTTTAATACGCTTAATTATTTTGTCTTTGTTACTAAAATCTTCAAAAAGAAAAGGTGCATAGTTAAGTAAACATTTTTTAAGAAACTTTCCTTCATTAAAAGGTTTACCTTGCTGAACAATGGTATGAGAATTACTGAAACTTGCTGTCCCTAAATTCACAACTGAGATGCCACTTACAAATTTCAACAAACTTTGAGATTGGGTAGATTTTTTTTACTGCCTCCTGTGCGATATATTCTTTACGTTCTTTATCACTTCTTTCTAATAACCACTTGTAATTTGACTCAAAATGTCTTTTCACATTCCAAGTTCTTCTAGTAACTTGTTAATCACATAAAATGCAAAGAGCTTTATTATTTCGTTATATAACGCCATATTCAGTTGTCCACCATTTTGGAAAATTCTGCTACTACACTGATTTTCTGATAACTTAACTTTCTTTGCTGTACTCATTATGCAAGTAAGGGTTTGATAAGAACTGTGAAATTAGTTTAATCTGGAACCTGTTCTAAAAAAAAGGAAATAATAAACGTGGCGACATCTGGTACTTCTATTTTCACGAGTTGTCAGTGACTAATAATTTCTCCTCTCAATAAAAGAAAACGACAAATATTGATTGCCATCTAGTTTTTAAAGAACCGTTTGCTTCTTGACATAAAAGTTTTTTACCCAAAGAAAGGAATTAAGAATGAAATTTACAGCTCAGTATTGCTGACGTTATCAAGCACTGCACAACACCTACTCACGTGACATCTCAAACACTACTAGTTGCCACTTGTTACATAATTACTATTTGTTTAGCTTGATTTCACACAAAAGAACTAAATTTGGTTCATTAACACTAAAATAAACAGACAGCAGATGACAGGCACAACTGGTGTCGTATGCAGCTATGCACGTGCTTTCAATGTCCAAGGTATTCAGTGTCGCGCGTGTCACTGCTTACACGCGTGTCATAGTTTTGCCATCACTGCTCTAGAGGCACTCTGCTTCATTAAATAAAAATCTTCAACTCTCGTTGACTAACTCCTTATCTCTTCCATTAAATATAGTCACACATGAACAAGCACGTCTCCCATAGTATTTAATTCGTTTCAAATTTCAGATTCATGTTTCACGATTATTTCCCGCTTTAGAAAAACTTTTTATGTAAATATTTTAATGTTTTTCATTGATTTGTTTTAGCAGTGATGATGGGATTTGTTACAATCTTGAAACGTTTGCAATAAATTTTAAGAAGCGTCTTTGGTTCTGTCTTGGTTATCTTGTTTATATTTTGTCTGAAGTTTGCGTCCATTAATTCATTCGCCACTTATATGCGAAGTAGACATTGGAAGAACGCGCTAGGGAAAAATTCGAAATATTCTAGGCCGGAACTAACTCGAACTCTGTTCTCCCTATGACCGGTCGGATGCTCTACCACTAAGCTACCAGGCACATTATTCCAATCTATTTCACGTTCATGTGTTAGCTAATCTATATCATTATCTTCCCATCCTAGAAAGTGCTTCCAAGGAAATTTTATACCCAATTTCCAACTCACTCAAAATTTAAAGGCTCACTACATATATCACATACAAGAAGAGGCATCGACAGGTAGGTCTTTAGGTAGTAATAAACCCTCGCGTAGGGAACTTAAAAGAAATGACGCACGAAATATAGAAAAAAAATATTTGACCTTCTTTGAATATCCTCATCATGGAACTAGCCAGGTGGTATATATGCTTTAATACTGCATTGCTTACAGGGCAATGGGATATAGGGGAGGGGACGGGGTATGAGAAGGTCGTAATGGTGATGGGCATCCTGTGTTTAGGTGTTTGAGTAAGGAACCAAGGCTTTAATGGTCCCTTTTTCGTGAGGATGTTTCTCGCTGCTTGATGCACTTGGCAAGCTGTCGAGCGGCCCGCTTTCAAGAAGTCATCCTCTAATAATGTAATTAGGCAATTATCCGTCAATGCACAGCGACAGGCGCCGGTTGCAAGCGGTAGCAGACGGCAGTAACAGGTAGTTGCCGGTGGCGGTGCTTAGTAGCCTATCGTTGCCAGTAGTCACTGGTCTGTAATGCCGATTATTGCCCAGCTGTGAATGCCGGTACTCGGTTGCTGGTAGAATGCCTCGAATGACGGGCGATAACCAATAGTCAAATGCAGGGTGACGGGTTACTAAACCAAGGTGGTGTTGGTTGGGGAGGAAATGAGTGTAAATGTGTAAATGCTTGCGTACATAAACTCGTCCATAAAGCTGTCCCCAACATTATTCCTACAACTCCCTCATTCTTGGACAGTGCCGGTAACCGGATAATGAGA
This sequence comes from Ceratothoa steindachneri, assembly GCA_963969495.1. Taxonomy (NCBI): domain Eukaryota; kingdom Metazoa; phylum Arthropoda; class Malacostraca; order Isopoda; family Cymothoidae; genus Ceratothoa; species Ceratothoa steindachneri. The sequence goes on along the minus strand of OZ018332.1, from coordinate 59,474,244 downwards.
AAACCACTTCCTCGCATTTTTATACGGGTAGAATGAATGTGTTAATGTATGTCAGTGTGTGTGCAAAACGAGACGAATGTGCGTTTAATTTTATGACATTCATGGCGGTAATTTTTGCACGACAACGCAACTTCCAAGAAATAGTGGAAAATTGGAGCTTTTTTAAGACCAAATTATTTTGTCAGGTGATTTTGCGATTTGTCAAAACATGGTTTCTCGGAAAACCGCTCTAAATCTCACTAAATTAAGCACTGGAAACACGAGCTTAGAGACTCTCTCTTTTTTTTTCTCTCTCTCTCTCTCTCTCTTTCTTTCTCTCTCTCTCTCCTCTCTCCTTCTCTCTCTCTCTCTCCTTCTTCCTCTATCCTTTTCTCTCTCTCCTTCTCCTTCTCGGAAGGGTTCGCAAGAACTCAATCTATATCTCTATTATATTTCTCTCTATCTCTCTTTCTCTTTCTCATGCTCTTTCTCTTTGTCTCTCATTATATCTCTCTCCTTCTCTTTCTTTTTATCTCTCTCTCTCTCTATCTTGCTGTACAGATATTATTAGACATAAATAATTGTGTAGGTACGGTATAGACGATTTCTTCCATCCTAACTTTCTTTTCACATGGGCTAGCTCCGTTTGTTCCTGTGTGTTGTTATCTTTCCTTCTGTCGTTATTCGGCGTTAAGGCTACAATAAATTAGGTCAAAGTATACCCCTAGGTTCGAATAATTCACTCTCATATTATAGTGTAATTGGTAGCCTAAATGTTAATACAAGGAAGAAGTTCACTACAATTGGCGCGTGAATAAAGATTTTTCTGATTCATTAATGAGTAAAGCAGAGTCACCGCTAAATATTTGACCTCATGATTGCAGTTCTTCATTTTTCTCAAAGCCTAAATGATAGATTCAATGATTAATTTAATGCTTATACCAGCGGCAGGTGGAAATGGGGGGAGAGGGGATTTAACCTTAGTTCGTGTTTCTTACCACTCCACATTTGCAACCAGTCGGAATTCACAACCAGCTCGATGTGTTAAGCAAATTTTATACAATGCTGTGTCTATTACGGCATATATCTTACGTTGCCATCCCGCCCCAAAATTAAGCTGGTTAAAGTGAGGCTGTCACAACTAAGATTTATCACAAACCCACCATTTCATTATTATCCTTTTTTAACTGTCTACCCGAATCAAGACATGTGTAGGAAGAAAATGACCCGTAGGAAAAGAAAAATCAGTGGACGGGGAGACTCAATCCACTACGCTAACCCATGAGCTTAAAATACTCTGTTCATGCAGAGCTTCTAAAACATCCGCTTCGTACTTGCACGCTACAACCTTGAGTTCCTTATTCAAAGTGTATGCATTTGCATATCAGTGTCCGTATGTGCTCGTAAGGTCAATTATATACACGCATGTGAATCTTTATGTACATTGATAAATTACCTGCATTCGTACATTCGTGTAAAGGATTTTGCAGCACAAATCTTCAGGGCAACTTCATTACAGCACACGTCATTACCTCGGATTTATCTGTCAGAATGGTTAACCTTTCAATTCTATACTTAAAATAGAGAATCCTCTCCTTTACATTCACTCCTTTCAATCGCACACCGTCACACACACACACACACACACACGCACACATACTTTATACCATCTTCACCCTCTCATCAATGGCGCCTGTACGGAAAAAAAATCTCCAAACTATTTTTTTTTAATTCTCAAACCACCGACAAAATCCTAAATTTTTTTCATTCAAAATTTAGTAGTCAAAGTTTTTCGTATACTAGAGAGCGACGTTAAAATTTTCAGTCGAATTTCATTCAATTACGCGATATTACATAGCATTAAATGTCATTTCACCCTAATTAGATTCCAAATACCTTGCAAGATTATAATTACGTAATTTTTTTAAACAATGTTATTATTATTAAGATTAACAATAGTAAAATTATCCGTCATCATTAATTCATTCAGTTTTATGACGGATTCCAGCGGAAGTTATAAATTCATGGGAAAATGGTTGACAGGGAATCATGTGATCGTTTGTGTGTAACAGGTTTATGACTGCACATGTACGCGGAAATCCTAAAAATATATACAAATACAGGTCCCTAGTTTAGTTTTTTTATTATTTAGTATATTGATTTTTGAATAATTTCGGTGATAAAGCAGATGATACCCGACAGATACACACAGACCTGGGCCCGGTCTGCTCCTGCGATGGTCCTGGAATAGGTGTGAGGGCCCCCGACCCACTCTCGGGCAGGGGACGGGGTCACCACCACCCCCATAATACACATTTATACAAAAGGTAATATAAAAATCCAATTAAAAATGCACCGCCCACTGAAATAATTTTAGCAACGGTGCAAAGTTTAGTACAGAACAAAAATTTACATAAGCATAGAAAAAATAATAGTTTATAGTAAGTAATTAATAATAATAATTAAAAATAATTAATATTTTCTCTCAAGCAATTACGGCTGTCAAACGTTTGCCATTCTTCTTTACCTTACACTCTATCCACAATTCGCTATCATTGGTTGGTTCTCTTTCTTGGAGGCATTTTTTTTTCATTCCACCATCATATTTTATTTGTCGTTCAGACCTAGTCTTTGTGATGGTTATTTAAAAACATTAAATTTGCATTTTTTTCAAACCACTTCTTCACTACAGAGGTTGTAAGTTCTGGATCGTGGTCCGTTGAAAGTCATCTTTCTGATGGCAGGTTGTCTATAAAATAGTCTTCCTTCCTTGTTATTCAATTTAATTTCAAACTGGGATCGTGCAACATTAGCAGCAAATAAACCCCATAATGTTCTTTTCCAACAGTGTTTTGTGGTTGGTATGGTATTTTTCAGAGTTTACCAGCTGTCTTCCGAACATGTCTAATATTATTATGGCAAGTTTTCCTTTCGATTCGTTACCCTTTAATACTACTACCTTAGAAAAGGTTTGACCAAGGTCAATATGCTCCTTTGTAAACGGAATACACGCGCCAATGAGAGTAATATTAAGATATGGATTTTTTTCCCCCTTTTCTACCTCGTTAGTTGAAGAGGTCATTTTGTTGTCGTAGTACCTCTTCAGGTTGTCTTTGAAACATTAACTGCAGCTGCAACTAAACCCTAACATATTTGGTTGTTAAAGTGGACCGTGGGACAACTTTGCTGGTGCATAAAATATTATAAATATCGGTTAGTCACTTCTTGGCACCACTTTCAATGTAATTGTTGTGTCCCTACACATGCGTAGGATTGTCGTAATAGATGCGGTGTTATTCGGATCATTGATATTTCGTCATACTCATTCCAGGCGTCATGAAATGCAATAATACACCTTTATCTTCCCTACGTCCTCTATTTATTTTATTTCCATCGATATCTATGTGTGATTTTTGTTTGGTCTTTAAAGAAAAATACGAAATCGCTTGTGTATCATCTTATATTTCCTATGGGTTAATGAGCGTAAATATATATATATATATATATATATATATATATATATATATATATATATCACGTGTCATGTTATTTTCAATTATTACAAACAAAAAAGCCCGTGCCCCCTTCTACTAGAAAAACACTTGTATTGTCTCTCACTGAATAAAAACCTACACTTCGTTATTCAAAAGGCTTCTTGAATCAACCTTTTTGGGGGGTTGAGGATGGTAGCTCTGGCGATGAGCGTCGGGGTCATATAAGCGATAAGCGCTTGATGACACAGGTTCAAATCCAACTTCTTTATTTTCATATAACGGTTAAAATATTTTGCCCTATCTTTCCGTTCTCTACATCTTTCATTTCCTTGGGCCTTATATATATATATATATATATATATATATATATATATATATATATATATATATATATATATATATATATATAGTGTGTGTGTGTGTGTGTGTGTGTTTTGTTAAAGACCAGGTTGTATTTTGATTTTATCAATTTTATTTTGGAACGTTCCAACTGGCGAATGCAGTTTTCTGTATCTGGTTAGATATTAAAGATCAGTTGAGGAAGATCCATTTTATTTTTCACAACTAATTTGAGTTTTGGCCGTGAGCTTTCGCCTTTCTTAAGGCATCTTCAGACGGAAGTCTTCCTTATTGTTCAAGCTGCGTTGATTTGGTATTATTCCCTTTTGATATATATATATATATATATATATATATATATATATATATATATCAGAGGCGACTCCAGGTCATCAGCGTCACTCGGGCTCTACACAGATTTCGCATAAGACACGTATAAAAAAAGGTTATTTAACAATAATTTACTCAATTCATTTATACATGAGCTCTAGTCGTCTTGGTTTGATGGCAAACTCGTATAATATCCTGTCGTGCAGCTCCTTCTTCTTGTCCAACTCGTTCAAAATGCTTTTCTTGATGGAACTACGAGCCAGTAAAGAAAGCCGTTCTTGGGCCATTGTGCGCCCCTTATATGGAATGTTCGAGTACCAACTTTAGTTTTCAATGAAGGAGTCAGCCTAACTGCTCGAAAAATGTCACGTTTTTCTGCAATATTTCTAGACCCAAATCTCTTATTTTTTATATCTACCACTATGTCCTTCTCCATTCCTAAGTTAAGGGTAAAAATAAAGCAACCCTGCAAAACAACTGATCTTTACACACAGATGCACAAAATAAAAGCAATCAAATAACGACAGCCGTGTGCACAACAAACATAAGCCAATATGACTGTCGTCTGTACTGTACTCTTGACAAAAGATGCCAGTTAGTCTTTTACACCTACCAGGCTTGTTCGTATTAGCTCGAGTTGCTGGATAATTTTTCGTTCCTTTACGAATATTGTAGAACGGAAACCTTTCATAGATTGGAATTTAAATCCTAATCTTGATAGAAATCTATTGTTTTAAGAAAACATTGAATTTTAATTACTCTCAATTTTTACCATTATAGATAACAACTCGGGCTGTAACTTCTGAGCCAGTGTAAAGCGCGCGTGAACGATGTCGAGAGAACGTCTGCTACGAATGATATTTTTCGACACAGGGCACCTTTAAGACGACCGCCAGACGCTAAATGAAAATATATGAACTGCGACCGTGCTCAATAAAAGGAACCCGAGTTATTGGTTGGAACTACTTACTGGAAGTCAGTGTTGGCAGAAATTAAATCAGCTTGCAAATACACGTTCACTTTCTAAATTTATACTCGGGCTAAGCCCAAACAGCTCGAGTGTCGGAGTCGCCACTGATATATATATATATATATATATATATATATATATATATATATATATATATATATATATATATATATATATATATATATATATATATAGTGTGTGTGTGTGTATGTGTTTTGTTAAAGACCAGGATGTATTTTGATTTTATCAATTTTACTTCGGAACGTTCCAACTGACGAATGTAGTTTTTTGTATCTGGTTGGATATTAAAGATCAGTTTTGGAAGATCCATTTTATTTTTCACAACTAATTTGAGTTTGGGCCGTGAGCTTTCGCCTTTCTTAAGGCATCTTCAGACGGAAGTCTTCCTTATTGTTCAAGCTGCGTTGATTTGGTATTATTCCCTTGGTTTTTCCTCCTTTACTGGTGAGGTAGCTCATTGGTGGTCGTGAGCAGAGAAGAATGAAATTGATTTGATGATAATGATGTATATAGAAGGAAGAGAGAGGTATCTCTGTGTAACACTGGCGATCAGGTAGTCGTAGAGGAAAAGGGTACGGAAATAACTTGAAAGGGGATAGGAAGATTTGATAGGTCGGTGGCTAGAAACCGATGCGTGGTGTAGGTGGGTGGTAGTTGAGTGGTGATGGGGTGTTCGTGACTGGACGACGGTTGGGGGGGTGTTTAGGAAGGAGATCGTTTCTGCATAGTCGGAAACGCCTCATTCATGATGCTCTTAACTTATGCGTACACTGGTATGGGTTGCGCGTGGTCATTAGTATCAAGGGGGCGGGCCTTAGCTCGTGAGCGTGGGCCAGATACTACTCCTGGACTTGCTGGAAGTGCTCTTGCACGTGTGGTTTGGGTGGGATGTGTGTGTGTGTGTACTGTGTCCCAGTGGGACCTAAATGCGTCGAGGATAACGTTGGTGTCTGTGAGTGTTTAGATATTTACTTGGAAGATTATGGGTTTGGGTGGATTGGTGCCTAGCATCCTTTTTACGCACCGCCAGAAGAAGGAGGGGTCAGTGCAACAAGTGTCGTCCGCAATGCGGACGACCTCTCGCCACTGTTGGTTCCTATCTAGTTGCACGCACTGTAGGATGCGGGCACCTAGGTGAGTGATGTTGTGTTGTCGTGGGCCTCTGGTGTAGTGATTGTTGTACTGTATGATGAGTCTCTGAGTGTGTATGGAATATGTGAAGTGTTTTATACATGTTTAGGTTTTGTATGGTGTGTGTAGCTCGCATGCTGCGCTTATAGTGTTCAAGATTAAGCACCAGTGGTCGTCTAACAGATCTGGATTGGTGTGACCTAGGTCGAGGTTTTGTGGCGTGTTTTCTGTTATGTGTCTCTTGAACTCTTCCCAGTTCGTATTTTTGAAGTCGAAGAGAGGTGGTGTGGGTAAGAGTATGGGAGATGTGGATATGATAAGGCATATTGGTATGTGGTCAGAGAGTACGTGAGGACCCGGTGAGATGTGAGTGTAGAAGCGTGTAGCGTGGTTGTTGTGGAAGACCACGTCGGGAGACGTGGTTCCTCCGCGAGGACCGAAGAATGTGGAGAAGGCCGGGCCGAAAGGAGTGTTGGGTGGAAAGCGTTGAGGTTCCCCGAAAAGAAGATAGGTAGGTTGTGGTCTGATAGAGCCCGGAGTGGGACTTCTATGTTTAATTGTAGGCGTGATGGTCTGTAGTGCGTGGCCACTAGGATGGGGGCGAAGCTTGTCTGTACCCTGCAGGCTAGAAAAGAGTCATCGCGTGTTTGAATGAGGAAATGGTGTATAAAGGGCTTTATTAGGATCGCTGATCCTAGGTGCAGCGCTTGTCGTGTTAGATATGTGTGGTAGCCTGCAATGCGGAGTCTGTTGTTGAGAGGGTGTAGACTGGTCGAGTTCAGGAGTAGTATTTTAGGTCTTTGTGTGTTTAGAACCCAGTTGGCAACAGTATGGCGAATACCGTTTCAACTGCGTACGTTTAATTGTATTATGTTGAGGCGACCTATTGACGTGGGTGGAGTGAGCGTGGGGCTGATTTAGCCGGGGCCGTTCTTCTCTCCTTGGATATTTCCCAGGAGGTGTGGGGAGCGAGTACTTTTACGCGTGTCGGCTGTGGTTTCGAGGGAGTGGAGAGGTTGTCAGCGGTGTTATTGGGTGGGCAGGCCGTGGTAGAGGGGAGAGTGTGTTCTGTGGAAGGAGGGTTAGAGATAATGGGAAAGTGGGTGGTGGTCGTGGAAGGAAGAGTGGCGAGAGTAGAGTCTAGGAGGGGGGAGTTAGAAGCAGAGGAGGAGGGAGTAGAGCTAGTAAATGGGGGGGCTAAAGATAGTAAGGGAGTTGCAGATTATGAGAGTGGGGGTGATGTCCGGAGAGAGAGGAGGTTGGGATGGCGAGGAAGGAGGAGTGGAAGGAGGAGAGGAAGGAACAGCAGCGAGGGGGTTGGTCGGCTTTACGCGTGGTTGTGTGTGACGGGGGGTGGGTTTGTGGTGGAGTTTTTTTTGTTTAATGCGGAGTGTTGTGGAGGGTGTGGTGGGCGTGGGGGAGGGGGAGGAGGTGGCGGTTGTGGAATCAGTGGAAGTGGAGATGGAGGCTGTGAGAGGGGTGGGTGGGAACGGTAGGAGAGGGGTTGGTGGAAATATGGAAGGGGGGAGTTGAGGCTGCTGAAAGAGGAGTGTTGGTGGTAGGAGGGAGTTTAGGAAGAGAAGTGGGAGCAGTGGACAAAGGGGTAGGTAGGAGGGTACAGAGGTGAAAGGAGCAGGGACAAAAGGGCGGGAGGAGGCAGGAGCGTGGTGAAGGTGGAGAGGGGTGGGGGCAGGTGTTCGTCCCCATCAGGGTGGAGAGGAGTGTGGGTCTCCTGTGTGTATGCTCGTCGATTAGAGCCAAAACCTTCTCAGAGGTGATCTGTTCTAGTCCGTGCGAGGCAAACAGTGTGTTTAGTATGTTTGCGTATAATCGGGCGTCACCCCTCGCCATTTAGTTTTCCACCGTTGAAAGCAAGGCGGCCAGATGTAGCTTTGAGTGTATGGTCTCGTTGGGTGTGTGGTGTGGGGGAGGGGTGGGTGTCGGCAGTAATGGGGTGTCTGGGTGTAAGGTGTTTTGGTGAGGGCGGGTGTTAGAACATGTAGGTGAGTCTGGGTTGCTGCTAGGGTAGGGTGTGTCTGGAGTAGGACAGGAGGTGGTGTGGACAGCGTTGCGCCGGCAGCAGCAGCGAATGTTCTTGTAAGGGAAGGAGGGGCGGGTGCAGAGTGTGTAGTTGTGTTGGTGGGTTGTGGACGCCGTATTGCCGCTACGTCGTCAGAGCGGGCCTAACTTACTCTTAGGTAAGGGCATTTTGGGTTGACGGCGACCTGGTCACCACCGTAGTTTGTGTAGAGGGGTGAGGTGGCTGCGCAGGTGGTGTAGTGGTGGCCCACCACACTAAACCTTGAGCAGACCAGGTCTGTTTGGCAGTTTCGTGTCTCGTTTCCGGTTTTATAACAACAGTGGCACTGTGTGGGTTTTATGTTAATTGGTTTTTGTTCTTTGGTACATTTATAGGTGAAAGTCGGAGTACCATGTTCCTTTATCAGTAAAAGTGAAGTACTCGCTCGGAACTAGTGCGTTGGATGTTAAGTTTGGGGCTTATCTCTTTAATGAGAAGAGCCTCCAGAATATTTAGGCGGCGAAGGTCAGCGTTTCTTCTGAGTATGGTAGTGTTTTTGACTAGAGTTGCTCTTGTAATTTGTGCGTTATACTTGTCTTTGTAATGTTTTTATTCTTCCTTCTTGCAAATACATCGTTAGGCGCCGGCTGATGGTAGTAGTGGTCATACTTATATATTGTTTATTTGGATGAGGTTTACAGTCCTTATGGGGGCATTGGAATTTGTATACCACATTTGTAGCCTTTAAGATCGATTGCTTTTCACAGAGGTTGTTTTGCATTAATAAGTTGCTTACTTTTGTCTTTTTATAATAAATTGGTAAGGATAACTTGTTATTTTCTTTGATAGTGTTACTTTTTATGATATCTTGTAGTATTCTTTCGTCTGTTTTGTAAGCATCCGTCATTTGGTTCTTGTAGTAGAGTGGTATTTTTTTTTCCTTTTTCTCTTCCCTCCTTTACCTCAAACTTGGAGTTGAGAAATTTCTTTTGTAACTTGGTGAATTCTCTTTTTGAGTAGCCATTATTGATCAGGATCTGTTTTGTTCTTCAAAATTCTTCATCAAGTGCGGTCCACATTGAGCAATTCTTGATACCTCTTCTTATGTATGGGCTAATAACCGATTTTTTATGGTTCTCGGTGTACTCACTTTTGGCGTCAAGGCAGCGACCTGAACTCTGTTTCTTTTCGATAGACGGTGGTGGTATATTTTCCGTCAATGCTCTCGTTTACGTTTACATCCAGGAAGGGATTACAGCCGTTTACACGGAACGCGTATGTAAATCTGAGAACGGGATGGGATTCTAAGATCATTTTTGAGTTGTACATAGTAATTGGTGTTCGTCGTTAGTTGTAAGGTATATGTCATCAACGAATCTGGTGTAAATTTTGGGTGAGTTCGTCATTTTAGTTAAGAGACTTTCTTCTAGGTTTGCCATGTAGAAGTTCGCGAACGTATAGCTTAGTGGTGATCTCATCGCTAATCCGTCATTTTGACGGTAAAGTTTGCCATATGGGCATCGAAATGGAGCTTCGGTTGTACATATTCTTAAAAGTTTTTTTTAATATTTGGAGTTCCATTCGTGGTGGAGGCAGGTCGGGGTTTTCATAAACGCACTTTATAATTATTTCGATTGTTTTCTCTATTGGCACATTGATGAAAAGGCTTTCGATATCAAGTGAGCCTGGGGTGCCTCCTGATGGAGAAACTATGGAGAATATCAACAAATTTGTTGGTCGACTTTATGGAGAATTTTGACGGGATGAATGGCGTAATGGTTGAATTCAAGCGTTTGGCGAGTTTGTATGTCGGCGTTGAGACTTGAGAAATTCTTGGTCGTAGGGGCTAATTTTGCTTATGTGATTTGACATTTCCGTAAATGTATCGAGGGCAATATTCACCTTTAATAAAAAAGAGTTCAGTTTGATTGGGGATACTGTTGTTTTCGGATATTAGTTGCAAGAAGGAGGAATAAAAAACACATTACAAAGAAGAGCATAAAGCACAAATTTCAACAGCAACTCTGTCAAAAACACTATCATACTCAGAAGTAACCCTCAATTTCGCCGCCTAAGGATTACAATTACAATTTTATGTAAAATAGACAAGTGGTGAAAAGAGAAATAAGTGTGGTAGGGCGCAAAGAGATCTTAAGACCCTGATAATCAGGCATATCGCTTTTAAATATTTTTGTTGTGCGGTTCCTTTGTTGTCTTTTAGTTATTTTATATAATATGGCGTTCAATCCATTTATCTTAAAAAAAATTATGTTCTTGGGTATGATATGCGCATTTTCTGTTGTGGAAATAAATGACTTTATTCACTTAAGTGTTGTGCTTAGTGTCTGTTTTTTGTATATTATGTAGTGAGTGTAAATCATGTCTTTTGTGTTTTCTTGGATGTCTTCTTCGGTATTTTGGGGTTTTCATCGGTGAATTCTTGTAGAAATCGGTGAGGTTTCATAATTAGGTAATCTTTTTCTTGGTCGGTTTCTTTGGTCTAGGTAAAAATATTCTTATTTTCATGCGTAGAACAGCACTTCTGCTCCACCAGCTGAAAGCTCAACGGAGCTCGGAAATCTTGCGCGACTAATGCCTCTTCTGTTCTGGTTAATCATTTGGACAATATTATCGTCCAATTCTCGATTAACCATTTCCTGCATATTCCTTGTTTGTTCTTCTATGACAACGTTAATAGGACCTTTCCCCGCCTCCCGGTGCAGCTCATCATGGCGTCTTCCCTCTCACTTGAGGTCGCGGAAACGGGGTATAGCAGCGTCTATCTTAAAAGTGCATTGTAGATCTTTTTCTTATTGCTTTCACGAAAATTTCTCAACATGTATATAGTTTTGACTGCAGCAGTGGCCTTGGTGATTCTCTCTTGGACATGTTTCTTGTACCAGGTTGAAGTAATCTTCATTCCGAGTACATTGCACTTCGGGGTGTAGGAATAACGTGTATCCCCTACCCTGACGTCGTAAAGTAGTCTCCTGCCCATGGGGACTACTTTGAACTTTTCCTGGTTGGTGCGGATCTTCCACCGGGCCTCGTAGGTGTTAAGGTTTTCAATTTCTGCTGCTGTCATACGAGCTTGCCAAGGCACATTCTCCCATGGTCAAGCGATTATCTGGGTGAAATCATCGGCGAATTGAATGTCGAGGTAAGTGGAGCTTACAGGAGCTGGGACATTAGCGGTGTAAATCAAGTAGAGAGTGTGGAACAGGCACCCCCCTCCCACTGCGGGAGGCCCGCAGTGAGAGAAAACTTGGGTCCGTTTGTGCACCCTAAATTGATGTACACCGCTCTCTCTACGACATAGTCACAGAGAGTTCTTTCTAAGTTTCAATTAGGCCCAGTGGTAATATCTTGTACTGCATTCCCCATTGCCACACCTTATCAAACGCTTTTGATACATTCCGACAAACAATGTTCACGTAACTTCTTTCCCGTTTTGCTTGGGCTCGCTTTTCCGTAATGCTATTAATCACCATCTCCGTACTTCGTTTCCCCCTAACCCCGAATTGATATGGGTTGAAGGTGAAGTTCTCCTTCAGCTGAGACACCAGTCTTCGGTTGAGTATCTTCTCGAAGAGCTTCCCGCCAAATTCTAGAAGTAAAATTGGCCAGTAGCTTTCCTTAAACGTTGGGTCCTTTCTTTGCTTAGGCAAGAAAATCATCTTAGCCATTTTATAAGCATCTGGAAAGTATCCCGTGTCCAGACAGGTGTTATATATCCTTCTCATCCCCTTGATGACATTGGTTAGTGCCTTTCAAAGTTTAACTTTGTAAGCCACGATTGTCCTGGGGCTTTTTGTCGGAATGAACGGAGCGCGCCGAGTAGTTCTTCTTCGGTAGTCTCAGCGTCTCCGTCGCGCTGTCTATCCACCTGCTGGTGAGGGTGCGCCTTGTGTATTTGTTCGTTAAGCTCGTCTATGATGTTGCTTTCAAACTCTAGGTCATACTCTTCGTTTTCTTCCTCAGTTATACTGATTTTTTCCTAATAACTTCAGGATATCTCTTCAATTCTTCCTTCTTCCGTTTCGATGTTTCCATCTTCTTTTTGTAACCCGATATTCTTCTTCCCAGTCGATCCTTTAAGATTTCTGATCTTTTTTCCAAAATCTTTGTTAGTTGCTTCGTGATCGAGGCTATCGATTGCATCATCCCATCGTCTCCATTGTTGTTCAAGGATCAACTGGTTGAGTTCTTCTTTGATTTCTTTACTTCGTTGCATTGAGTGAACTAATGCATTTCTGAGTTGATTTCATACAATAATTTCAGCTCACGGTATAAATCCTTCATGTATTCGGTCCATCTGTAGGTAGAGGTGGTCCTATACTCGGATTTAGGGATACAAGCCCTATCTGCGTTGATGACATGGTAATTGAGGTCATCGAGTGCCTCGTTAATCTACTCGAGAATTGACTCGTCCAAGTTGGGAGGATCGTAGGCCTCGAGAAGGCACGCGTGCCATGTCCAGTCTACTCTTCTGTAGTTCTTTCTGATTACAGCTGGAACATGTATAGGTTTCGCGTTGATAGTGAATATGATCCCTATATGTCACTAAAAGGGACCTAGACTGGTTTCATGTAGTACTTGAACGGCAGCTGATGATTCGGCAGACAGATGACTGGTTTTGTGGCACTTCCTGCCGTTATTGCCTATTCGCTGGGCAATATTTCTGTCCAGCAATAGGTCCAGACTTCTTCCTATACCGTTGAAGGTCTTGTAACCGGATTCTCGGCATCTGGCGTTCAGATCCACCATTAATATAGCAGGGGATCTTCTTCCAAATAGGCCAGTGAGAATGTGAATGGGGAACACGTCTCTCCTTGGCGGTTGATATCCGGTAGCAATGACCAACTTTCCTGTCTAGTTCCACCTCAATCACGAAGTAGGATTCTTCTAGATTTCTTATTTGTTTGTATTTAATCCCTTTCTTTATTGCAATAGCGGCACCATAGAACCGCTCCTGCGAATAATTTGTGATCAACACATTGTAGTTCCAGATTTTCATTTCTGCACTACGCGTGTCAATCCCGTGTTCCGAAATTAAGATGATGTCTGCATCAATTTCTTTGAATACATTTCTATAAATAGTTCTTTTCGTCGTCCAGCCATTGGGATTAATTTCCAGGATCTTCAGTGTGTTCCCTAACATGGTGAATTGTTTTTACCTATGCTTCTTCTTATTCTTCTTTTTCTTTTTGGTGGCTGGCGGGTGGTTTTACTGTGCCTATGGTTTTCCTTCTTCGGAGGTGGACTTGGGGTTTTGGACCTGCTCTTTGTAGATCGTGTACGGGTGCAGGGGCCCTCTTCGTTGTCAGGAGAGGAGGACCCCTCCTCATTTTTAGCCTTTTCATCTTCTTCATCGTCCTCTTCGAATTCCTCCAATGGGGGAGCTTCGACGATCTCCTCCAGTCCAGATTTGACATTGTTGTTTATTATGACTGATTCGTTGAATACATTGGATCATTCAGGGTCTGCAGGCATGATTAATGACAGGAGATTGTTGGCTTTTAAGAGTGCATTAATTACCTGGTTGTAACAGCTAGGCTTCACTGCATTAGCAACATTTGCGTGGATAATGAAGATCAGTATCTTTGCACTTAGATCTTCTGTGATATTTATCTGTGCATGTGCAGGTTTAGTCTTTATATCCCCATTCTTCTTGGCGGCGTTCGCCTAGGTCACCTCCTTGGCTTTCTTCTCCTCTTCCTCCTTCGTTCTAATGATGCCTCGGCACTTTGGACAGTTCAGAGCCATGGTCTTGTGTTCCCCTTTAGAATTGACACATTTCTTCTTAGTGCTCTCGCACTGATCGAATCAGTGTCCCTCTGTGGCACATTCACTGCACCACGTTTCTTCTTGTCCGGGCATGTCGTCGTTGTGTAGTCCTCGACTTTATAGAATACAAAGCACATTTGTATGCTATTAAATTTCTCTTGTTGGATGTTCTCTCCTGGGATTCTCATATTGAAAACCAAGATCCCATCCGTCGTCGCTTTTCTGGCTATGTCGGTGGTGGAGAACATTATTTTGAACACGTGGGTGTGTTCACAGAATTCGATTACATCCCGGACTTTTGCCCACGGGTTGCTCCTATGAATCTCCTCTTTCAGGTCTTTGATCGAGTTTTTACCGACCAAACTCTCCACTTTGCGGCAAATGACAGTGAAGTTCGCTGCCACTTGTAGGGGGTCTTTGCCTCGAGTCCGATGTGCTTTAGTGTGGTAGCTCCTTCTTCAGACAGGAGCCGGTCCACATCTTTTGTCTCTGCACAGATGGCAATAAAACCTGATGATACAACAATCAGTTGCACCAGTGCTACTTTGTGTTCTAGGTAGATGGTTTCACAATGCTTTCTCTTTTCCGGGGCCTTTTCTTCTTGTAAGGTCCTGAGGGAGACCCTCTTAGTGAGGGCTTCCATAGTCTTTCACGTCCTTCTACTAAGTCCTCTTGTGATGTCTTCTTTTCTGAAACCAAAGTGTAATTATGGTGTTTGGAGTGAGAAAGGAAGTTATAAGGTGGTAAAGGAGGTAGCGGTTAGTGAAGATAGGTTGGTTATGAGTCCAAAAAAATGTTGAAAAAACTCCCCCGTCCATTTTTCAGTTGGTCCCCGGCTCGTTTGCTGCCAGGATGATGGGTGATGGATGGATGGGATGGATCTAGAGTGGGAACCTCAGGAGGGGTGAATTATGGTGGACTTGATGCAGTAGTGGTCGAATCAACGGCCGCTAAAGTTTTTCCACCCCCCTCTCGGCTACTTGCGCCATAACTGCATCCAACTACATAGAGACGGGTGTTACTTCCCTCTATGATTCTGGCTGGGTCCCCCGGGCGATGATGATCTCTACTCAGTCCGGGCCTCGCAGTTATGCCCCAGTTTGGAGATGATTTCTGTCCTATGCTTCCCCTGTGGGTTAGTCCTCAAACCAGTTTTCACATAAGCCTTTAATTATGTCAGTCCAAGTGGTCAGCATAGTTAACACGAAATCAATGAATGGCAGACATCCGAGTAGTTCGCACGCAGGGCGATGGACGGGAGCAGTGAGGTGCTTAAGCCCTTATTGAATTATGAATCCTCGATGAAAAATAGTATTCTCCCTTTTTCAAGGGAGAAGCGAAATTCACCAAAAGACTTCCAGAATAGGCTCTTTTCTATGTAGGGGGTGCACAAAGTCCGTTATTAAGCAAGTAAAAATGCTTTATCCATAGGTAGTCAGCAGAGCGTTTGAGTCGAATATTCGACCGTCGCCTAAAGCTTCTGGAGGCTCTTCTCATTAAAGAGATGGACTCCAAACTTAACACCCAACGCACCAGTTCCGAACGAGTACTTCACCTTTTCTGCTAAAGAAACAAGGTACTACTATACCAAGATTTAGAAAAACTTGAAAAACAGAAAGCCCTCAAAGTAAAACACGAACTTGCACTACAACTCATCGCAGAAGGAACTCAACAACGCACAAAGAACAAATCTCCCTATTAACAGAAGCAATGAAATAATCCCTCAAAACATTCCGTGATAACAATAACATCATCGCTAGAAAAGCAGACAAGTCAAACATTTTCGTTCTACTTAAGAAAGAAGAATACATGCAAAAACTAAACAACATACTTTGTGATACCTCAAAATTTTAAAAAATAACCAAAGACCCAACCGAACAACTGAAGAAAAGAGCCAACAAACTAATATCCGAAAACAACAGTATCCCTAATCAAATTGAACTCTTTTCTATTAATGGTGAATATAACCCCAGATACATCTACGTAAATGTCAAGTCACATAAGCAAAATACCCCCCTTCGACCAAGAATTTCTCAAGTCCCAGCGCCAACAGACAAACTCGCCAAACGCCTGAATTCAACCATTACAACATTAATCCCGTCAAAGTTCTCCATAAAGTCGACCAACAAATTTGTTGATATTCTCTATAGTCCCCACCAGGAGGCACATCAGACTCATTTGATGTCGAGAGCCTTTTTACCAATGTGCCAATAGAGGAAGCAATCGAAATGATTATAAAGTGCGTTTACGAAAACCCCGACCTGCCTCCACCACGAATGGAACCCCAAATATTAAAATAACTGTTAAGAATATGTACAACCAATGCTCCATTTTGAAGCCCAGATGGCAAACTTTACCGTCAAAATGACGGATTAGCGATGGGATCACAACTAAGCTCTACGTTCGCGAACTTCTACATGGGAAACCTAGAAGAAAGGCTCTTAACTAAAATAACGACCTCACCCAAAATTTACACCAGATTCGTTGATAACATGAACCTCACAATTAATAATGAACACCAATTACTACAACTAAAAAGGACCTTAGAATACCATTTCGTTCTCAAATTTACTTATGAATTAAGTGTAAGTGGCCGTATTCCCTTCCTGGACGTAGACGTAAACGAGAACATTGACGGAAAATATACCACCACCGTCTATCAAAAATGGACAGACTTCGGTCGATGCCTTAACGCCAAAAGTGAGTGCACCGAGAACCATAAAAAAATCGGTAATGGGCTCATACATAAGAAGAGGTATCAAGAACTGCTCAACGTGAACCGCACTTGATAAAGAATTTCGAAGAACAAAACGGATCCTGATCAATAATGGCTACTCAAAAAGAGAATTCGCCAAATTACAAAAGAAATTTCTCAACTTCAAGTTTAAGGGAAAGGAAGGAAGAGAAAAAGAACTTATACCACTCTACTACAGAAAAAAATGACGGATGCTTACAAAACAGACGAAAGAATACTACAAGATATCATAAAAAGTAACACTATCAAAGAAAATAACAAGTTATCCTTACCAATTTATTATGGAAAATACAAAAGTAGGCAACTTATTAATGAAGAACAACCTCCGCGAAAAGCAATCGAACTTAATGCCGCCTTGAGGACTGTAAACCTCATCGAAATAATCAATATATAGGTATGACCACTCCTACCATCAGTCGGCGCCTAACGATGCATTTGCAAGAAGGAGGAATAAAAACACATTACAAAGAATAGCATAACGCACAAATTACAAAAGCAACTCTGGTCGAAAACACTACCATACTCAGAAGAAACCCTTACCTTCGCCGCCTAAAGATTCTGGAGGCTCTTCTCATTAAAGAGAGGGGCCTCAAATTTAACACCTTACACACCAGTTGCGAGCGAGTACTCTACCTTTACTGCTAAAGGAACAAGGTACTCCGACTTTGACCTATAAAAGTACCAAAGAACGAAAATAAATTTTCTTTCGAAAAAGGCCAAGATAATATTTTTGTTGAAGCCCGGGAAGCCTAAAAATGAGATAAGTAGCTATAAACCGATCTCCCTATTGGAGTTCATCGGTAACTTATTCGAAAAGCTCCTGAACACAAGACTTACGAGCTATTTGGAGAATAATAGCTTGTACAACGATCAACAAAACGGGTTTAGGAAAAAACTCGGAACCGACACCGCATTAACTCTCATAACAGAGAAGATCGCTGTTGCAAAGGCCAGGGGCAATAATGTTGATGTCGTACTTAGAGACGTGGCCTCGGCCTTTGACAAGGTCTGGGTGCCGGGCCTGAAAAATAAAATTTACGACCTTGGAATGGAGGACAGCATGACAAAGATCCTGTGCAGCTACCTTGATAATCGTAAGGCCATGGTCAGCATTAACGACATTGAAGGAGAGCTCTTTAACCTAGAAGCAGGAGTACCACAGGGGGGATATTTGAGCCCCACGTTATACGCGATATTTACCAGCTACTTCCCTCATCCTGCCTACGATTTTGCCTAATACATTCAACTAGCAGACGTTGTCACTCAGATCGTGACGAGTGATTACCCTAATCCGAGAGATGTGGCAAACAGGACAGGAGGAGAAATTCCTATAGTCAACAACTATGAAAGGAGGAAAAAAATCAGGACAAATATCGGCAAGTTCAAAATGATTCCGATGGGACGCAGACATACGAGGGAAGTTATGGCAGAGGGTGTACGTTACCAGTACTCCACAGACGGCAAGGCACCAGGCCTAAAAATAACAACGAGTGGTTATAAATCACATTTTAAGGAGAAGATTGCTAGATCCAAAAGGGCGCTCCTAACTCTCTTCCGTTTTAGATTAATATCGCCATCCAACAAAAGGACATTATATCTTGTGCCCGTGAAACCGCTGCTCATGTACCCCGTCATCCCAACACACACTATCAGTGATACAGAGTGATACAGCGCTAAGGGAAGCGCAGAGAGTACAGAACAAGGTGCTGAGATTCATATCAAATGTTACTCTTCGGGACCGTCTTCCCTCGGCATTGCTACATGAAATAAACAATATAGACCCAATTAATATGACTCTACACAAGCGAGCAATCAATCTATGGGATAAAATATATCGAATTATACCAGAGGAAATTACGAACCAATTAAGACTACCTGATGATAAACACTCGAACATGCACTTTAAGCAGGCGTTCCAAAGTAGCCAGTTAAAGATTCTAACAAATATAATACCAATATATACCTAAGAAAATAAAAAAGAAGACACACAAAATTTAACTAGACAAAAATATAAAACAAAGAACAAGACAAATATAACTCAAGAAAAGATCCGAAGTGGACAAAAAACAAAAAAACAAAAAAAAACAAAAAACAAAGAAAATCTAATACATAATGAATAATTAAAAAGAATGAATTGTAAAGTTTGAACAATTAAATATAGTAATATAAAAAGATCCCAAGTGGACACAATAAAAATCTTTAATACATAGTAAATAATTAAAAGAATTAAATTGCGAAGTCGAATAACTAAATAAAATAATATTAAAAGATCCGAAGTGGACACAATAAGTTATTTAAATAATCGCTAACATAAATATGAAGAATCATGAAGAATAACTGCATTGGCAATTATCCAAGATTATTTAAACCACTAGAACATAAACGAAAACAAAGCCTTGAACGCTAAAGCATTTTCAATGCAAGAATCAATATACCTATTTAGAAATACTGAGTTTGCCAAACGACCAATCTCATATAACTCTCTCTCTCTCTCTCTCTCTCTCTCTCTCTTAATTACACATACTTCTATCTCTTCTCTAACTATCCCCACACCAATTTCTCTCTTTAAGCATCATTGATCATTGATTTCATTCTTCTCTGTTCACGACCACTAATGAGCTACCTCACCAGTTAAGGAGGCAAAACCAAGGAAAAACACAAAATCAACACAGCCTCGACAATCGCGAAGACTTCTGTCTGAAGATGCTTTAAGAAAGGCGAAAGCTTATGGCCAAAACTCAAATTAGTTGTAAAAAATAAAATGGATCTTCCTCTACTGATTTTTAATATGCAATCACATACAAAAAACTGCATTCGCCATTTGGAACATTCCAAAATAAAATTGATAAAATCAAAATAAAACCTAGTTTTTAACATATATATATATATATATATATATATATATATATATATATATATATATATATATATATATATGTATATATATATATATATATATATATATATATATATATATATATATATGTATATATATATATATATATATATATATATATATATATATATATATATATATATATATATATATATAAATCCAGCTTTACCAAGTTAGTTCGCATTTGGATTTAGAAAAACTTGATAAAAATAACTTTATTTTGAACTTGACGTTTTTCAGCTTGAATGACTGAAGTTGGTGAGTTTTAATTCCGTTGTGGTGTAAGAAGTAAAATGTGAATGAGGATGGGAAAACTTGTGAATCCTATCCATCTGGGACAGCTTGAGGAAGTGAATGTGTGGACTTTAAGTGAGTTAAAACTCCTTCCTCGGTGGATGGAGCACAATGGAAAGAATTGTGATTCCTGAAGTGATGTGCTAGACTGCCTTTGTGTATTAATGTCGTATATTGTCCAATTATTTATGTGAGAATAAAGGGGGCGTTTCTGGGGGAGATTTTTCTAAAGTGAATGTTCGTTGATGTGTGTTCGAGAGAGAGCAGAAATTCTTAATCAAAAGAAATTATGGTAGTATAGATAAATGCTGAAACAGGATTGATAAAATAAAGTCGGTCGAAAGTTTATGGGTTCATGTTTAACTATTTGGCGCTAAAATAGAAGGATACTACATAGTGGTATCCTGTGAGCCAGACTGATTTGAAAGAAAAATGTTTAATTAAAGGGGAACCAGGTAAATTCAATGGTCGGTCGGAATATTTAAGCCTGTCAAAAGACCTTGTGCGAGAGTTTGTGTATGTTTGTGTAAACAAATTGCTACAAATCACCCAGTTTCTAAATGAACAGATGTATTTACATTTATGTGTGCTTGCATATAAAATATAAAAAAATAGGAAATAAGATAAAAGTAGCAACCATTAAGTACATTCGATTTAAAGTAATTCAATTGAGTAAAAATATAATAATTATGCTACCTTCAAAGGTGAATAGAATATACAAGTATGATGTAATATGTACACTTTTTGGTCCGAGTATCTCAGCAGGATCAAAATAAAGTAAATATTGGTTTTGAAAATTAAATGGTTAAATTGAATAAATTAAATATATGTAGATAATAGAAATGTGATATAACTTATGAAAGTTAAATGAATGAATATCAATATAAATAATTTGTACATTAATGTCGGTTAAAATATGTACGAGTATAGAGATGACATGAGTTCTTGCAAGCTAAATGTTAAAACTATAAATCATATATCATTAAAATAAAATAATAATTAGAAATAGTCATACAGAATAATTAAATCAAATTTTTAGAGTGCATAATAATTAAGAAGGAATTTACATGATGAAATTTAAATATACAAATATTATATTTTTAAATCATAAACGATTCATTTTGAAATACGGTGGTCACAGGCCATTTTTGTCGAACTGTATGTCACCTAAATCCGTGTGTGTCAATTCAGTGTGAACGTAGAGGAACAAAAGTGAATCGATTGAGGGCAAACGTGAATAGAGCGAATTTAAAAAAAAATAATTAATTAACCTAGATATATAATTTGGTGAACGAAGTGGTCGAACAAACTTGCAACCTCATAGTGAATAAATTGAAACCGTGCGTGTTGTATGGCTTTATGCTTGAAAGTTAACTCTCCTAGTCGTTTCGTTGGATAAGAGGCATGTCGACGTGGCACTATATGAGTGCTCGAATTAACCGATGGTGAATAGTGATGTGATTGAGATTGGAAGAGTTGCGTGGCCTGGACGTTAAGCGTTCCGTTGAGTTGAAAATTTTCGTCAGTAAGATGAATTTAGGCTCCTTCTTGATGAATGTAATGTGATCCATGGGTGTTTGATGTCTTGATACATGCTTGTAATTGCGTTGATAGAATTTGATGATGACTACAGAGAATACAGAAAAATATGCGATGGCTTCGTAAGATGATGAAAGTCATTCCGGGGTCGCCACTTGTAGTAGGGAGAAAAGATGGGCACTTCCCCAAATAAGTTCTTATTTGGACTTATAAACAACGTAATAAAAATAACTTTATTTTAAACTTGATGTTTATCAGGATTAATGACTGGAGACGGCATGTTTAAATTCCGTTGCGGTGTAAAACGTGAAATGTGAATGTGGATGGAAAGACTTGTGAATCGTATCCACCGAGGAATGCTTGAGAAAGTGAATGTGTGGAAATCTAGGTGAGTTAAGAACTTCCTTGGTGGATAGATCACAACATAAAGACGGATGGAAAAGACTTGTTCTTCCTGAAGTGATGTGACTGACTGTCTGTCTGTCTGTAGTGATGTTCTATAGTGTCTGATTATTTATGTGAGAATGAATTAGGCCTTTCTGGAGGAGGAGCTTTGTCTGAAGTGAATGTTCGTTTATATGTGTTTGAGAGAGAGAGAGAGAGGAGCAAAAATTCTTAATCCCCCCAAATTATGGGAGTAGAGATAAATGCTGAAAAATGATTGATAATAAAGTCGGGAGAAAGTTGGGGGAAAATCTTGACGAGGCTTATGTTTAATTGTTTGGAGATAAAATGATAAGATAGCGGTATCCTGTGAGCCAGACTGATTTGGAAGAAAGATGTTTGATCAATAGAGAATCAAGCAAATTTAATGGCCAATGGTCGGTCTGAATATTTGAGCCTGAGAAAAGACCGTGTACGAGAGAGAGTGCGTATGTTTCTGTATATATATATATATATATATATATATATATATATATATATATATATATATATATATATATATATATATATATATATTATGAATGCAAAAGAATAATGGAAATTAATAAATCAAACCCAAGGGAAAAACAAGATAAAGGGCCTAATTCTTTCTTTGGAAAAAATTATTTTTCTCAATTGCGAAAAAAACGGGCAGAGATGGGGATCGAACCAAGAAAACTGAGGAAGCAAGCAACCGCTTTGATCTCAATTAAAGACATCCCATAGACCACTTGGCTGCAACTTTAGATTGGAAAGTTATAGGTGGTCCAAACCTTTATTGAATAGCTTCTCTATTTTTGTTCTAATACGGAAGCTTCGAATATGAGCATAGAATAAAAAGATATTGCTTTCTCGTTGATTTAGCCGCCAATCACAGAGAGTCAAAGATTGCGACCCTCTTGAATGTCTTCAGGTCCTTCCCGTTTAAAATCAGAAAAAATTCCTACCCTCTGGTGGGAAAATCTATTTAGTGGTCAAAATAAAGGAAAAAATCTTAACGATCCGATGTTAGTAGAGGCGAGTTTGTCTAGCAAGTCCAGGGCATCATCAAGTAGAACCCGAGTATGTCAATAATGGTTATTGCCAATCGGCCTCATGTGTCATAGTCAGCAATCAGGCGTGTGGTGCAGGTATACAAGAGGTACAAATCCTTAGTTATGAGATGAGCTTAGTTCATGCCTGATAAGACACGGGAGGACCGTGGGATACGGTCAAAGCTCTTGCTGATTAAGTCTAAGCACTCCGAGGAGCCCATATTCTTCTAAAATGAAATTAACTTTAAGCAAGATCAAAATGTGAACAGGATGAATGAGAAGTAGCTCTGTTCCAACCTCAATGAGCTCCCGCCATTATGCACAGCATATTCCCATCGTCTCTGATTGTCCTTTGGAGTCGCGTCTAACGAAGACGATGTCATACCTCTCTTCTTCTTCCTGCGGCTTAGGGTCAATTATATTGCATATACAGAGACAGTTAACACGGTCCTGAAGCTCAGGGTCGAAAAATGTTGCTCAGGGGATGCCTTATATGTTTAAACAAGAATCTGCTCCCTCCTGCATAGGCTGCACGTCCCAAGAGCGGCTGACCAAAAATTTTCACGAGCATGTACTCTTGAAAATTTAGTTTTCTAGCTTTCCAGATTTGAATCCTCTCAACTACTGCATCCAAGACGTCGTTGAGAGGAAGAATACCAAGCTCTTCCTAAAAGGTCGAGGGGGTTTCATTAAATTAATAATCTTTTACTACATGTATTTAAATACATAAGGGGAAGCTACGGCATTAAAAATGATTCTACATCGTATGGATAGCCAGTGCATTTCGCGAAGCAGTGGACCTGCATGAGAGATATACTCCTGAGAGAGAAGAACAAGGGCCTCAAATTTTTTTATATAGTTGAAATCGAAGAGTAGAAACGTGATCCAGTGAGAAGACAGAGGCGACAGAGGACTAAATGACAATTTCAAAGCTCCTGTGGTTAAAGTGTGAACAAGTATGGCAGAGATTATGAAGAAAGTCTAGAGAAGATTAAAAGACGTTAGTAAAATTAGTTTTGAGAGATAACTGACTGTCAAAGGTGATGACAGGATTTTTTACTCAATTAGAAAGGGTGGCACGAGAAGGACATTGTTAAGATTGGTAGCAATAGTTTTGATTCGAGCAACATCCGTAGGAGTGCCTTTGATGAGGTACCACACCGCCGCCTTCCCCGGAAAGTGCAAGCGCTGGGCATAGACGGAAAAATAGCCGGCTGGATCGAGAACTGGCTAAGTGGCAGACGGCAACGGGTGGTGGTGAATGGACAGGCTTCTGAGTGGGTGCCCGTTACTAGCGGGGTGCCTCAAGGTTCTGTCCTGGGACCACTACTATTCATCATCTACGTCAACGACATGGACGGTGACATGGTTGCCAAGATTTCCAAATTTTCCGACGATACCAAGCTTGGTATGAACGTTGCAAAGGATGGAAATACTGCCCGCCTGCAGGAAGATCTTAGGAAGATTGGGGAGTGGTCGGACACGTGGCAAATACCTTTTAACGTGAACAAATGCAAAGTGATGCATATCGGCTTCAGAACTCCCAATCTCAGTATATCCTTAAGGGCACTGCTCTTGAATCGAGTGACACTGAGAAGGACTTGGGTGTAACTAGCGACCTTAAGTTTTTGAAACAGTGCATCGAGGCAGAGAAGAAAGCCCAAAGGATATTAGGCTACATAAAGCGCCAGTTTGGATATCGTAACAAGGAGATAGTACTTTGTCTGTACAACTCCCTCGTTTGGCCGCACCTGGAGTATGCCGTACAATTTTGGAGTCCTTCGTTTCGAAAGGATATCGCAAAGTTGGAACGCGTTCAAGCCAGGGCAACCAAACTGATTCCCTCTATCCGACATAAAAGTTATGAGGATAGACTAAGGGAATTAGATCTGTTCTCGCTGGAAACCCGTAGACTGCGTGGTCAGCTCATCGAAGTTTTCAAAATACTTCGAGGGTTCAACAATGTTGACTACCGGGATATTTTCACACTGAGTGAGAACAGAACGCGCAATCACGGCTTCAAACTTGAACTGAAGCGTTACAACCGCAATCTGTGGAGAAATTTTTTCACTTACAGTATCTCCGCTAAGTGGAACGCACTTCCAGTGGAAGTTGTCAACAGGGAATCTGTTGACCAGTTCAAGTCAAGACTAGACAAAGTCTTGAAAAGTAGCCGTTTAGGGACGCAAAACAATTGAGCAGCCATGTGCATGCTCGATTGCTAGTCCAAAGGCACCCTCTTTGAATGGACCGTAAGGTCTCCTAGGGTACTTCCTTTTCTTGTTACTCCTTGTTACTCTATTTTGTCCTGGAAAAGATAGATGAGAAGCAGGATAGAAGCAAGAAACGACCCTTGCAGACCACCAAAATGCACTTACTCCGGCTGAAAAATATTTAAATATGAATAGATTGAGTTGAAGATGACATATAGGAGCCGCTCCTTAGTCACAAAGGAATTCACGAAGGCGGTGCAGAAGTGTGATCATCCTGAGGTCAGTAGAGTTAATTGCAGAATCAAGCGGTGAAAAAGGCGAGTCAAGATCCTATATCATATGTTCTTCGTTAATCTAAGTGAACCGATGATGATAAAGCTTGATGATGGCAGTATGTATGTGAGTATTAGGTGAGAGAGAAAGATAAAAAAATACTGAATGAGAAAATTGTCTGAAATAGCCGTAGAGGTATCAGTTATGGTTAGGCTATGAATTGAGAAGGTTTGGGGACTAAGTCAAGTGTAAATCCATCTGTCTCGGTGAGAGATGAGAAAAATTGAGAATGAGAAAAGTTGAAGATAAGATCAAGTAAGCTAGACGTTATAAAATCTCCCTGAATAAGTAAGGTTGCAAAGTGATTAGTGAAAGTTATTGTTAAATAATCGGAATTCCCATGCAGCTAGCAGCGTAGATGAATGAATACTGACGCGAGGACACAGGGAAAGGAATAACCGTATTTCCATCACCTAACGACATTTCTGCTAGGCCAAAACTAACAAGATTCTCAGATGAGATAAGATGATAGATGAAATCAGCCTAGCTAACGTCAAACAACGACATCTTAAGAAAACAAGGTCTGCTGACCAAAAAGTCGCGTACCGTCACTTATTCTGATTTATGTCCTTACCACTTTGAAAACTTTGAAAAATGCCCGGAGAAACCTTGAGAGGACTTGGCAATTCTATCATTCGAAAGAGAATGTAAACACCTTGTGTGACTTTGGCAATTATATTATTTGAAAATGAATGTAAAACAATACTTATGCAATTGCAATAAAATTAATTTCCGGGCAAAACTTAGGACTACCTTATCGATTATATCATTCGTAACAGAATGTAAAACAACATAATAGGTTCATGTTTCATTAGAATCGGCCGAATAGTTATGATGTTATTGCCAAAAAATAAATTTCCTGGCTAACCTTGAGAGGACTATGGCAAATATAGCATTCGAAAGAGAATGAAAAACAACATAAGGGTTTTGAATTTCCTTAAAATCGACCGAATAGTCATGATACTATTTCCAAAACAAAATAATTCCCGAACTATCCTTGGGAGGACTTCGGCAATTGTAGCATTCGAAAGAGAATGTAGAACAATATAATGCTTATAAATTTCGTTAGAATCGGTCAAATAGTTATGACGTTATTTTCAAAACAAAATAATTCCAGAGATACCCTTAGGAGGACTTTGACAATTATAGCATTCGAAATAGAATATAGAACAATATAATGGTTTTAAAATTCCTAAGAATCGGCCGAATAGTCATGATGTTATTGCCAAAACTGTCTTAATACCCCCACAAACAGCCATCCCCCTTCCTCTGTTTTGCCCTACCGATACGCAAAACCTATTGACCGCCCCTCGTACCACGCACAAAGCATGCCCAGAAAAAAAACATTCAACCGGGATGTGGCCTACAGTCTTGGGACCAAGCAGTCTACACGAAATGCATGGGGAGAGGGGGGGGGGCTCCATCTAGATGGCAATGCTTCTCGTGAGGCGTCTTTGATTTAGAAACTATAGAAAATGATTAGATACCGTCGAGCCATAGGGGAATAGGTTCGCGGGAATGGTCCGTGTTAAATGGTACTCAACTTTGAATTTCCGTTCACCTACTCCCATCTTCTTTGCCATTTAGATTTGGGATCTTGTTTCTAAGATGTAGGATTTAGGATCTATGATTTCTTATTTAGGTTTTTGGAATTCTGATCTGGTTTTGGGATCCCTTATCCATGATATGGAATTTGGGATCCTCACTTATGAAGCTCACTGTAGTTCTGAAAACGGAGGCCTCATGGCTGAAGATCATCATTAGCTTCATCATCGCCAACATCAACATCCCAACATCAGCTTCATTATTCCCCAATATCAACATTGTCATCAGCAACATCAGCTTCATCAACACCAACATCAACGTCAGCAACATTCCCATTATCAGCTTCATCAGCACCATCCAGTATAAGCTGACGAGCGTCACGAGAAGAAGGGAAGATATTTTGACTCATTCCCATCCTATTATTATTATTATATTTCCTCCTCCCTTTTTACCTCAGGGGAGGTTCGTGTTCGTATCTATGAGTCATGGGTCTACTTTGGACGTAAAGATGCGCTCAAACACCCTCAGAAATGGTGCTTAAGTTAGTACTGTCGAATGCATTTGTTCGTACTTATGGACACATGTTCTTACTTTTTAGTACGTGTCGGCACGTACTTTTGACTACATGCCCGTACCTTTAAACACCCCTTCGTACTTCTTAGGGTAGATGTGCGTACTTCCGAACTCCTATTTGCAATTCTGAGTAAATGTGTTCGCACACATGAGTGATTGTGCGTTATCGTGAGAGTTCGTACTCCTGACCACTTCGTACTTCTGAGCAACCTTTGATACTTTAGCATATTTGTAATAATAAGTACATATCCACGTACTGCTGATGAGTACATTTATTATGTTGAAGGTATCGGGCGCGGACCAAAGTCCACATCAAGGTCAGGCCCAAAATGAAATAAGTATAGAGTTAGGAAACGTAGAAAGGTATGGAAGAGTGTTGATGAATTGTTGAGACAGGGAAAAGAACTGTTACTTGAAAAGTGCAGGATCATAATTACTGGTGAAGACGTGTTTAGTTAGAGTGTTCCAAAGCATTGGCGTGCAAGGAAAGAATCAGGCATCGCACAACCTTTAGTTACCAGAAAACCACAATAAACATGCTAATCAGCAGCATTTCGAGTATTGCGCAGTCGAGGTACTGGTGGGGCCATAAAATAAAGTACTACCTGCAGAAGAGGGAATAAGGGCCACCTTTGCGACAAGGGTCAATAAGGTCAAGTTTGGTGGTTAGTCTGGGGCAGTCTATAAGACGGTGAGCCTTAGATTCAACTCGGTAGAGTAAGGATACAGAGCTAAAACCAACATGGGAAAACAGTACTCCATACAGAGACGCAGCAGTCCCATGTACAATATCATCCAAAATATAAGAACGCCTGTATTTCTATCGCATCTTCCTCCATAACTTTTGCTAGAGAAATCCAAGGTTTCCAAAATAAGTTACGTGAACCTACAGGTATAAACTACTTATGATTAAAAGGCAAAAAAACGGGTCCCAACTTTCGATAGGCCTCATTTCTTAATTTTCTGCAAGGATTAAATCAAACTTTGGGGATAACTAGTTTATTGTGTTTATAAACATCATATCTAAACATGGGAGTCTTTAGACTTTTCTTCTTTATTCTAGAGCACGTGTTCGAGATGACCTCCATTTACCTCTGTGCATTTCTTGAGGCGCAGCACAAAGTTGTCCATGACTTCCTTACAAACCGACCGACTAATGTCTCTAATCTTCTCCCTGATGGCTTCCTTGAGTTCAGTGATGGTCCAGGGTCTTCCTGCGTACACTCTCTCTTTAAAGTAAACCCAGAGAATGAAATACGGGGGGCTAAGGTCAGGGCTGTGAGGTACCCACTCAAAATCAATCTTGAGACTGATCACACGTCCACCAAAGTTCTCTTTCAGCCAATCTCGGGACATGTTTGAGGCGTGAGAGCTTGCTCCATCTTGCTGGAACCAGAACTTCCCCATAAGCGACGGGAACAGAGTCTGCAACTCCCCCTTGAAGGTTTTAAGGACCTCAACATACCGCTCCTTGGTAACTGTCACTGTCGCGCCAGATTCCTCGAAGAAGAATGGTCCGATGATGCCTCTAGCTGAGATTGCAGTCCATACCGTGCACTTAAGGGTTTGTAGGGGCTTGTTGGCTACCTTATTTAGTCCGAAGGTCCCCCAGAAGACATTTTTCTTCGAGTTTACCTTTCCTTCAAGAGGGAAGTGAGCTTCATCTGAGGTCCAAAGGAGGTTAAGGAAGGTTAGGGTCTCCTGAATCTCTCGACTACCATAGCCTTTCTCTGCTCCTTGTCTGAGGCTGTAAGGGTCTGCTTCGTCTGTATTCTGTATGAGTAGGCCTTGCTATCCATTACTATCACTCTCTTGCAAGTCTCACGGAAAAAACCGAGAGACTGACTTCGCTTGCGCGCAGAGCGTTTTTGACTCTGCTGAACTGACTCTCTCACGCTCTCGACCAGCTCAACTGTACCCTTCCTGGGGCGTCATAAATAGCTTGGACGGTTGTCACTTGCCTCATAGAGGTTCTCCACTGTCACAGAGTTCTCGAAGTGGTCCACCCAGTCCTGAATCCTGCTCTTGGAGTGGGATTTTTCACATTCGAACTGATGCACGAAAGTGTCATGCATTTTCTTGAACGAGCCTGTCTTGTAGTAATGTTTGATACAGTATATTCTTTGTTGGAGCTTCCATTGAGATCTAGTTGTGTTCACAGGCGTTTCTTCTGTTATTTCCTGCAAAGTAAGGGTAATGAGTTAATGAATGAATTAAGGATATATCGCAAAAAGTGTGTGCAGGCCCGTTTTTATTGGGTGACCCTAAAAAGAAAGTTATCTGCGGAGATGCAATTTACTAGAAAAATTGAAGTATTCAAAATGATCCGAACAACAGTGGAATCAATTAACTTATCAGTGAAAAACATTTCACCAAGTTAATCTTTCGAGTGGTTTAGCTTCTCCTTGACTTCAATTGCATATAACATCTTTGGAAGGAGTTGAAAATTAATGTAAGAGAAAGGCAGCCCTCTAATATTGCGGATTTAAAGCATATCCCCAGACGTACGATGTCCACGCCCACCGGTGTGTGGATACGACCTGGCACCACCCAAACACTGCCCCTTCCCCCACTGCCTTGTAGGTTCTTTATTTTTTAGGCAAAGGCTAGAGGAAGGATACCTTGATCACAAACCAGGATCGGGAGTGACTATAGGCGAGTGTCAACAGACCGGTGTCTCGGCAGCTTCCTACAGCCGAGGATGAACATTAGTCGTCTCGAGCCTCTCCTGCCACCAGCGTCCTTCTCCCCTAGGTTAAGATACGGGTCTGAAGACTGCACACATTCCTACCCTTTTAAACCTACGGCAGGTTGATGCCCTCAATGGGACATCCGTCACCATCGACCTCAATGATGGACTTCCCAAAGCAAGCAAGCAAGCAAACCACGATGTTTGCACATATCCTAACACAGGAACGAACCAACTGTTGACACTTGTGCAGTAATCTTGCTCCATTCATCTTAAAATATTCCTTAATGGGATTCAGGTTCTGACTCTTTGCAGACCAATTCATAACAGTGATGTTGTTGTCGTCCAGGAAAAGGCCTTCACCGATTAGGCCGTGTCGCAGGAGGTGCTGTCCTGTAGAAAAAAATGGCAGGCTGGGCTTCGGAGGTTTGTAGTTGGAGTAAACCAATGCTATCACAGAAATTCTTTATTCACTTGAGCATTCACTGTGCCACGTAAGCGCATGAGTGTCCCGTTGTATTCTCCCGAAATCACGCTCTAGACCAGAGGTGGGCAAACTGCGGCCCGTTAAGGCTTATTGTTTGGCCCGCGCGTTTCATTTCAGAATTCGACAAAATAGTAAACATTTTGCCAAAATCTCACCTTAAACGCGAATTCTGTCATCTCATTATTCTTTATGTAATTGCTACATTTTTAAATCAGCCATTTTAAAATATATTTCATTCATAGATAAAATGTTCTTACAAATAATATACTTTATAAATACTTATTTTCATTATTCTTATCTCCATTTTCTCTTTCGTTCGCGGAAGTTGAACTACGTATACTCTAGTTATTACTTGGATGAAAGACGCCTGGGCCCTAGGTAATGTTTGCATGATGAAGAATTGTAAATCCTGGTTCGTATTCCACGTTAAGCTGTAGGTATCCCACTTTGATATAAGTCTGGAAACAGTTTAAAAGGGGTGGCAAAACTAAGCAAAAGAGTTACTCTAAATTATTAATGTGTAGCTACAATATGTCTATGACTATGTAGTAAATGCAAACAAATGCACGATGATAATTGTAATTAACTTATATGGATGTGAAATTTGCATCAAACTCTGTAAGTGTGGTCCACGAAGCATTAAATAAGCTTCAATGTGGCCGGCAAAGCTTTATATAAGTTTTAAAGTGGCCCATCCAGCTTTACATAAGCTTCAATGTGGCCCGCAAAGCTTTACACAAGCGTTAATGTAGCTAGCAAAGCTTTAAATAAGCGTCCATGTGCTCAGCAAAGCTTTACATAAGCTTCAATGTGGCCCGCAAAACTTTACATAAGTTTCGAATTGGCTCAACAACCTTTAATGTGTCCCGTAGAGTTTACATAACTTTTACTGTGACCCGCAAAGCTTTACATAAGCTTACATGTGGCCCGCAAAACATTAAATAAGCTTCAATGTGGCCTGCAACGCTTTACATAAGCTTCAATGTGGCCCGCCAAGCTTTACATAAGCGTCAATGTAGTCAGCAAAGCTTTATATAGGCTTCAATGTGGCCCGCAAAGCTTTACATAAGCTTCAATGTGGCCCGCAAAGCTTTACATAAGCTTCAATGTGGCCCGCAAAGCTTTACATAAGCTTCCAATCTGGCCTGCGAAGCTTCACATAACTTTTAATGTAGCTAGCAAAGCTTTACGTATTCTTCGGTGTAGCCAGCAAAACTTTGAATAAGCTTCAATGTGGCCCGCAAAGCTTTAGATAAGCTCCAATGTGGCTAGCAAAGTTTTACATAAGCTTTAATGTGGCCCCCTGCTCAAAATCTTTTTCCATTCCTTCCCTAGACCATGATACTCCCTTTGAAGAACTTCACACTCCTTTTAGGGCAATTGACAGATAATCTTTCGCCTGCTCTGCGAAGAGCAAAAATCTTGCCATCGAATCCAAACAAATTGAACTTCGATTCGTCATTGAATTGAAATTGGTTACAGTGGTCATCTGTCCATTTAACGTGCTTGACTGCAGGTGTGCGAACGTGAAGATTCTATTCCTCCATCCGACGTAGAAACATTGAAGGCAAAAATCTCACTTATCTCTCGAGAAACTGGTACATCCTTCTTGAAACGGTCCTTCTTCACAATTTGAGTAATGGCTCAAATTGGACTGCTATACAGTCGCTGCAGTGGCTCCAATTAAAAGACAATCTCGGTGACGGAGTTTATAGTAGTTTATACCCATATGTTATCGTAAACCAATTTTAGAAACCTTGTATTTTCTCTGTCAAAGGTTATGAACGAAGTGATAAAAATACAAGTGTTCTCATCTTTGGGGACGGCACTGTATAAACGAAGCAACTGTTGAGAAGAGAATAAGTTTCGACATCTTAACAGGACGCCCAGTTTCTCGTAAGCAGACTTACCTATTCTTTGATATGAGTTTTCAAGAAAAGATAGACGTTATCGTAATACTAAGTAAGTCCAATGAGACAAAGGGTGTGATTACAGAACCGTTAGAGAAGATATAAGAGTTATGAGTTCTTTATAGCGAGATGGATAAAATTTGGATTAGTGGCATTAAATTTAACAAGATTTGCCATCACATTGAGAAATACTGCCCAAGTCCAAGTTTATTTAGATAGCTACAACCAGACTAAAAGCATAATGGATGAGAGAAAAAGGAGCAGAATGTAGTGGAAAGTCATTATGATAATACAAAAGAGTGGAGCTTCGAGATGATACCACGATGCTACACCCTGTCAAAAGCCTTCCAAATATCACGGGAAACGACATATGTTCCCGAATATAGCAAGAATGTTGACGTGACATTAGTGAGATAAGAAAGAATATCACCAGTACATCCTGCCTTACAGAAACCATCATACTGTTGGTTAAGTATGAAACTATGAATTTCCATGTATTTAAGTATATGGGAATTGAGAATGGATTCAAAGATCTTGGCAACGGTAGATATTAAAGCGACAGGAAGATAGTTAAGTGGATCAGAACGGTCACCCTTCTTAAAAATTAGATGTATTAAAGTATTTTTACAAAGAGAGGTGAAAGTTTTGGGTTTTAAAGCATAAACGGAACAGACGAGCAAGCACAAGTGCGATTTCAGGGGCACTCTTTCAGCACCCGTCCAGAGAAAGAAGCGCTTTTCGGACAGTCGAAAAGAGACTACAGGAAGCGTCATAGGATTAATAAGATGATCCTCAGGGAGAAAACGAGTATTAAAGTAATCCAAGGTGGAGTTAGAGGAGCAACTGGAGACAAAGTGTGTTTGTTGCGTTGTCATCATGAGAAACAGCTATAATACTGTTAGGAGGGAAGTGTAAGGAAAAGGTAAAGCAACATAAGTTGTTCGAGATGTTCTTAGTTGGAGATCAGAAAGACCGTTCAGTGGGTGACTATGAAAAACTTGGCGCTTTTCCTTTGACTAAAAGAATGTTTTGCGGAACGAATAATGTGCTTAGAGCGATTGCGGGCAATGACAAAAGCCGAATGAGAGCCAGAAGAAGGGGAGTTTTTCCATGCCTAATATGCCTGATCCCATGTCTGAATGGCCTCAGAATAGAAGCAGTTGAACCATGGGTTTGATGATGAAGAGATTAGGTAAGAAGAAGGAATAAATGCTTTCACTCCTGCAAGAATGACCTTTTTTATTCGTTTGGAGGAGACAGAAGGATACCACATAAGAGAGTAATTTTCCAAAGGAAAGTCAGATAAGAGGTTACGTTAGGCTGCCAATATTTACGCATAAAGGGGTTGCTCGAGGGAAGGTGCCATTCGAATAGATCCATTTATGAGTGAAATCAGATGAACCAATTATAGGTGAGATTGTGTCTGAGATTGTGGGTAAGATTAGGGTCTGATCAAATTTGCTCTACACCATGATAATGGGGAAGTGAGTGCTTTAATCCCACCAACATTATTTTGGAGGAATTCAACCATTCTTAATGGTGAACGTTGAAATCGCCGTGGCAGATGATCTCGGGTTGCAGGTGAGAGGATAATTGTGGTGGCAGAGAGATAGATCTTGAGCACCTAAACTTTGAAGTGAAGTTTGGTGATTCAAGGTCTTTGAGAAGCGCAACAGAGGTGTTTATGTTATACTAGGACAAATACAACCTTTGAATCGAAAATGTGAGTGGAGGTAAAAATTATAGATAAAAAGGGTCGAGTGAGAAGGGCATTAGATACCTGTATACAAGAGAGGAGCAAGTTATTATGAGAGGTACTTGATAGAGGCTGTTTAAATGAGGAGAGGTTACTGGGAAGACGACAAAGGTTGGTGTAGTGAATAGAGAAAGAGGCGAGACTCACTGAAACCGCCATTTATTTTCGTATATTTTCTGCCATTGCTTCTTTATATTTGGGGGCATTTCTTTTTTAATTTTCCGCCATTACTTTTTAGTATTTTTTTACATTTATTTTTTATTTTTGCGCTATTTCTTTTATTCTATTTTCCTCAATTTTTAATTTTATTTTCCCGCCATTTCTTTTTATTCTAATTTCCACCATTTATTTTAATCATTTGTTCATCCCTGTCTTTTTATTCTGTTTGCCACCATTTCTTTTATTCTGTTTTCCTGCCATTTCTTGTTTCATATTTTGCGGCATTTCTTTTTATTTTATTTTCCGTAAATTCTTCTTTATTCTATCTAAACTGTGCCAAATTTTTTATATTTTTTCACATTTTATATTCTATTTTATTCGATTTCGTTTTATTCTATTTTTCCTCTATTTCTTTTTATTTTGGGGCATTTCTATTTTATCTCATTTCTTTTTCATTTTTTCACCATTTTTGGGGTTTATTTTTTGCCACTTCATTTTTCTATTTTTCGGGCATTTCTTTTATATTTTACCAAATTTCTTTTTCCTATTTTTTTACATTAATTTTCTGATATTACTTTTTATTTTATTTTAAGCTATTTATTTTATTCTATTTTTACATTTATTTTTTCAAATTTTGCCTAATTTTTTTTTCCTATTTTCGACATTTCTTTTTCTATTTTCCCGATATTTATTTTTAGTCGAATTTTTAGTTTATTTTTATTTTATGTGATATATTTTGTATAATTTCTATTTTTTATTTTCCTTCATTTATTTTATTCTATTTTCCTTCAATTCTATTTTTCAGCAATTACATTTTTCTAATTTCGGTTATTTTTGTTTTACTCTATTTTGCGACATTTCTGTTTTCTATGTTTCTGCAATTTCTCTATTATTTTATTTTACCAACATTTCCTTCATTTTATTTTCCGCTATATATTTGTATTCTAAATTCCACCATTTCTTTATTATTCTATTTTCCTGTCACTTATTTCTATTAGATATTCCGCCATTTCTGTATTATTTTATTTTCCGCAATTTCTTTTTGGTTATGTTTCTGCACTTTCTTTTTCCTAGACTTCTTTTTTTCAATTTTACCTATATTTCTTTTTTATTCATGCCCTTTCCTTTTCTATTTACAATTTCATTTTTATATTTTCTTTGATTTCTTTTAATTCCCTCGCCATCTCTTATATTATCTTTGTCTGCTATTTCCTTTTTCTATTTTTACGCTATTTCATTTTCTATTTTCCTTCATTTCTTTTTTTAATTATTTTTTTGCCATTTCTATATTTAGATTTTTCGGCATTTCTTTTTTATCTTATTTTTCGTGATTTCTTATTTTCACAATTTGCTTTTTCCTACTATTTCTTTCTTTTTCATCTTATTGTTTTCTCCTTGTCTACGCATTCCTCGATTTTCTCCCCTTTGTGAATATTCATTCGTTGGTTAATTCGATTTTTTCATACACACTCTTCACTTCTTAGGTGATCGTAAAGAAAAGACTTCCTCTCAAACCTCCCCCCCCCTCCCCCACCCAAATTTACTAAAAATTGATTTAAATCTTTCAGTTTTTCCATTTTATTCCATTTCACTTCATTTTTTCATCCTATAGTATACACGCCATTGGGACAACAGACATTTTAATTCTCCTTTCCAATATTTATATTTCTCCCACTACGCTCCAACCACTGGCAAAAGCCGTAAATAACGATATTAAACCCCCGTAAAATCACCTCCTGCCTCCAAGGAAAGGATAAGCGCGGGGGAAAAACGCGCAAAAAAAGCGCGCCATAAATCGAACGTCTTTACAAAGAGATGAAATTGGCGCCAACAGGAATAGAAATTGATAGAAATTATTCAAGATTTTGATTTATCGCAATTTATTTCGCATAAATGCGGTCAAGGGTCAAATAGTTGTGGTCAGAGGTGGGTGGCAAGGAAGTATATATTTAAGAACACCGTGTATAATAATCTGCTAACGATATGAAGAATCATGTGCGTCTGAGTCTGAAATATGCATCACTCATATTCGTTTAGAATCCTGTCTTACTCATAATTATAGATGGGAAGGCTAAAAATGAATATTCAACACATATATATATATATATATATATATATATATATATATATATATATATATATATATATATATATATATATATATATATATATATATATATATATATATATAGCAGGAAAAGGAGAGCAAGTACTGAATATAACATATATTGCCAACGTTTCTGGCTCTGGACCCATCTTCTAGGCTAGAATATTAAAGATTTATATAAGAACAATTGCTTAACAATTATAAGAAAAATGATACTTAATGGCTTTAGGCTAAAAATGTACTAGGATGTAAAACAAAAAGAAATTTCAAAATGCAATAAAAAGGACAAAAATCTTTATATGAAGTTAAAAAAAATAAATAAATTCAAACGAAGTTAATAAAGTTACAATTAAAAGAAAAGGAAAACTCAATAAATACACTAAAATTTGTTACCTGACTCGGAGAAAGCTGTGAGCTGAATGAATGAATTTAAAAATTATACTACCAGGAAAGATGTGATTTAGTATTAGTTGGTTCTCTGATCTATGTAGTTGGTTGGTCGAAAAACAAAAAAAACAAAACAAAAAATGTTACCTAGTTGGCGATTTAAGTGGCAGTTTATGGTGACTAGTTAAAAAAATTCCAACGAAATTAATCAGGCAAATATATAACGGTGTGGAAGTAGAGTCGTTATTTAAGTGAGGCTGATTGTATTTAATTAAAAGGACCTCAATTATGAGAAGGTCAGATTTAGATTTTGATGCAGATAATATTTTAAATTGATTATAATCCATAGGATTTTACATGAATTGGAATGAGATCGGACAACAGAGTTTTCTTTTACGGAGAGATCCATTCCTGTTCGGTAACTGACCCCACGGTGAGCATCAATGCGAACCTTGAGAAGACGCTCCGTACATCCAATGTCCGCCCCCAAAGAGTATTTAGGACAAGTATATTTATATATTATTCTGGAACACCACATGTCAGGAATGGGGTCCTTTACAGTAAACAAAGAACTAATTTTTAACGGGTTTACAAAATGTGGCGTTAAATTTAAATGCAGATAGAAATTTTCAAAATATTCGACAATTCCTTCCTAAAAGTATTAGTTTGGAATCCCATAAAGGAAAAGGAAATGTATATTTTTTTGCGGGGGACATTATAATTATTTATAGGTTTAAAGATATTATTTAAAAAGTTCCTAATACAATTTAGAAAAATATGGGGTGGGTAGTTGTTTAATTTAATAAAAGTTTTAAGTTTGATCATTTCCAAATGGAATAGGGTCCAGTTAGAACAGATATTGAAAGCGCGGTTAATTAACCCTTTTTCGGGCACACCTTGAAATACTTGAGATATCAAAAATTCCTCTTAGGGTCATAAACTAGATGTATTTCTAAGACACTTTTACTCTTGAACATTTTTTGATTTGAGGCATTGTAAAATATGAAAAGAAATTGGTAAAGTATCTCGCACGGGATACTTTACCACTTTCTTTTCACATTTTACACTTCAGACCCATATCGCATTGGAACACATTTATCTTTCTATGTGCTATTAGATTTCTATGCACCTACCTCCAATATTGCGGGCGTGGGCGGCGTGTGTGTCGGAGTAAAAAGAGGGAGATCTGGCTAGTACGGCGACGGCTCAGAGAATGCTTGCGCGGCCAAACCCTCGCACAGGCTAGTGCGCTCTGATTGGTGCAGAACTATAGCCCAGCAGTTCCCGCAGGGGCTGAAGCCGTCTGCGCCATCAAAGTATTGCACCACGTTGCGTCAAAAGCGTGGTATACAGTATCCCGTGCGGGCTACCTTCCCGCCCAAGGGTTAAAGTTCTACAAGCATTAACTTTGAATTGATAGGTGCAGAAACTGTAAAAGTTTAAACCAAGGTTACTAAACGTTGGCTTTCGGAAAACAGAAAATACAAGGCAACCCTGATTATTTTCTATTTTTACATCCAAAAACGATAAACTGTTATCTATTTCTGGTTCTATTGTAAATGAAATGTTAGGGTGATATGAGTTTATGAAGTTCTTGAAAAGTTCCGATTGAGCAGAGTTATGGAATAATGTAAAAGTGTCATCTATGTATCTTTTATAGAATTTAGGTTTGAATTCTCTAGGAAGATCATTTAAAAATTTGGTTTCCAAATGGCACATGAAAATGTTAGCGACGGTTGGTCCAAATTGAGAACTCATGGCCATACCATCGACTTGCTTGTATACTTTTTATTAAAAGTGAAAAAAGAATCTTTGACAGCTAATTCTAGAAGTGTTTTAAACGAAGATCGAGGAAATCCATTATGTAAGTTATTGTGATAAGGAAATAGTTTATTTAAAATTATGTCTATGGTTTCAGTTAATGGAATGTTTGTAAAGAGAGATGAAACGTCATAGCTGACCATATGACTGTTGGAACCGAGCTGCTTGAGTTCATCTACAAATTGCTTAGAATTTTCAAGAGTATATTAATTTCGAGTTAAATCAGAGAGAAGGGCAACTAAAAAATTAGCGATATCGTAACTAGGTGAATTGTAAGCAGCCAGAATAGGTCTTAGAGGAATACCAGCTTTATGAGTTTTTGGCAGACCGTATAAAGAACACGATGAAGAACCAGAAGAAAAAAGTGACTGGTAGGTTACTTCGGAAATCAACTTCTGGTTTTTAAGTTTTAATTGACCTAAGAGTTCTGCTGATTCGGTCCTCTATACTGAAGATTAGTTTAAACGGTGAAGTATCAACCATTTGAACTTTAGATTCATCAAAAATAATTGTTTCCATATTTGAAACATAGTTAGAGCGGTTCATGAGGCCAACACCTTTAGATTTATCCAGTCTAGTTACAAGAAGACTCAATTTAGACTAAGCTTCTTTAGAATATTTAAGTCTGACTTTTTGAAAGAAGGAAAAGATTCTGTGGATAGTTTAGCATAAGTGTTATGAGCCAGTTTGTGCAAAGGATCTTTAAAGAGGTGTGCGTGGCCACAAGATGGTTCATTTTTCAAAGAAGTAGAAAGTTTTTCAAATAGGACAAAAATTGAGAAAAAATCCGTCTATACAGCGGTATATTGAAGTCGAGGCCAAGTGACAACAAGAATTTTCCCTTGCAACTCAGAGTGTAATCCGAAAAGTTATAAATTACTTGAGAGGGAGAAGAAAAAGAAGGCAAATTGGATCACAATTTGAGAAGTTTGCGTTCATGAATGCTTTGAACAGATTCCGAGTAGTGTTTGGCATTTTTGTAAATAGTGGACATACAAAAGATATGGTCAAGAAAGGTAATCTTGGCTCGAAAGTTATTCACGATAAGCGAGAATTGAGAGCCGTATCTTTTAAGGCATTTAAGCTTAAATCTAGTTTATATGTGCAGAAGTTCCTGAGTAGTGAGTGATAAAAACCAGATTGATAAAGAAATTTTCTACATAGCTAGAATTGAACAAAGTTAGAAGTAATCCCATTTAGCTTACAGTAAGACATGTAGTCCAAGTCCAGTTGAGCCTTGTTCTTTTTACGAAGAGTAGATTCAGTTTTCGAAAGAGTGAAAGAACGTCTTCATTATATTTTTGCCGGACATATTCGTGTATGTTTCTGCTTCTAGCAAGCCGGATCTTCATCATAAGTATATATATATATATATATATATATATATATATATATATATATATATATATATATATATATATATATATATATATATGCGTAGCCAAGTGGCCTAAGAGATGATTTAATTGGCTTATAATTATTGCATTGATTTTTTATATACATTATTGTATTTCTCTTCCTCTCTCCTTGCTCCTCTCGTCTACGTATCTGATTACTTCTCGTGTATCTTATAATCTCCCTCTTTAGACTATCGCTTTATCCGTTAATCGTTTTAACCCTTTTGGCTCTGTTCTTGACTCTTTCTGCCTCTCGATTTGACCTTGCCACCTGTTATAGCTAAATCTTAATGTCAATTTACCCATCCCTCTCCTACTTCCTCATTGGTCATTTCTTGTCTTAGAGGCGGTCCTTTATCTTTTACAAGCTTATATTTAGCCTTATTATATTATTTTCCCATGAGGTTATCCTTGAGAATGAACTGAATAAAGTTCGAAAGTACTTGGAAGCACCTTTTAATTTTTCCTGCGGGACATTGCATTCATTGCGAACCTCACGTGCTACTTTGTGAGTTATTCATTATATAATATATATATATATATATATATATATATATATATATATATATATATATATATATATATATATATATATATATATATATATATATATATATATATATATATATATATATATATATATATATATATATATATATTGCACGAACCAGATGATTTTTATCAATAGTCTTTGTTATAGCGGACTTGATTAATTGAATGGTGTTATCGGGAGGTTGATTGACCCCTCTATCGACGACGCCTCATAGGTCGGGTGACCTATGAGGCCATGTGTCTGGGAGAACATGGTCGGAGAAATTGGCACGCTTCCACGTTTGGGTTGTTCTAGCCTTATGAGATCGTGCACTCTTGTTGGAAGATGTAAGGTCTTCTGTTGCCTACACTGTCGATCCAAAACCTCACAACCTTCTTCAAAACTTCTGTGTAGGCAGAGGCAATGACTCTAAAGACCTGTGTAAAAAAGTGAGGAGGACATCTCCCCCACTACTAACTACTCCCAGAACCATCATAGTTGTTAGAAACTTGCTATGTATCACAGTTGGAGTCTCGCTCGCTACTCTGCATTAACTATCTGTATTTCCTTGGTTTACCTATTGGTCCTGGTCGAAATTTTTCTCAACTGAGAAAAACCAAAACATTTCAGCGTCTTAATGTTGCAACATGTAGAGAAAGCGATTTTCACAAATCATACGATTCTCTTTTGTGTTACCTGATCTAAAGTGACCTCTCCTCATCACATACAACATATAACATATATCTTCATGCACAACTCTTCTGATGGTGCATTCTGAAACCTTGAACTCCTTTGCAAGGGCTATGCCAAACATTCATAATTTTCTTGATTATTTCCTGTACTTTCTGCAAAAATTCTTGTGTTCTGATAGTATTAGAACCCTTTGCATGTGTTCTGCGTTTTGCTGCTAATGTTGGATTCCAATCAGAAAGTTCCAGGTCTTTTCTAACTTTATCAACGAAGGATCGGGCAACTGAGAGAGCGAGCGATCTCTGGGTCATTATGCAGAGCTTTTATGGCAAAGGTCACAGCGTCCTAGTTCATTTGATTCGTCACTTTAATGTCATTCATCAGTTATAAGAAAGAACTATTCAAAAGGGATGTTCTCAATATATATATATGCAAAAAAATCCCACAGGAAAATGAAACGCGGATTCCAAGTACTTTCGAACTTGTTCAGTTCATTATCAAGGAATAACGAAAGTTTTTTCAACGGTGGTATATAAAGGGTCTTTCAACAAGGTCGCTCAATTTTCAAATGTAAATAAAACAAGTTGTGTGTGATATATGAATTCAATTTTTTTTAATCTGAAAGTACATTTTATGGCATTAAGTGTAGAATATGACATTGTTCAAATGTCCGCCGCCACTTTGCTTGGTGGAAAGTATTCAGGAGGCCCAATTTTCGATGACCTTGTCGCATAAATTTGGCTGAATTTGCTAGATGATGTTCGTTATATTGACTTTGAGGACATAAACTGTTTGCGAATTATTCGCATAGACCTGCGATTTAAGGTAGCCCCAAAGAAAGTAGTCTAATGGCGTCAAATCGCATGATCTCGGTGGCCAGTTGACGTCGCCGCCGCGCGAGATGACCCTGCCCTGAAATCGCTGGTGCAAAGTGTCTATCGTGGCGTGCGCAGTGTGGCACGTAGCGCTGTCCTGTTGAAACCACATGTCTTTAGTATCCATATCAGGCATATAATCCAGTTGAGGCCACAAGAAGTTGCTTATCATCGATCTGTAGGTGTCGCCGTTGACGGTTATGGCAATCCCATCTTCGTTCTCAAAATAATACGGACCGATGATTTCGTTAGACGAAAATCCGCACCAAACAGTGACTTTGTTTGGATGCATTTGGTGCTGGTGTATCTCATGTGGATTGTTTTCGTCTCAAATCCGACAATTTTGCTTGTTCACAAATCCATTCATCCAAAAATGGGCCTCGTCGCTGAAGATGATTATTTGGGGGAAATTTGGGGCAACTTCCAACTGCTCTAGAGCCCAATCAGCGAACACACGGCGTTGTCTATGGTCGTTTACCTTAAGTTCCTGGGTCAGTTGGATTTTGTACGGGTGCAGAACCAAGTCCCTACGCATAATTCACCAAACTGACGACGCAGAAAGGCAAAGTTCTTGGGAACGACGAGAAATTGACTGCCTTGGATTTCCCCGTACACTCTCATTTACGGCAGCGATATTTTCAGCAGACCTTGCGTTTCGGCGACGTAAGGCTGTTGGCTGATTGTTGATCGACTCTTTTGCCTCGAATTTGGCCACCAAGCGTCGAACAGTGGACTCGGCAGGACGATTGTGGCGAGGATAGAAATCACGTAATGCGCGGAACGTTTGTCGAACGGAGCACTGATTTTGATAATTTGCACACATTGTTCAACGCTGTAACCTTTAATCGTGACTTGCCAAGTACTACTCAATAGTTCACAGTAAGGTTGCCAGATTTCCCTTTAACAACATGGCCACTATCGCCTGACAAAGCTCAAGCGTCCTTGTTGAAAGACCCTTTATATGTGAAACAGAAGAGCAATGTCCCACTCATGTACAACGAAAGGGCATTGCCTTCTGTTTCACATATATATACCACCTTTATAAAATCTTTTGTTATTCCTTGATAATGAATTGAACAAGTTCAACAGTACTTGGAATCCGCCTTGCATTTTCCTGTGTGATGTTTTTGCATTCATTGCTCTACTCACACGCTACTTTGTGAGTTTCTCATATCCACACACACACACACATATATATATATATATATATATATATATATATATATATATATATATATATATGTATATATATTCTCACTTCTAAGCCCTTTGCAATGAATTATATAGAACGAAATGAAAAGAAAATACCGTTTTATTCTATAGACCTGCTAATTACAAGTACCAAGCAATTAGGCAATTGCATATATAAATGATCCCGTCCTCAAACTACCAAAATAAAACCAAACCTTTCCTCACTATATTATCTTTGAAATTATATACAAAATAATGCCCTTTATTCGAATTTAATAGGTTAACATATGGTTCTAGCTCTGACTCCCGTCAATTATTTGGTTCCGTCTGTCTTAGAAAAGATCTACAGCATGACGTAGATCATTCAGGTGGAAAAGTCGAGTGTTGTGGAAGAAACTGCATCGGAACACTTTCAAAGTGAGGAAGAAAATGATCCGTCATAGATCAACGTTAGTGACATATTGATCTTTATATTTAAAATGATCGTGATAACGTGGTTTAGACAGTAATTTTAAATCGAAAATTTAGGTTATTAAATATCATTAAGGGGCATTATGTTACATATCATTTTAAAGATAATAAATTTTAGGTAATTTTTCTCATCATATTAACGCTCTTTATTTTTTAGATAGATTATTTTAAATTGGGGTGATTTCGCGTTTTTTAAGGGGTCCTGCAAAATACCACGCTTGATGCTTTGTTTCCGAGGTAGTTACAAAATTTATCTGTTGGTTCGAAATTTACTTTGTCATATCTATCTCTGTACCTATCTATCTATCATTTAAATTTGATGCGTGTTTATTGCTCCGCATATCTATATTATCAGCATGTTTATCTTGGTTTACTTCCTCCTAATTTTTTGTAAGAAGGATGCCGTACGAAGCATCAAGTCCTGAAAGGTGCTCATTAATCTAATTTCACCTCTTCCTTCAAACCGGATGGGTCAGGTACTTATATATATATATATATATATATATATATATATATATATATATATATA
This sequence comes from Ceratothoa steindachneri, assembly GCA_963969495.1. Classification (NCBI taxonomy): domain Eukaryota; kingdom Metazoa; phylum Arthropoda; class Malacostraca; order Isopoda; family Cymothoidae; genus Ceratothoa; species Ceratothoa steindachneri. The sequence continues at coordinate 59,429,567 of OZ018332.1, read as the reverse complement.
TATATATATATATATATATATATATATATAATTGCAGTAGGAAGGATACGACCATCAGTGACATTCTTATTTATTCCAAGCAACGTTTCGGATTACCCAATCAATCATCAGACTAAATGTCTCCTGACCACGTTATTCATAACTTTTCTAACCATGAATTAACTACTCGAGAGGTCTTTTTACTTACTTTAGGATTGAATTTTAAACTTCCAAATTTTAAGCCAAGTTTTGTAGCCTTTTTTAGGTATATGGAAAATTTTATGCACGGGATAAAAAACATCCCTATTTTCGGTAAATTCCAGCTCTTTAAGGAGAAATTCTTGTACTATCCACATGAGGTCTTTTCTCTCTCTCGGAAACTCAAATTCTGCTCCTTATTTCTTAAACCTGATGACATTCGAGTTCTTAAGTTGCTAGAAGGAAATAAGGAATTAACAATCACTAGACCTGATAAAGGCAATGGAATTGTTCTTATGAACAAAGTCGATTACATTAACAAAATGAATTTTATCCTTGAGGGTTCCTCCAAGTTCTGTAGGTTATCTGAATTTATTCTTACTCTTGTTTGTAGGTTAGAAGACAATATTAACCGCTTTCTCCTCAGCCTGAAAAATTCAAACTCTTTAACACGATATTTAGTCAAAACTGTATGTATCTGGTTCCTCATTGGGGCAACTTTATGGATTACCAAACATCCATAAAAAGGGAATACCATTGCGACCGATCCTGGCGTGTTTTGAAGTAGCGACATTTTCTCTTGCAAAATTTTGTGTTCCACTTTTATCACAGTTCAGTTTACATATAATCAATACACAGTAAAAAGTAGTTATGAATTTTCCACTGAACTGCTTCAACTCAATGGACATGGCTATATGGTGAGTTATGACGTAACGTCTCTTTTTACAAACGTTTCACTTGAGGAGGTCCTCAAAATTATTTTGGATAAAGCTTTTCCTTCTGACTCGACATCCGCGGTGTTTCATGGGTTCAATCGCCAACAACTTTCCCAGTTGTTACTCTTTGCCTCTAAAGAAAATATATTTAATTTCAATGGCAGCTCCGTCTATCGTCAAGTGGATGGTTTTTCGATTAGAAGTCCCCTGGGAAAAACCTTGGCTAATGCCTTTATGGTATCCCTGGAGATTAGGCTCTTTAAAGAATGTCCCTCCTCCTTTAGGCCGCTTTTTATAGGCGTTTTATTGACGACACTTATGCGCCATTTAAATCTGAAAATGAGGCTTTAAGTTTTTTCCAATATTTGAATACACTTCGTCCTAATGTAAAGTTCACAATGGAGAGTGAACATGAAAACTCTATTTCTTTTCTGGACATTCTAATTAAAAAAAACACCTATTGGTTTCTGCACGTCCATCTTTAGAAAACCAACATATTCTGGATTAGGTCTAAATTTCTTTAGCTTTTGTGACAAAAAATTTAAAATGAACAGTTTTTATATTTTGATACAAAGAGCCATCCGGCTTTGCTCCTCCTGCGCTTTAATGCACCTTGAATTTGACGTTCTAAGAAGTCTTTTCGTGTCCAACTCATTCCCCCTAGATTTGGTTAACAGAGTCATAGGCAAAATATTAAATGACTCCTTCCATCCTAAGGTTGCCAGCAAAGATAGATGTCCCTAAGGACTTGCGATATTTTCTCCTACCTGATCTCGGTCCTCTGAATCAGGAAGCTTCAAGACGGTACCGAAAAGTTCTTCAGAGTTTTTTTTCCACAAATATATTTCCGAATAACCTTCATTAACAATTTAAAAATAGGTAATTTCTTCCGCACCAAGGATTTAACCCCGGCTTATTTGCGCAATAGTATTGTATGCAAATTTTCTTACCCTGGATGTTCCCGGGGAACATATATTGGTAGTACTATTCGCTCGTTACACTCGAGGGTTTGCGCACACCTCGGCATTAGTTGCCAAACAGGAAAGTCTCTCCCTAGTAAGGAAGTCTCGCCAATCAGAGATCACAATATAAAGTGTAAGGTTGATGCAAACATCAATAATTTTGAGATTCTGGGCTCTAATCCTAACATCACCCAGCTCAGAATTCTGGAATCTCTCTTTATCAAAACACATTCGCTTACGTTAAATTCAGACTTGACCTGCCACCCATTATCGGTAATAGCCACAACCAACCAGCTTCAGACCTGTCAATATTATACCGACAACAAACTACCCATAATCGTGTCCGATTTGGGGTAAATTCCTTAGTCATTCCCCTATCTCGCTGACAGCAGGTATGAATTTGTTCTTCTCCTTATCTGTATATGCACTTGCAATTATTACTACTCTTAATTTTATAGGTTCACTATCTAAATTATTTTGCTTTTGATTTGTATCTAGTTTATGTTAACATTTGTTCGCCTCACAAATTGTGTTTATCCCTTCAGCCTGATGATGGATTGGGTAATCCGAAACGTTGCTTGAAATAAATAAGAATGTCATTGATGGTCGTATCCTTCCTACTGCAATTAAAATTACGCCTTCTTAGAAGCAACCTTGTTGAATATATATATATATATATATATATATATATATATATATATATATATATATATATATATATATAAAAACATTCGATTATTTGGCAGTTGCTTTCGCCTTTCCTAAAGCATCTTTAAGAAGTATAATACGAGTAGTTGATCGAGGCTGATCTGGCGTACATCTTAGTCTGTAAACTTCCTTTACCAGTTCTGCGAAGGTGATTCTGGTTCTGCGTTGAGTAGCTGCTGAGAGCTACGAATGAATGATATTCTGAAATGAAATGAAAATAGAGGACCCGGGGGGGTGGCATTAAAAGAGAGAAGAGGAAAGAATAACGATAGGTGACCTAGGTAGTCAGTGGACATACAGCTTAACGTGGAATCTGAAACATGTGTATTTTCCTATAGCTTTCATTGAAGTATTTCTTTTGTCCCTGTCATGTTAATTGTAGCCCTGTTGAGTGTGAACTACGAGAGAGAGAGAGAGAGAGAGAGAAAGAGAGAGAGAGAGAAAGTTTCAAGGTTGAAATTGAAGGAAGTAATAGGTTTGCATAAAGTTACTAGGTTGCCTGTAGGTCAAGCTATTCTCTAGTAGTTTGCCTGGGTAGTTAAGTCAGAATTTCTGTGGATAGGTAGCAGCTTCTAGGGTTGTTTTAGATTTATGATTATAGTTTTTTCTTGTTGTATTTTTATGTATATTTGTAATGGCGTTCAAACCATTTTTACTCTTGGTAAATTGCTACTCTCCCACATGCTCTCAGTGTAATTACTTTTATTTTGTATCTTTTGTTTTGTTATTTTCTTTTAGGTTATCTATAACTATGACATATTTACTTTTGAAAATCTACTTTACCTGTTTTAGCCTTTTCTTGTTTTTTTTTAATTTTTCATATTCTTTTGTTTAAGTTATATTTATTTATCTATTTTACTATAATTCTATTTACGTGTATTTTCTTCCCCTTCTAGTTCAACTATTTTGAATTAATGGGAAATAGTCGATGGGCTGTCCAGCCTTCAAGGTAATCTAACTGGTAGGCAAGTTCTTCTCTCATCTTCCCTTGAGTCTTTACTATAGTTTCTTTGCTCTTCTTTCAATTTTGATTTTCTATAGGACTCTCGTTTGTTTATGAGCTCCGCCCTTATTGTATTTGATATTATATGAATTGCTCTATTCTATATTCTCTGTATCCTTTCGTAGGCTGCTCTTTGAGATTGTAGATATTAATACTATCTGATTATTACTTGATATATTTTCGTTTTGTTCTTCAAGCTACTCGTAAGATTTTTCAATTTTAAAAGTAGTTTTAGTCTCATCTTTCCTTTGTTGAATTTGTTTTATCTTTTTCAAGAATTTTCTTTTCTTTCTTTCTATATCTATTTTTGCCGTATACTTTTTTTTATTTCTCGTTTTATTTTTTCTGCTGTTGTTCGTATTTCTTCGCTTAATCGTATCAATTATAGTGTCAATTTAAATTGTTTAATAGTCCTGAATGTCCTTTTGGGTATTGTTTCCTCATCTTTTCTTATAATTGCATCTCGAATAGTCGTTACTTTCCTCCTCTATGTTCTCTAATGTTGCTTCGTTCAGCTGCTTTGGTATATATTGCCTTAGTTTGTCTTTTTCCAAGGTTGTCATGTAGTATCTTTCCGTTTTCATCGTTGGGATCTGTATCAGATGTTGATTAATTTGGAATAATATGATCGTATAGTCGCTGCAGGTTATGTTAAATGGTTCCATGTGGTAGCTAAAAGGGAAGTTGATATTTGTTAGACATATGTCTGGCTTAGGTGTTGTCTGTCATGTGATATATGTTGAGAAGTTCGAGCCTATTCTTTAGCAAATTTTTCAGGCCAACTTACTTTGAAAATTTCTTCGGCTTGTGTTCGTTCTTGTTTAATTAGATTTTTTTGCAGTGTATATTCAAATCTTCCATGAAAATTACTGGTATTCTATTGTCGAATGCATTAGTGAAATTAATTAATGGTAATCCGTTTCTTCTTGGAGGAGGGGGGGAGGATATTTGGTTGCTATTATTATTTTCTTAAGTTCCATTTTAATTTCTATTTCAAGGTAAGCTTCTGTTAGTCCTTGTTTGGTTCTGTAGTCTCTTCTTTTTATGGCTCTTGCAGCCTGGTCGAAATTTTTATCTGTTGAGTTTGTGGCTATGGCATTATAATTCCTTTTTTTAATTTTCTTTTCATTTGGATTTATTCCCTCTTGGGATTAGCTGTAAAATTCTCAGTTTTCTGTTATCGAATGATATTTTGAGTCTCTGTGGCGTTCTTATATTGGCGATGGGATGGGGGTATTGTTCAGATATTTAATGGAACAAGCAGAGAATTCTATCTGAACATGTATGTTGTATGTCGGGCTCAGGTTTAATCTCCTTGATGAGCAGAGCTTCGAGAATTCTTAGACAAAGAGTATCTGAGTTTCTATGGAGGATGTTGCTCTTATCAAAAAGATTTTAGTCGTGTGCGACTCTATATCTCACTATTTCGGTCGGTTGGTTCCCGTTTTGTTTTGTTTTGCTAATAACATTGTAACTATTCGGCCGATTCTAACGAAATTTGAAATCCTTATGTTGTTTTACATTTTCTTTTGAAGGATATAGTTACCAAGGTCTTCTTAAGGTTATTCCAGGAATTATTGAAAGTTTTTTAGGTCGTACGTTCATAATCAGAATAAGTGAGAGCACGCGACTTTAGTCAGCAGACCTTGTTCTTGTTATTTGCTGTCCATGTTCTCTCTCGTAATGGAGTTTGATGCTATTTTCATGCAGGTATAGGTCAGTCTTAGCCTGAAGGTTGTTGTTGCCATGCTATTGTACAAAATTGGGGGACGAGGCTCACAGTATACCACATTGGTTGACATCAACTTAGATTGCTCGGTTTTAATGTTGTTCTTCATTAATAGGATGCTAGTTTTAAGTTCTTGTAATAGATTTTAAGTAAGAAACGTTTAGCAGTAGTTTCAGTTTTGCTGTTCTCCAGGACCAGTCGTAGGGATGGGGCCCCTAATGGGGTCGAGGAACTCCAGGAGACTTTTCTATCGGATGAATGATATCGTACTATTGCCCTTACCATAGAGCATATATATATATATATATATATATATATATATATATATATATATATATATATATATTAAAATACATATGAATTATAGAATTCGCATGATGTATACCTCCACGTATGTATGTTAAAGGAACCGGAAACTCAGCATTTGTGGTACTTGATCGGAATAATAATCATTCATCATCATTGCAATAATTACCTGCTCCTATTATAATCCGGGTTTTCTCCACTGCTTCACTCGCACTTATTTCGGTCCGGGGCCCGTGGGTGTACGCGTGGAAGAACGCATGTTGTTGTGTGCGTTTGTGTATTTATTGCTGTGTGATGGGAGGTGTGAGCTCAGGCAGGTGGGGATTGAAGTCTAGATCGGAGACAACTTTAAATGGAGAGAGAGAGAGAGGCGGTAGGAGAAAGGTATAATATATATATATATATATATATACAAAGAAAGCAACTACACGATCTGCGGTGATTATACAACCACCACAGGGCTATGCCATTTTTATTTTCTGCCTTTCAAATAAATTTGAAGACAAAAAGAAAGATGCAGAAACCTGGTGTAGATGACTATAAATACATAGAGTACAAGAGAAATAAGAATTGGACGCAAATGAGAAAATGAAACAAGAAATCAGATTTTTTAAAGGCAAGAGAAAGGGACATTAGAAGAATCCAGAATCAAAGGGAGCAGAGGGCGGCACAGTGAAGGCGATCCTTTACCGAGAAGACATAAATAACGCCAAGGGAGAAAAATTTTTGAATTCCGGGCCGGGACTCGAACCCGGGTCTGCTGATTGCCGGTCAGATGCTTTACCGCTAAGCTACCAGGCACAGTAACTATATTTCGCCTAAAGCGTTTGAAGTTCCTAGCTTAGGGAGACACTGGGTTTGATGGGGTAACGCTGTGGGCGAAATATAGTTACTGAGAGAGATATTAATTGATGGGAGGGAAGCAAAGCTGAGGAAAAGACCCCATTTCCATTCCCTATGCTTCTGATGGAGGAAAGAACAGAAATGTATCAACGTGTTTAACCATCGTGGATTTTTCTACTCATATTTCCATAAGGGAATTGACAGAACGACGAAGAAAGAATGAAAGTAAATCAAAGAAAATGAATGGTGGAAAAAGTGAAAAGGGATAATTTAGACATTCATAATAGTTCATGATTTGAACCCTTAATACTCAGACTCAGATATTGCTACGAGTTACCGATACATAATACTCACAAACCCCCTCCGAACTGCTCGCTACCTAATGGCCGCTGCCAGCTACTGCCTTCCTACTACTAGCTACCGACCTCACATTACCATCTTACAGCCTACATCTGCCACGTACCAACCTCTCACTACCATGTACCTTCATTCAGTACCAGCTAACAATCTCTAGCTATCAGCTACACGCATTTCGCCATAAGATACCGACTTTTCGCTATCAGGTACTAACCTCTCGCTACCAACTCTCGGGCTCCTGCCATTAGGTACCGACTTCTTGCTACCAGTTACTGTAATCTCGCTGTCAGCGTCCCGTTACCAGATACCGACCTCTCGCTACCAGTTATTCGCCTTCCACTACCAGATACCGACCGTTTTCTTCCAGCTACCAACCTTCCTCTACCGGCTACCGGCCTCCTACCAGCAGGAACAGTTACTTTGCTTCCATGTTCTGACCTCTTGCTCGCTACCAGCTATCCACATTTCAATACCAGGTGCCTATCTTTCTCTTCAACTACCAGGCTTCCGCTACCGGCTATCGGCCTCCTGCATCCCGTGAAAATCCCCGACAGCTGTTGCTCTCTATACCACCTCGCTTAAGTACACTTAAGCTACCACTAGGTGGGCATAGGTTTGCCCACGCGTGTTCAGGTACGAACTCAATAACTTCGTATTTATGAACTTGTATTGAATACAAATTTGTTCCTAGTGATTTTCAATTGCGGTACTCCTTGTATTTATTGTACTCCTGCCTGTCCTATTCCATCTTCTTCTATATAACTAAACTCACCGCGGTTGATCTACACACTTTTCTCTATAAGGAATAATCAAGTAGGAATTTTTGTACCCCCACCCCCGCCCCTAGTCAGATTACTAGATTAAGGGATAGGACGGATAGGAATAGACTTAATCTTAATCTTGTGATTCCTTTCATGTAATCAGGATATTCAAGGACTGACAGATTTCGTTGATTAAGAAGGGAAGGTTAGGGATTAAGTCTCTTAGTCGGTCCTTTCAAAGCCCTCCGGTGGTTGACGGGTTTGTTTGTCTTTATTGTCTTTGTGAGTTTTAAGTAAGTTCTCAAATTACGTTAAAAGCCCATTGAGTAGCTAATTTTAGTCTTTGTAGATGGTTTTAGCTTTCTCGGGAGGGATTTGGGTATTCTGTGGGCACCAACTGAGGAATCTGACCAAGTTTCATGTTTGTATCGGTGTTTTCGTTCGTACATGTGTATTTCGGGGGGGGGGTCAAATTCCTCCTCCGACTATGTGTTTTTTTTCACAGTGCCCCCCCCCCCTTCCTTTTATTCCTATTTTAGATATTAAACGCCTATTTTTGGTTATATGTATTTATGGTTAGTTGTATTTGTACGGGTTTGGGACTCTATGCGAACGAGTTCCAAAGCAAGATTTGTTTTCTGATGTGGTGCAGAAGCAAGGAGTGTTTTTTTTTATTTGTCATAACCTTTATTCTAATCTTTTGACACTATTACAGTGGTTTTAATCGAATATAGCAGTAGTATCAACCATCATTAATACTTCTCGGTCGTCCTGTAAGAGATAAATCTTCAAATGACTCGTTTTTATTCAAAAACATTATTGCCTCCTTTTGAGTACTTTGATCACTAAATTGTACCCACTAAGTTGTATTGGTATGTTAATGGTACTAACGCCTCCGTGTGACAACTATCAGGAAGGGAGGTTACATGTTGCAGAAAGGGATTACGAATTGTATCTATTCAGTTGTTTCAATGCATTTACGAGGATTAACTAATAGAATAAAAAAACCCCGAACTTTTACCGACAGCTGATATTTATACCTATGGATGTTTAAGTCCAATTAATGGCACAGTTATTCGTGATTTTGAGCCAGTATTATGAAATCCTAGTACTTATGGGGACCAAATAAATTTTTTGGGTGATTGAAACATCTAAGAGCTTATATAAGAGCTTAAATTTGAGTACTTATCGAAATTTAGTTGCAATTTTTATAAATTATTGGTCTTTGCGGTTATGGAAACTTTAGCTTTTTATGGCTACTTATAGGTGCTTATTTCCATTTATTTGTTACGTGTGAGATGTTAGTATCAATCAGCTCCGATGTAAGGGGATTAATCTTTACTGGTTGGGAAAGGACTTTAGAGTAGGCCATAGACGGATTGATTGTTTTGGTAAAAGGTAAATGCCTTTTACAGAGATATTTTGAGGAGATGAGGACCGAATTCTTTCGTTAGTTGACAGGGAGAGGTAGAAGGGGGGGGGGGGGTAGGTTGACTCTTTGAAGATAATGCTGCTGTTAATTTCTTTATAAAGGCAACTTGTGTCAGACTACAAGTTTCAGCTTTGGAAAGAGAAGGTTACTGCAGGACGCTAAACCTCTCGTTTGCATCCTTAAAACTAGAGGAAGAGAGAGAAAGTTTCATAATAATTAGATAAAAATAATGAATTCAGAAAAGAGTATGCACGTTGAACCCTCACCTGGTTCACTGAATAAGTACACGATTGACTTACCCTTAACACAAATGCTATTAAAAATACTTGATAGGAAAGTTAATTGGAAGGTGAGAGAACAAAGCTTAAGAATATGATAGGTATTTTAAAGCTAACGCTGATCTTTGTATTCTCACTGCCTAAGAAGGTACTCTTCAATACGAGAGTGTGGACCTAGTTCACTTTTTTAGCTAGCTGATTTTTAAAATTTGTAGCGTCTGCAAAAGGCCCCATATACCCCCGACCTACTAAAGATGAGAGGCCTAAGATCAAGGAAACACTCCCCTTGGTCTTTTTTCAAAATAATTACCCATTTAATCTCGTCGCACACGATAATTCCGAGTAAGGGGGTGGGGGCATTTGTAAACGCATTCAACGAGCCATAATTTCCTGTCCTAAATATGATCTCGAGCAAAATCAATATACATAAACAAAATAATATAGTCTGTGATAGAAGTAATTCGACCCGCCGACGTTAGAACGATCTAGTAGAGAGATTAAAGAAAGGCAGAAAGAAAGAAAGAAAGGAGAGAAAGGGGAAAAATCCACAGTCCGAAAATATTTTTATTCGAGTCTTTTGATTTATTGTTACTTATGATAACTTAGGTCGACTTAAGTGATCTTACGGAGAGTTCTGATGATTTATAGGGCCATAGAGGAGTTCATACCAATCTGTAGGCTTTATGTAAATTTATGTTAATGGCTTTATAAACCTATAGATTTGTGTTCGTCGTCAAGTATCGTATTTGTACATTGCATATATCCATTTATAAGGGCAAATAAGGTTTTTAGCAACTATAAATTTTATGGATACCTATACTTACATAAGTACGCAGACCACTATGTGTATCTAGGTCTACTAATAGGTTCTTTTGCTTCTATTCTTTACCATCTCATCTTGGAAAGAGACCATTTACCCAAATTCCTTCGAGAGATACCTCCACGCACCAAGCCCCTATGGTGTACTTATGATTATCAATAGTTGCATATGTGCTCTGTTTGCTTCTACATCCCCCCAGAACACTATTAATCTACTCAATTTCGGGAACTACCCGCCCTACGGGCTTTTTTACGACTAAACATGTCGCTCAAAATCCCTATGCTCACTTAGGCTTACCATTGGGTGCGAATGGGTCGTGGGTTTTCTGTTTCTTAGCATCTTACCATTGGGTGCTTATGGGACCTAACGCTTCTTTTACTTAGAATCTTACTATTGTGTTCTTATGGGACTTAAGGCTTCCTTTTCTTAGCATCTTACCATTGGGTGCTTATGGGACCTAACGCTTCTTTTACTTAGAATCTTACTATTGTGTGCTTATGGGAATTAAGGCTTCCTTTTCTTAGCATCTTACCATTGGGTGCTTATGGAGCCTAAGGCCTTCTTTCCTTAGCATCTTACCATTTGGTGCTTATGGGACCTAAGGCTTCCTTTTCTGAGCATCTTACCATTGGGTGCTTATGGGGCCTAACGCTTCTTTTACTTAGAATCTTACCATTGTGTGCTTATGGGACCTAAGGCTTCCTTTTCTGAGCATCTTAACATTGGGTGCTTATGGGGCCTAACGCTTCTTTTACTTAGAATCTTACTATTGTGTGCTTATGGGACTTAAGGCTTCTTTATCTTACCAACTTACCATTGGGTGGTTATGGAGCCTAAGGCCTTCTTTCCTTAGCATCTTACCATTTGGTGCTTATGGGACCTAACGCTTTTTTTTCTTAGCATCTTACCGTTGGGTGCGGACGGTATTCGTTCTCATGATGACTGTCTTAGGTAAAAATATAAGGTTTTATTTTATGAGATATATTCGTCAAAGTTGCGTTAGTTTGTCTTCATCACCTGTTCTGTTGAGCAACATTTTCGATCCTGGGCTTGACTCCATCTATCTGTTGGTAAACCTTGTTATTAAATAAAAATTAATTTTCATTAAAAATCATTTCTAAAATATTCTTGAAATTTTGAAGAGAGAAATTGTAATGAATTAGGAATGGGTTCACCAATAGCTTCAATAGCAGCTAATATTTTCATGATTCATCTTGAAAACAACTTTATGAAACATTGCCCTTTAGATTTTAAACCCATATTTTATCGTAGGTATGTGGACGACTCCTTTGCTATTTTCAATAATATAGAACATACCCACCATATTTTAATTTTATAAACTCTTATCATCCCAATATTAAATATCCCATTGAATTAGAGAGTAACTATAAACTTTCTTTTCTAGACGTCATTATAGAATAAACCAACAAACTAACTACATTAATATGCAGAAAGCCTACCTTTAGTGGCCTAAGAATCAATTTTTTCAGCCATTGTGACTTGTCACATAAACTCACTGCAATAAAATCTCTAATATATAGAGGTTACCATCTCTCCTCAAATTATTCTCTAATGCACAATGAATTCTAGACTCTAAAGTATTATTTTAAAAATAATTGCTACCCCCCCACCTTTGGTTGACAAGCTAATCAATAATTTCTAACCAAAATTTACTCTCCATCTTTTTTCTCATATAATGTTCCCCAAAATAAAAAAAAAATCGTAATACCTGTAATGGGACCTTACAATAAATTATTCACTAGAAAATGCAACAAATTACTCAAGTAATATTTCTTTCGTACCAACTTCAAAATCCTTTTTGTCAACCCACTTTCCATAGGAAGTTTCTTCTCTTCAAAAGACAAACTTCCTCTAGAAATGAGCAGGCGTGTTGTTTATGCTTTTACTTGTCCTTGTTGTTTGCAAGGAACCTATATTGGTAGTACGGTTTGCTCATTGAAAGAGAGGTTTTGTTCTCACATGGGAATAAGCCATCGCACTGGACAAAATTTGTCTAAGAAGGAAGCTTCTGTAATTAGAAATCATATTATAAAATGCAAGACAGAATATTCCATCGATAATTTTAAAATAATTGGTCGCAATAACAATGAATATAGTCTAAGAATTTTGGAAGCCCTACTAATACGGACAAAATCTCCTACACTCAACATAGATAATACCGCTCTTTCCCTTCTTATTTCTTAATTTTAATTACCTCATTCAACAACCAACCAACTTTCCCTTATTTAACAACCAATCAATCAAATTCCTATCCTTCTTTAAGCCACATCCTATATAATTTCTTCACTTTGGGATTTCTCTTGCACTTTATCGGTAAGCAATATTATACTGTAATTTTTTACTTTTGTGTTTTTGCTTCTTTTTTTCGTATCAATATTGGTTACATTAGATTGATAATTTGATTCTCTTGTCTTTTAAATCCCTGACTTATTTTTTAATTTTTGATTTATCTACATGGTATTAACATGATTATTTTTAATATTTTTAATATTCTTTAACTGTATTAGATTATTTTATGATTTTAGAATCTGAAGATGGGTAATACGCCCGAAACGTTTTTTCTTAAAAAAATCACATGTAGCTCCGTGTCCTTACTTTCACCGTGAAATTGAAGATTAGACTGGTCAGCAGCAACTCATATGACTATGTATATATAAAGTGAGAGAGAGAGAGAGAGAGAAAAGGGCTTGTAAGTGGTATTCGTTCGTATGATGACTGTAGGAAAAAATAAGTGCTTTTTTAAAATATATTTACCAAATTCGAGTCAGTTTTTCTTCATGACATGGACTGTCGATTTCACTCGATGAGCCCGCATGTGGACTCAATGACAAGTTCCAGGCGACCTCGGAACATACCACAGGCCTTCATTACTCTCTCCCGTTTTAGTCCCATAAAGGCACTGATAACCCTGGTTCTTAGCTCTTCCATCGTGTTGCATTTGGGATTGTTGGCCTTTCTTCCCATCGTGTTGCATTTGGAATTGTTGGCCTTTCTTCACATCGCGCCCCACACATAGAAGTCGAAGAAGTTGTAGTTAGGCGAGTTGAGAGGCCAAATGTCAATCGGTATGTGATCGAAAAATTCTCCGTGAGCCAGGCCTGGGTCCTTTGGCTGGTGTGGCACACGTGAGGCCTTCCTACATCTACTCGGTCGATCCAAGGCTTCACCTCTACGCTCAGAGCAGTTTTCAGCTTGAGACTCTCAGAGAAGTAGTTGCATAACGTCTGCTTCACTACTGAAGACACCAAAGACCACGATTTTGCTAGAACTTTCATCTTCATGACAGTGAGTACGTCTTTGGGCGTGACAGCGATCCACCTTTTGTTCTGAGAATTTATCTTCTGGCTTTGGTATAAATTCTTGGCCGAGAATAACCATAGCATGATGGATCCATCGGGTATTTGAACTTGTTGATCAGCTTTTTAGTGTGTTTGAGTCGCTTTTCCCATCATAGCCTTAGACAGAAATTGTCCGTTTCCGATCTTGTCGGAAAAGTAGTGAATGTTCTTATGTACTTCCAGTCTGATGAAGTTTTCACCCCCCTCTTTTTCCCTTGCGATGTCACGCATTAACTTTCTGATATCATGTTGATAAACTTCTGGATTTGGATCAATAATGACGGCGTTCTGATGGCGTAAGATCATCTACAATGGGTTTCCTGTCTGCTGTCCCCTAGTAGTCGAATCGTGAATCTTCTAGGTTCTATCTGACCTTTTCCACCATCATTCTGCTGACGATGAGGGAGTTTGAAATCTCATTGTTTGTCCTTCCATGGCGGATTTCAAGGGGCACTCCATGCTTTTTCAAAAAATTGGGAGGTTCAAAATTTTCCATACTCAATTATTCTGCAAAATAAAATAAAGCAAAAACAGTTATTATTTTTAAGAAAAAACCCGAGAATGAAGATAAAAAATGCATAAAATTAGCAGTTGAAAATTACGAACGAATGATGTTCGCACCCATATGGGACTTGATGTTTGTTTCTTATTATCTTGATATTGGTTACTTATGAGACCTGATGTTTCTGTTTCTTACCATCGGGTGCTTATGGTACCGATGCTTTGTTTCTTATATTTTATCATTGAGTGCTTATGGGATCTTTTGATTCTATTTCTTACCATCTGACAACTGGCTACGTATGGAACCTCATATTTTTGTTTCTTAACATCTTGCCATTGGGTGCTTATGGGATCTGATACTTCTGTTTCTTGCCATTAATCCCCAACGCGTATCCCACATCCCATCTTGGAGAGTAACTATTTCCCGATTCCTTCCAGAGCAGCTTTGACGCGCCAAAACTTCACTTTACACATAAATTATGGACCTGAACGTAATTTCACCGCGTCTCTCTTCAATACAGAGTCCATAGGGAGGTGTTGGGGAAGGGAGAAACGCGGAATGCAAATATTCCGTAATTGGTTCGGATCAAAGAGGAAGTGAAAAGAGGCAATTTTGTTAATATCAAATTAGCGCGCCATTTTTGTTCATTTCCCGCGCTATTAAGCTTTTTTTTGTGTGGAGTCACACATATCTCCTGTTATTGAGTCTCTCTCTCTCTCTATCTCTCTCATTCTTTCTCTCTCTCTCTCTCTCTTTTTTTCTCTCTCTCTCTCACACACACATACATACACAGTTTACCTCTCTCATTGTTTGCTTTGCGGATGGTAATTTGTTTTTATTTTTTGTGTTTCTTTGTTGATTTTATTTATATGAAAGTTTGTTTTCAGTCTGTCGGTGTGTTTGCCTTTAGCTCTCTCTGTTCTTATTTATGGCTATATTCTTGGGTGACTCAAAGTGTTCTATGATCTTTGAAAAATATCACTTCCACCAATTTCACAACTTCTAATTAACCATTTTCCAGACTTTAGCTTATTTTTAAAGGTGTTATTTTGCCCCCCAAAATGCAACACGCTTGGCAAACATTATTTTAAGAGCAAAAACTCCATTTATAAGTAAAGTGCGAGAACTTTGCGGCAAGTAATCTCATTTTCTCGCAATCTATTCTATTTGAGATATTTTTACATATTTACATAGTTTATCTATATATATTTTTAGATTTTTGGATACTTTTTCATATTGATAGGTGTTTATATATATATATATATATATATATATATATATATATATATATATATATATATATATATATATATATATATATATATATATTCACTTTTTTGGGGGGAAGTGCACATCACCTAGGTCAGACTCTTTCCATTTTCCGAAGATTCGGAAGAATTGCACACCCTCCTTCTGCGGTTGCAAGGGGTTCTCAGGTATAAAAGCTGTCAGAAGATGATTGGCCCCTCTCCCATGAAGAGCAAGATCTATAAAAGTCAGTTAAAAACAAATGAGAAAACCTGAAAGAGCGTTAAGGGGACCATCTGTGATTTACTTAGTGTCAAAAAAGTTTCTCCAATTTATGACTTCTCTTGATGTCAACCTAAGACCATCCGAATGGTTGTGTAATCCCCTAACCAGGTGATAATCAGAAGAAGCAAGGTCAGGAGTATATGGAGGATGAAGCAATATTTCACAACCGGAGTCCTCTAAGAGATTTTTGATCATTCGAGCTGTGTGAGGACGGGCATTATCGCGATGGGGATGACGACCCCTTCGGGCGATTAAGGAGGGTCGCCTTTGGCCCAAAGCAGATTTCAAACGATTAAGTTGATTGCGGTAGAGATTAGAATTAATTGTTTGATTGTTGTCTAACAGTTCGTATTTTTACAATTCCTTCAATATCACACCATACACTCAACATAATCTTTTTAGGATGAAGTTTTCCTTTCGGTTGGTGAGAAATTCTGCTTCCTTAACTGATCCACGAGCAGCGGCGCTTAACATTACAATTTAGGATCCACTTCTTAACACCAGTAACAAGCTTGCCCCCAAAATGGTACCAGAAAGTGTTTTGGAACCAATGACTCACAGAAAGTACACGCTACTGCAGATTCGCGGGACCCATTTTCCAATCATTCGGTCCTTTCCAATCCTTTTCAGTTGGCGTATGGCAGTTGTATTGGTTAGGTTAAATTGTTCTGCATGTTTTATATAAGTTAAAACAGGATTTACTGTGACAACAGCTTCCAACTCTTCGGAATCAAGTTCTTTTGTTCGGCCTTCCTTCGGTCCGTCTTTTAGACTGAAATCGCAATTTTGGAAACGGGAAAACAACCTGCTGCAATTTCTTTCATTTACTGCATCATCTCCATATGTGCTTTGAATGGATTTTGTTGTTGTGCTTGCAGTGAAAGCTTTATAAAACTCATAGAGTAAAACATGTATAATGTGATATTTAAATGGGACGACATAGGGGTGAATACTGAAAAAGTTTATGAAACAAATCTGAAAGAAAAGGGTAAATTACCAATTGTAAAATTCCTAAACGAAACAAAAGGCATTAAATTAATAAATACTATCAAAAGCTTAATTCTAGAACATCCCCCACCACCACCAAAGATGAGCAGAAAAAATTAGCTACCAAATAAAATCTTGCTCTTTTATAGTAGAAGTTAATCTTCAGTGTTATATTTCTATAGACCCCGGTTTTTTTTTCGATTATCCAATAACGAAATTCCCTCTCAAATTTACTTATAGTTAAAACATTTGAAATTTTGGAAAGTCAGTTAACTATACCATTAAATTATTAACCTATTTTATAAAAAGGAATCTATACCGCTATTCTGCATTTAATTACCTGCAGGTTAGTTTTATTTTGTTTAAATTGCCCTATAAATAGCGAAGATATGCTCATTTGAATAAAAAATAAGT
This sequence comes from Ceratothoa steindachneri, assembly GCA_963969495.1. Taxonomy (NCBI): domain Eukaryota; kingdom Metazoa; phylum Arthropoda; class Malacostraca; order Isopoda; family Cymothoidae; genus Ceratothoa; species Ceratothoa steindachneri. The sequence goes on along the minus strand of OZ018332.1, from coordinate 59,412,680 downwards.
TTTTAAGAAAAGGCAAAAACCGAAAAATACGGGTTTTTTTCTAATCATTTGAATTTCAATTGTGTTAGAATTTTTTAAATTTTCTCCCAGTTTTTTCTTCAATATTCATTACATTTATATATATTATTTTATATTTTAACCTCTTAGGCCCCCCTGATTGCCGAAACATGGTATTATATCACGTAGTGAGGGTTATCAGAGTTAGCTAAACTCCTCATTGTTGCCATGTTTAACGCTTCAGTAAGCACCTCGACTACAGTAGTTAGTTATCTACAATTTTCTCTTACTTTTTGAACTAAAAGTTATACTCCTTCTTCTTTTTCTATGTTTATCTCGATCATTTAATACTAAATAAAAAATTTTAGAATCTAAATTGAAATTGTGGAAGAGCGAAGCTTATTCATAGTCCAAGTTAAGATCCGGGGCGGGATCTTGCGCTACAAAGCTGATCCTTTTCTGACCCGGCAAATTTTGTTTTCTTGTCTCTGAAAGCTTTCATTCGAATTCTGGCTGAGATTTGTCCTTTAATTGATTTCATAAGTTAGCAATAATTATAAAGGAAATTGACGTAGCAGTATTGATATGCAGGGTATATGATTTTAGGGGGCACAATCGGGTCTTAACTTTGTAAATACTGAAGATATTAATTTATATCTTTGAGTGATATTAATGAAACATAAACAAAATAATAAAATGGCCAACAGTTTTTGAGGGAAAAAAATCACAGATGGTCCCCTTAAAATGTAAATAAAATCATTAAAATCTAAATAAAAACATGAAAATCGCAATAAACATTAAAAATCTGAATTAAAAGATTAAAATCTGAGTAAAAAGATTAAAATCTTGGAAAAAAGAATGAAACCATTAAAAGGTACCAAAAAAAATGAAAAACATTCATTAAAATCTGAATAAAACATTAAAATCAGGAAAAAAACATGAAATTCGAAATAGGAACCATTAAAATCTGAATTCATCAGAAAATCTTAGCAAAATCATAAAAACCGGAATAAAATCGTTAAAATCTAAACCAAAATCATAAAAATCTGAATAAAAACATTAAAACCGGTCTAAAAATCATTAAAATCTGATTAAAAAAAACAACCTAAATGAAACAATTATAAAATGAATAAAACCGATTCAAATCGCAATAAACCTATAAAACCTGAATACAACTATTAAAATATTAATACAAACTGTAGGAGAATAGCAGAATGCTCCCAAGTTTTGCCTACCTCCCTTCCAGGCGGGCCGCTCACCAACCCTTCCCCTTCTGGCCCAATATCTGGTGGTCTTCAGCCGGAAGAAACCGCCGGCCATTTAAGCTAACCACCGAGTTCCTTCCCAGACTGTTTATCGATAAATGGGAGCCCATCTTCGCTTTCGATAGTTGCCGGAAGTTTATAAAGGACGAAATGGAGTAGCTTGACATCTAATCTACTTCTGGCGCCCTGAGAACCTCTCCGAGTTTCGAGTATAAAAGACGAATTCTTTTAACCCTCAATAGTAGAGCTTGTACAGCGTCTGGCGGGGCAGGAATTGCCATCTATCGGTGTAGTGGTAATTCGTCGAAGCATCAAGTCTTCAGAGAGGAGATCAGGCCCAGTTAGGAAGGCTCCTTATCCCGTTAGTCTGCAAGTCAGTGCGGACCCAAGCTCGTACTCACGTGTAAGAGCCGAAACTACAAACAGCCTCACTCTGGTTCCCTAAGCGAGAAAACTACATCTCGTCTTTTATCCGTGAACCTACGCGTCGATAGGTCACTTCGCCCCCTCCCCCTCCTCTCCCTCACTGAGGCACCCAAGATTCCTCGGAGTTCACTAGCGTGGGGCCCTCTTTAACTAGAAGCTCCCATCAACGCCTTCTTCCAGCAGAATCGTGACGGAATTGTAAGATCAGGTCAGGCCCTGGAGAACCTACCTCATCGTCTCCACCCCTTATCTCACTACCTTCACCCACCAGCGCCACCCGAACATCAGGTTACAAGATAACCCTTCCCTTTCACATTTGTATGCTGAATAATAATTTTCAAGCCAAGTGAGATATCCGAGATTTACTTATTAATTTATCTCTCAAAGCACATTATTTGCATATATATATATATATATATATATATATATATATATATATATATATATATATATATATTTTCTTTTTTAGTGTTCATTAAAACTTTATTTTCGTATTGTTGTGTATCTAACTTCCTTTGAGTCGCTTGCTGGCATAATTCATTCCATTGCCTCTGTAGCAAACCTCTAAGCACTCTGAGTCATTAAACCCATTCAGGACACGGGCCGAATGAAGTATAAGGAGTAGTACGACGACACCTCTGGCATTCGTCGGAGAAAACTCCAACTACTCATTGGCCTATTCCTAGACATATCTTATATATATTATATCATATTTAATTGTGGTGTCATAAGGTGTTCAATTTGTTTCGAACCCGTCAATTTTCAAATTCCCCTTTTCTAATTGCCAAGCGCCCAAGGTTAGATAAAACAAATAATGCGACATTTTAAATTTTGTGGGTGAAATAAGAATTGACCCCGCGTCCTTTTAATTGTGTTTCTTTTTTTGTATTGTTGGTATACAATTTTAAAACGGTTAGGTAGGTCATCCTCGATAACCCTTGCTGGCAGCATCTCACCCAGCATAGTAACTATTCGTATTTTCATTATTTTTTTTTTATTATTATTGTGTATATTATTTGTCGCTGCCGTATAATATGGGGTTAGGTCGTAAAGCTCTTTCGTGAATCAGCGGATCCGACAGCGTATCCAAGATGTCTTCCTCCTCATTTGAGATGATCCATAAACAGAGACAAGTTTGGGGTCTTTCGGGCAAGGAATTGATCGAATACGTTCAGAACGAACAAAGGAATAAACGTGAGGAAACAAGAGAAGAACAACGACGACAAGAAGAAATAGGAGAGAAAGAGAGGCAAAGACAAAAAGAAATAAAAGAGAGAGAGAGAGAGAGAGAGAGAGAGAGAGTTACAAGGAGTTACAAGGAAAGAAGGTACCCTAGGAGACCTTACGGTCCATTCAAAGAGGGTACCTTGGGACTAGCAATCGAGCGGGCACATGGCTGCTCAATTGTTTTGCGTCCCTAAACGGCCACTTTTCAAGACTTTGTCTAGTCTTGACTTGAACTGGTCAACAGATTCACTGTTGACAACTTCCCCTGGAAGTGCGTTCCACTTACCGCAGATACTGTAGGTGAAAAAGTTTCCACACAGATTGCGGTTGTAACGCTTCAGTTCAAGTTTGAAGCCGTGATTGCGCGTTCTGTTCTCACTCAGTGTGAAAATATCCCGGTAGTCAACATTGTCGAACCCTCGAAGTATTTTGAAAACTTCGATGAGCTGACGACGCAGTCTACGGGTTTCCAACGAGAACAGATCTAATTCCCTTAGTCTATCCTCATAACTTTTATGTCGGATAGAGGGAATCAGTTTGGTTGCCCTGGCTTGTACGCGTTCCAACCTTACGATGTCCTTTCGAAACGAAGGACTCCAAAATTGTACGGCATACTCCAGGTGCGGCCGAACTAGGGAGTTGTACAGACAAAGTACTATCTCCCTGTTACGGTATCCAAACTGGCGCTTTATGTAGCCTAACATCCTTTGGGCTTTCTTCTCTGCCTCAATGCACTGTTTCGAGAACTTGAGGTCGCTAGTGACAGTAACACCCAAGTCCTTCTCAGTGTCACTCGATTCGAGAGCAGTGCCCTTAAGGATATAATGAGATTGGGGATTTCTGTGGCCGATATGCATTACTTTGCACTTGTTCACGTTGAACGGCATTTGCCACGTGTCCGACCACTCCCCAATCTTCCCAAGGTCTTCCTGCAGGCGGGCAGTATTTCCATCCTTTGCAACGTTCATACCAAGCTTGGTATCGTCGGTAAATTTGGAAATCTTGGCAACCATGTCACCGTCCATGTCGTTGACGTAGATGATGAATAGTAGTGGTCCCAGGACAGAACCTTGAGGCACTCCGCTAGTAACGGGCACCCACTCAGAAGCCTGTCCATTCACCACCACCCGTTGCCGTCTGCCACTTAGCCAGTTCTCGATCCAGCCGGCTACTTTTCCGTCTATGCCCAGCGCTCGCACTTTCCGGAGAAGGCGGCGGTGTGGTACCTTATCAAAGGCTTTCTGAAAGTCTAAGTAAACCACATCCACCGCCTTGTCCCGATCGTGCTCACTGAACACGAAGTGGAAGAATTCCACAAGGTTCGTCAGGCATGACCGTTGCCTTCGGAAGCCGTGCTGGGAACTCCTCAGTAGCAGGTTTGACTCTAAATACGACGTTATTTTCTCCACCATCATGCTTTCCATGAGTTTACCGACTATCGAAGTCAGACTGATAGGTCGGTAGTTTGACGGATGGCTGGAGGATCCTTTCTTGAAGATCGGAGTCACCTCCGCCTCACGCCAGTCTCTAGGAACGCATCCGGTCCGGATTGACATGTTAAAGATAGCGCACAGATGTCGTGATACTTCATCGCACACTTCCTTCAACACCTTGGGTAGAAACCCGTCCGGTCCAGGGGACTTATTCGTCTTTAGGTCAGCGATCTTTTTCTTTATTTCTCCTTCGGTGAAGTCCATTGCCTCCAGCTTTTCCCCCGAGTAGGAATCCGTGGGCTGGGGGATGGGACCACACTCTTTAGTAAACACTGAGGAGAAGTAGTCATTGAGAAGGTTAGCATTTTCTGCATCTGACTGAGTTAATGCACCCTCCTCGTCCACTAGGGGCCCAATCCTAGAGAGAGAGAGAGAGAGAGAGAGAGAGAGAGAGAAGAGAGGGAGAAAATTTTTTCAACACAAGCGTGAGTTAAGTAAAAATCAAGCAAGAGAGGCGTGCCTCTTCCTTTAACGAGTGCCTCGAAGAAGCGGATCTCTACGCCACAAATCCTTAGTTCTATCCTAAGGACCAAAAGAAGAGCATTCCTCCGTCCCCTAAGAACCAAGGACAATCACAACTGAGAAAACTCGCTCATTTAGTAAAAGTTCCAGGCCCCTTCAAACCCAAAGGTAACCACCATAAGAAGCAAAAAGAAGTTAAACCCCCAATTTTTAATGCTCTGTCCAGTAACCTCTACCAGAGTAACCCCATTGTATGTTTCTCTTGCGGAACCCCTGGTCACTAAAAATCTCAGTGTCCACAAAACTCCCGCTTTCGCTTTGCCCTTGGACAACAGGTCCACCAAGTCTCCGCAACTCTCGCTGCCGAACAGCCTACCGCGCCTGCGCCTCTGCCATCTTCGTCGACCTCTCAGGAGCACCAGGTGAACTTTCTTTTTAATAACAGTTCTTTTGGTGGGCTCAAATTCGAATCCGGATTCATTTATGGATGTAGAGTATCCACTCTGGTAAGAAATACAGTGTGTACGTGTATAGTGGTGTCGGACAAGCTGCTTTCCCCCGTGGACCCATAACATAAGAAATTCGCTGTCGTACACGATTTCTTGGGAAGGGCTAATAAATTCCCAGAGGTCCGTTGTCACGTAAAATGCCGCTATTTTACGAGGTGGACCGACGTCATAACTGCCTCGATTAAGTTTTGTGCAGTGTTGGTGGGCCAGAGCATGCCTCTCTCCCCAACTGCTGTGTCGCAAGCTGTCGTCACCCGGGCTCAGTCTGATAGAGATGCCTGCCCCCCACGTCTCTCAAGCCCCCAATGCACCCCCGATTACGAAGGACTGAATAATATCCAATTCATCAGTGCCCAAAAGGACCACCTTTCCCTCCAACCCTTATGGGAAAAGGCCAAACGAGGAGAGACAGAATCGGTTCGTGGAGACCGAAAAGTGAGGTATGTGATAGAAGACGCTTTGCTACTTCGTACTTCCCCGTATCCAGTAGGTTCCCCATTCAAGGTCCTTTGCGTACCTAGGGCCTACGTTGCAAAGATTTGACAAATAGCACACCAAAGTGTGTTTGCAGGACACTTCAGCGAATAAGTCAAGAACCTCCTTAAATTGGGAATAACTGAGGTCTCCTCATCGGATTATTGTTCCCCGATAGTGGTGGTAGGTAAGCCGGATCAATCTTTTCGTATGTGCGTAGATTTCAGAAATTTAAATGCTGTCACGGTATTTGATGCCGAACCCATGCCTTTTATCGACCAAAACCTGCACTTATTTGATAAGGCCAAGAAGTACATTTCTGAAATAGACTTGTGCAAAGCCTACTATCAAATCCCGCTTCGAAAATCTGTGAGGAAGTTTACCGCATTTCCCACCGAAAAAAGGTTAATGTAATTCACGCGTCTCCCTTTTGGTTTGGTCACTGCCTGTAGTAACTATAACCAGATGATGCGAAAAATTGTAGATGGGTTGAGCAATGTCTCTTTCTACTTTGACAACGTATACGTTGCCACACGCACCTGGGAGGAGCACCTTTAATCCCTTTGCCCACTTCTAAACCAGCTTAGGATCCACGGATTGAAAATCAAGCCGTCCAAGCGCCACTTTGCTCATAGCACTATCTCTTACTTAGGGTTCAGAGTAGGAGAGGGACAATTAGCCCTCCAAGAGGACAAAGTTAAGGCAATAGAAGGCATGCCACTCCCTAAGGCCAATAAACAGCTTCGTTCGTTTCTTGGCTCCGTCTCCTTCTATCGGCGGTTCCTTCCCCAATTTGCTTCCATAGCGTCACCCATTAATGACCTTCTTAAAAAGGCAGCACCAGACCCCATCCTATGGAATCCCGCCGCAACTGCGAGTTTCGGCGAGCTAAAGAAAAAATTGGTCTCCGCTCCTATCTTCTGTTTGCCCAATTCCCAGGAAAACTTTGGCATCCGAACTGATGCCTTTAATCTCAGCATTGGGTGTGTTTTATTACAATATGAGGAAGAAGGAACCCCATTTCCAGTGGCATACGCGAGCCGGAAACTGTTGGTTCGCAAAAAAGCATACGCTAGTATAGAACTTAAAGCTTTAGCAATCATTTATGGCATTCAAAAATTTAGGATATATTTGATTGGTAGACCTTTTACTGTCGAAACGGACCATAGGCCACTAGCCTAATTAAAAAATTGTAAAAGTCAGAACGGCAGACTTATGAGATGGTCTCTTTTATTGTCACAATACCAATACAATGTATCCTACGTAAAAAGAACGGATAACGTCATTGCTGATAATTTATCACGCAATCCGATAGACGAAGGACCTAGTTGTGGCGACTAACCAGAACTGTACGGCCATTTTTTTTTGTTCTTGTGTATATATGTATGTTCTATTTATTTTTTATATATAGCTAGCTATAACTGTAATTTCTAAGACCTTATTGCGGAATAGTGCCATTTCAGTATGTTCATTTTTTTGTGTGTGTTTCGCATATGTATGTTTTCTTGTGACATTACCCCTCGTTCCACTTCAGAATAATGTCCCCTTGGGATGGGTAGAGATGTAGGAGAATAGCATAATGCTCCAAAGTTTTGCCCACCTCCCTTCCAGGCGGGCCGCTTTTCAACCCTTCCTCTTCCGGCCCAATATCTGGTGGTCTTCAGCCGGAAAAAACTGCCGGCCATTTCAGCTAACCACCGAGTTCCTTCCCGGACTGTTTATCAATAAATAGGAGCTCATCTTTGCTTCCGATAGTTGCCGGAAGTTTATAAAGGACAAAATGGAGTAGCTTGACATCTAATCTACTTCCGGCGCCCTGAGAATCTCTCCCGAGTTTCGAGTATAAAAGACGAATTCTTTTAACCCTCAGTAGTAGAGCTTGCACAGTGTCTGGCGGAGAAGGAATTGCCATCTATCTGTGTAGTGGTAATTAGTCGAAGCATCAAGTCTCCAGAGAGGAGATCGGTCCCAGTTAGGAAGGCTCCTTACCCTGTTGGTCTGCAAGTCAGTGCGAACCCAAGCTCGTACTCACGTGTCGGAGCAGAAGCTATAAACAACCTCACTCTGGTTCCCTAAGCCCGAGTAGAGCTTGCACAGCGTCTGGCGGGGCAGGAAATGCCATCTATCGGTGTAGTGGTAATTCGTCGAAGCATCAAGTCTTCAGAGAAGAGATTGATCCCAGTTAAGGAGGCTCTTTACCTCGTTGGTCTGCAAGTCAGTGCGGACCCAAGCTTGTACTCACGTGTAAGAGCCGAAGCAACAAACAGCCTCAATCTGGTTCCCTAAGCAAAAAAACTACATGTCGGCTTGTATCCGTGAACAAACGCGTCGATAGGTCACTTCGCCCCCATCCCCCCTCCTCTCCCTCACTGAGGCACCCAAGATTCCTCGGAGTTCACTAGCGTGGGGCCCTCTTTAACAAGAAGCTCCCATCAACGCCTTCTTCCAGCAGAATCGTGACGGAATTGTGAGATCAGGTCAGGCCCTGGAGAACCTACCTCATCGTCTCCACCCCTTATCTCACCACCTTCACTCACCAGCGCCACCCAAACATCAGGTTACAAGGTAACCCTTCCCTTTCATATTTCCCCGACTTCACCGCGAAGCTTACCATCATTACAAGTGTATAGGGATTTGTATGGTGAATAGTAATTTTGAAGCCAAGTGAGATATCCGAGATTCAATAATTAATTTATCTCTCAAAACACATTATATATATATATATATATATATATATATATATATATATATATATATATATATATAGATATATTCTTGTTTAGTGTTTATTAAAACTTTATTTCCATATTGTTGTGTATCTAACTTCCTTTGGGTCACTTGCTGACAAAGTTGATTCCATTCTTTCCGTAGCCAACCTCTCAGCACTCTGAGTCAATAAACCCATTCAGGACATGGGCCGAACGAAGTATATGGAGTAGTCCGACGACACCTCTGCATTCGGGATAATAGGATATATATATATATATATATATATATATATATATCTGAGTCGGGGGCAACTCCAACTACCCCTCGGCCTATTCCTCGACACAAACATTAAAACCTGAATACAAACAATATATCGATTTTCCTGTTTTAATTTCTTAACAATTTTTCGCGAAAATAATCATGATTCCTTTGAGAAAATTGGAAGAACTTAATCGGTCGATTAATGACCGTCAGAGCTGCACCTGAGGAAAACACTTGATATCAAAACAGATGTTTTTTTATTAAATATTAAACCCTCTTTCGCATGGTTTGATTGTTTTTGCCTTACTCCTTTCAGTTTCTTCCTTACTACCAGCAGTATGGGCAACATGCGGCAGCTGACATCGTAAGAATTGCGTGACTTCCTGGCCCAAATACCTTCAGAATCTATCTATCTATCAGAGAAATATAGGTACGAAAAAATAATATACAGACGTGCAAGTAAGAACAGACTAGCAGACCAAGCAATCAAACTCCCCCCCCCCCCGCCCCTCACACACACACACTTTCCAGTTAAACCTTCTATTAGTCTGGTTTTCGCCAAGTGATGCAATTTTGGGTGAGCGACCGAAATTACGGTGCCGTACATTTGGTAGCGTCGTTTTGTTCCTGTCAATTGCTTAGCCTACCTTTGACAGGTGACTCTACCTGTTGCCGCGTTCGGCTAATTAACAGTCCTAAAAAGCGCCGGGTGTTTGTAGTTGCCAAATCAAGTTTGGGCTTATATATATATATATATATATATATATATATATATATATATATATATATATATATATATATATCCATGGCCAAAATTATAGGGCAGGTATGAAAAAGTGGAGAATATGATTGTGACTCATCTATTTCATACTTCACATAATACAAATAAATATTTTTGAGTATATTCTATCACTAATTAATAGTTGATGTATCCTATTTTTGCTTTGATAACTGCTTTTATGCAACTTTGCATATTGTGCATAAGTAGTTGGGGGAACCTTCGGTGATTCAATGTATGATACTACCGTTTATTCCAATTTTTTCATAGATTGAAAGGTCGAGAAACGGGGTCCAAACAACCATTAAAAGGTACAATGAAACCAATTATTTCAAAAACCGTGATGATCAAGGTCACAAAAGGTGTACAACTCCGAGGGAAGAGAGGTTGCTGCAGAAGATATCTCTGGCCGATAGGAAAAACTCTTCTGATGTAGCTGCTGAGTTTCCGGCAGCAACAACCAAATAGATATCAAGACGCACTTTGAGAAGAAGGTTATTAGAAGCTGGGCTCAAAGGATGTAAGGCTAGAAAGAAACCGTGGCTGTCTAAGGTGAAGAAGAAGGAGCGATTGTTTGGGGCAAAAGAGCATGAAGATTGGGAAGTTATTTGGTCTGATGAAAGCAACTTTGAGTTAGGTTCTCCACATTATTTTCCACCAATGTATTTCACTTGTACACATTTTTAATGGATACTAAAATTTTTATTGAATACCAAAATGATCGGTAAAATTTTTATTTCTCCTCAGATCTTTGGAACCGCTGGAGCTGTTTATGTTCGTCGAAGAGTTGGGGAATCTTATGATCCGAGATGTGTTGTCCCAGCAGTCAAATTTGGAGGTAGCAGTGTAATTGTTTGGAGCTGCATGTCGTTTTCAGGTCCAGGATTGTTGTTTACTTGTGAGGGTAGAATAAATTCCAACACTTATAACAGCATGTTAGATCAGGTTTATCAATCTTCCCTATGTAAAATTTTCAATGATGACATACCCGATGGTGTAATCGTACAAAGAGACAAGCTCGATGCCACACACCTAGAGTCTCAAAGAATTGGTTTGAAAAGAAAGGGGTGAAATTGATGGAATGGCCCCCTCAATCTCCTGACCCAACCCCAATGAACATTTGTGCTCATACTTGAGCACAAGAGTGAAGGTAAACAAATGTTCCTCAGAAACTGAATTAACAGCCAAAATTCCTGAAGAGTGGCACAAAATTGAGCAAAAGTGTGCAAAAACGCATAAAAGCGGTTCTAAAAGCAAAAGGAAGATACATCAACTATTAATTAGTGATAGAATATACTAAAAAATTTATATTTGTATTATGTGAAGTATGAAATAGATGAGTCACAATCATATTCTTTACTTTTTCATACCTGCCCCATAATTTTGGCCAAGGATATATATGTATATATATATATATATATATATATATATATATATATATATATATATATATATATATATATATATATATATATATATATATATATATGAGAAACTCACAAAGTAGCGCATGAGTAGATCAATAAATACAAAAAATCACACAGGAAAATGAAAGGCGGATGCCAAGTACTTTCGAACTTGTTCAGTTCATTCTCAAGGAAGGAGAATGAACTGAAAAAGTGCGAAAGTACTTGGAATCCGCCTTTCATTTTTCTGTGGTACGTTTCGCATATATATATATATATATATATATATATATATATATATATATGGAAAAGTCACAAAGTATCGCGTAAATAAGCAATAAATGTAACAAGGGCCACAAGGAAAATAAAATGAGGATTCTAAGTACAAGTTTTCTGATATTTTCGTCTTTCCTTGATAATGAACTTGAAAAAAAGTTTAAAAATACTTGAAATCTTCATTTTATTTTCCTCGTGATCTTTGTTGTATATATATATATATATATATATATATATATATATATATATATATATATATATATATATATATATATATATATATATATATATATATATGTGATAGAACGAGTTGAAACTGCGTTAATTTCAACTCCTATCCCATATTATTTAAAACCACGATGCTGCCCACGTGCATCTTCGATTCGAAGCTTGGAGCTTTATCGCAGCTACCGGATGTCAATGTTTAAACAAGGAGGTTATCGTCCCCCCGTTCGCCCCCATACGCCGACCTCGCCAGATTGAGTTAGGCTTATGGGCAGATAAGGCATTGTTCTCCGGCCCGGCTGTGCATTCCCTCGAAGCTCCCACTCTATTGTCCCCCCACGCCAAGGAGATGTCCTGGCTATTTATTTGGAAACTTTACCACTAAGATCAGATTGGAGATCCAGATTTTCGTCGCGAAACATCACCACGACCCTCTCTCCCTTTGTGCGCCAAGGGACCTCGACCTCGAGATTCACCATCACTTGTCCAGAAGGAGGACCACATCCCTTGAGTGCCAAAGTTCGAGCCTTTGTGACGCCGAGTCCAAAAGGCTTCCCCCTTGTTGTTCAGAGGAGAACAGCCATTGTTCGCTCGAGTCCCGTTGACAAGAAACGGTTCTCATCCTTCCCCCTTGTTGTTCAGAGGAGAACAGCACTAGAACAGCCATTGTTCTTTTGAGGCCTTCGCCAAGAAACGGTTCTCACCCTTCCCCCTTGTTGTTCAGAGGAGAACAGCATTAGAACAGCCATTGTTCTTCGAGCCCCGTTGACAAGAAACGGTTCTCACCCTTCCCCCTTGTTGTTCAGAGGAGAACAGCATTAGAACAGCCATTGTTCTTGAGCCCGTAGACAAGAGACGGTTCTCATCCTTCCCCCTTGTTGTTCAGAGGAGAACAACATTAGAACAGGCATTGTTCTTGAGCCCGTAGACAAGAGACGGTTCTCATCTCCCCTTTGTTCAGAAGAGAACAACCTAGAACAGCCATTGTTCTTCAAGCCGTTCGTCGAGAAACGGTTCTCCTTCCCAAGACGCCACGTCAGGATCCTTTTATCCCCCACCTTCGGCTGGAACTCGCCAGCGGACCGAAACTCCTTCAAGCCACCTTCCACTGCACCACTAGCGTAAAGTTACGTAAGCCAAACGTCACCTTTGAGTACTTAACCCTTTTGTCAATTCTATCCTGTGCTTTAAATGGTTTATCGAACCATCCCATCTCTTTAACTCTATATTTGTCTTACCTTTTTAAATCCTTTAAATCCTCGGATTAGCCGAGCCCCCACGACCCTTTCAATTCTCTGTTTATGTCAATATTTTCCGTCTTGTGTTTGTTGATAGTTATTATTAATAAAACTCTATTTTATTAATGATAGCAATATTATTATCCTTGAGCTCAGTTCCACTTCTTAAGCACATCGAAGATACATAATATCGGCCGCCAGACATTAACGCACTCTAAAGATAATTAAGGAAGTTCCCTCAACGAATAGTGATATATGGTATCGTCGGGAGTCATTCTACGACATATATATATATATACTATTTAAATTTGGTATCAGGTGTGTAAGGTTTAACGCTATATCTTTTTGCAAACACTGGTCTCAGTCAAGTAAAGCATAGTGTTATTCGTTATAATAATAGAATATAGTAGTTCCCTTTTGTTTTAACGATTGCTATCCCCTTTTTTTTTAAACTTAAGAAGCTGGAGTAGCTCAAGGAACGGTTATAATAATTTGTTTGTGTTTTTTTGTGATTTTAGTCAGTGGTTATTTAGATTGAGAAACCAAGTACGAATAGGTCAGTGCCCATATTTAGGTAGGCTAATTCTATAGAGGCATAATTCTTGTTGCAAGGAATTTTAGTTGGTTGACTAGTGCGCCCCCAAGTGCAAAGATGACTCAGTTTGAAATCTTTAAAGCGCAAGGAAAATCCTTGGGACTTTCCGGAAAAGAACTAATTAAGTACATAAGAGAGGAATGGATAAGACAAGTGGACCTTCACCATCAGATTAATTTAGCTCGGATTGAAGCAAAATTTCAAAGAGAAAAGGAAGAACGAGAAAGAGAAATACAACGAGAGGAACGAGAAAGGGAAATCCAAAGAGAAGAAAGAGAAAGAGAAAGAGAAATACAACGAGAGGATCGAGAAAGAGAAATACAACGAGAAGAACCAGAAAGAAAAATACAACGAGAAGAACGGGAAAGAGAAAAACAACGAGAGGAACGAGAAAGAGAAATACAACGAGAAGAACGAGAAAGAAAAATACAACGAGAAGAACGAGAAAGAGAAAAACAACGAGAGGAACGAGAAAGAGAAATACAACGAGAAGAACGAGAAAGAAAAATACAACGAGAAGAACGAGAAAGAGAAATCCAACGAGAAGAAAGAAGGAAGGATTCGCGCCCCTTCCCAGGAAAGCTGACAAAGTTTCCGAGCCCCGTAAAACCCCAAAACTTCTTTTCCCAAAACCAACAAAGGGACTCCAAACCTCCCGTTAAGATTTCTTCTCCATCTCTCTTCCCGAAGCGACCAATAATATGCTTCACTTGTGGTGTAGAAAACCACATAAGCTGGAACTGCCCCCAAAATTCTAGGCTTAAAAGCGGACCAGCCCACCAAGTTCACCAGATTAATGCAACCCCGGCTCCCCCGGTGGTGCAGACCCAAGCAGAAACTTCTCCCCCTCCGTCAGGCCACCAGGTAAATTTTGTTTTTGGTAAAAGTTCATCGGGAACTTTGAAATATGAGGAGGGCAGCGTGGACAGCTGCCGAGTATCGACTCTCGTCAGGGACACAGGATGTACGTGTTTCATCGTGTCCGACGAACTCCTCCCAGTGGCCTCTAACCACGAAAAATTTGCGGTGGTACATGACTACCTTGGGTGGGCGAACAGATTCCCCGTCGTTAGATGTTACCTGCAGTGTCAATGTTATAATGGCTGGGCTGAAGTCATTGTAGCACCCATACAATTCTGTTCCGTACTTATAGGACAGAGCCCCCAAGTAAGTTTCGACCCTGTGTTTCAGGCCGCCCTTCCTCGAGGCCGAGATAAGAAAGAAGCCCTGGAGCCCGTCCCCATCAGAACCCCGATACCGTCTGATTTCTCGGAAACCTTTAACCAGGACTTTAGGACGGCACAAAAGGAGTGTGAATCACTAACACCCTTAGGTGATAAGGCCCCAGACAAGGACACGGAGACTGTCCCTGGACCCCAAGAACAAAAGAACCCCCAACGCGCCCATGGAGATACCTTCGTAGAACTGGACGAAGCATCGGCGCTTGAAGAGGATTGCCCCGCGGAGTCCCTTAATGTAATCCAGACAGTGTGCATCCAACCTGATGCCGATTACCCTCCTCCTTCCCTACCAGGCGAGTCTTTGGAACCCTCTGACCTGGATAGTGACGCGCAGCTGACACCACGTCAGAAGAGTCAGCTACAAGAACTAATTAAATGGAGTCACCATTTACCCGCCCTATTAGCTCTTTTTGAGCGACTGCGTGAAAATGGCCTCACCATTGGCCCCAGCAAATGCCATTTTGCCCACGAAACCATCAAATATTTGGGTTTCAAAATAGGACAAAGCAAGTTAGGTCCCCACGAGAACAAGATTAAGGCAATCGCCGACATGCCCCTCCCGATTACAAAGAAGCCATTAAGATCGTTCCTAGGATCAGCTTCTCCCTTTTAGCGATTTGTTCCGAATTTCGCTGCAATTTCGGCCCCCCTATGCCCCCTTCAAAAAAGAATTTTCCCGATCGTTTACGTTGGAATGATGTCGTTGTTTCCCATTTTAATCAGCTCAAGAGTAAGTTCATTTCTGCCCCCATTTTAAAGTTGCCCAACCCAGAAAAATCCTTTGGGGTTAAGACCGACGTGAGCAACGAAGGCATTGGAGGTGTACTCCTTCAATACGTAGATGACGGAACGAGTCATCCAGTTGCATATGCTAGTCGTCAATTATTACCACGCGAAAAGAGATATGCCACTAGAGAAAAGAAAGCTCTATCAATTATCTGGGTCATAGACAAATTCAAGCTGTACTTGATATGTAAAGAATTTCAAATAGGAACCGACCACCGTCCGTTAGCCTATATTAGGAATGTGCGACACTCAAACAGCCGCATCATGCGCTGGAGTTTACTCTTGCAAGAGTATCGGTTTAAAATAAATTAGATAAAAGGTTCCGATAACCAGGTCGCTGACGCCCTCAGTAGAAATGCGTTACCGAATAGCGTAGAGTAAGTGTATTCATAGGATTAGTATCTCCCTGTAGGTATATACCGTCTTGTACGACTTAAATTAAGATTCTCTTATAATATAATTAATTAATGTATATGTCTGACTTTTGTAATGCTCAATGTCTATTTTTTCTGTATGTATATATTTGTACCCATTAATTTACGTATAAATTATTTTGTCCCGTATGTACTAATTTTATATCATTTCATTGTTCCATGCCCTTTTTTTTTCTTTGATTAAGTTGTATTAAAGGTTATTTTCCCCTGTAATCTAAAGATCAAAATAATCATATGTATTGAGGTAATACTAGTTAGGTGCAGGAAGGTACGGTTGGTACAAGAAAACGAGTTCCCTAAAACGGAGCTCTATCGTTGTCCCTTCTCTCTCTTTTTTTCGAAGTGACAACTTCCCCTGGAATGGAGGGGTGTGATAGAACGAGTTGAAACTGCGTTAATTTCAACTCCTATCCCATATTATTTAAAACCACGATGCTGCCCACGTGCATCTTCGATTCGAAGCTTGGAGCCTTATCGCAGCTACCGGATGTCAATGTTTAAACAAGGAGGTTATCGTCCCCCCGTTCGCCCCCATACGCCGACCTCGCCAGATTGAGTTAGGCTTATGGGCAGATAAGGCATTGTTCTCCGGCCCGGCTGTGCATTCCCTCGAAGCTCCCACTCTATTGTCCCCCCACGCCAAGGAGATGTCCTGGCTATTTATTTGGAAACTTTACCACTAAGATCAGATTGGAGATCCAGATTTTCGTCGCGAAACATCACCACGACCCTCTCTCCCTTTGTGCGCCAAGGGACCTCGATCTCGAGATTCACCATCACTTGTCCAGAAGGAGGACAATATCCCTTGAGTGCCAAAGTTCGAGCCTTTGTGACGCCGAGTCCAAAAGGCTTCCCCCTTGTTGTTCAGAGGAGAACAGCATTAGAACAGCCATTGTTCGCTCGAGTCCCGTTGACAAGAAACGGTTCTCATCCTTCCCCCTTGTTGTTCAGAGGAGAACAGCACTAGAACAGCCATTGTTCTTTTGAGGCCTTCGCCAAGAAACGGTTCTCACCCTTCCCCCTTGTTGTTCAGAGGAGAACAGCATTAGAACAGCCATTGTTCTTCGAGCCCCGTTGACAAGAAACGGTTCTCACCCTTCCCCCTTGTTGTTCAGAGGAGAACAGCATTAGAACAGCCATTGTTCTTGAGCCCGTAGACAAGAGACGGTTCTCATCCTTCCCCCTTGTTGTTCAGAGGAGAACAACATTAGAACAGGCATTGTTCTTGAGCCCGTAGACAAGAGACGGTTCTCATCTCCCCTTTGTTTAGAAGAGAACAACCTAGAACAGCCATTGTTCTTCAAGCCGTTCGTCGAGAAACGGTTCTCCTTCCCAAGACGCCACGTCAGGATCCTTTTATCCCCCACCTTCGGCTGGAACTCGCCAGCGGACCGAAACTCCTTCAAGCCACCTTCCACTGCACCACTAGCGTAAAGTTACGTAAGCCAAACGTCACCTTTGAGTACTTAACCCTTTTGTCAATTCTATCCTGTGCTTTAAATGGTTTATCGAACCATCCCATCTCTTTAACTCTATATTTGTCTTACCTTTTTAAATCCTTTAAATCCTCGGATTAGCCGAGCCCCCACGACCCTTTCAATTCTCTGTTTATGTCAATATTTTCCGTCTTGTGTTTGTTGATAGTTATTATTAATAAAACTCTATTTTATTAATGATAGCAATATTATTATCCTTGAGCTCAGTTCCACTTCTTAAGCACATCGAAGATACATAATATCGGCCGCCAGACATTAACGCACTCTAATTGGTTGTCTGATTCTATGGGAGTAGCTTATAATAAATAGTGCCTTTGAAATCTCACTAGCCACAAAATATTACTCTTTTTACATGAATATTCCGCTTCACTCGCCTTTTTGGTGAATTCTCACGCAAAAACTTCAGGATCATTTCTCACACTATGTTATCTTAGACAATGCAATTTTCATCTCCAGTCACCAACCGCTTAAAAAAAAGGCTCAGTTTGATTGCGTTCTAAGAGCATGTCACAGATGGAATATCAATCCATGCAGCTTTTCTTGTAAAGTTCAGAGGGATTCATACATCATAGGGGGAAATGTACCAAAGTTTGAATCTTTAAATGTTCCTGAACAGTCCCTTTTGGAACTCCACCATCTCTGCAAGCCTCATAGTTTTTTCCTACCCTTTAAAGGAACTTCGTCCCACTATGAAGGTTTTCCAGAGCGACCTGAATCTTCTAGGCTAAAATCCCAGTGTTTGTATTTTTCAAACCATCTCCGAACCATGGATTCACCTATAGTACCTTAACTATAAACATTAAAAATAGTCTTCTATTTTCATGCAGCGTTTTCACCATTTTAGAAGAAGAAAAGCATCAACTTCCGAAAATGGCAACATTTGGTTATCCAAGTTTGATCTTGATAAGGGCTGACAAAGATAAGAGATATATTGTTATTTTATGTGTGATGTAGGTAGTCAGTCGGTTGCCTCGCTGCATAGATGTTAACATATAAGTTGTAACAAAATTTCTGCCCTAATATATATAAAGATAGATAGATAGACAGAGAGACAGAGAGAAAGACAGACAGACAGACAACCAGGACATTCATTACTATACCTTTCATATGTAAAAAAAAATATATCTCCATTTATCATTGATTCATATCATTCCTCTTAACAAGTCTTTACAAAGAGGTGGTCTATTAGGACTCTATTAAAAGAACTAACCTCCCCTTCCCTCCGAATTTATATTGAAATCGACCCTCTATTGAGTCCTGGGAATCTAGTTCAAATTTTGAACAATCACAAATCTGTTCATTTGTCTTCGTTATCTGTCAACGCACAGGTGAGGCAAAGGTACTTTTTTTACCTGCCGTAGACAAGGGAACGAAATAAGCCACTTAAATATTATGACTCTTATTGAATCGCCAGGCAAATACGAGAGTTGCCACTTATATTTGTGGCATTTTATTCGTTTCATTTTATTTGTTTCATTTTATGTTTTATTTTGTTTTTTCATTTTATTTGTTTCATTCTATTCGTTTCATTTTATTTGTTTTATTTTATTCGTTTCATTTTATCGGTTTCCTTTTATTTGTTTCATTTTATTCGTTTCGTTTTATTCGTTTTATTTTATGTTTCATTTATTTGTTTCATTTTAATTGTTTATTTTATACCTATTTATATGGCAGAAAAACGAGAGACTCTTATCCCGAACGTTCCTAAAAAATCGTCTTTTTAATAAGAGGGGGAACCCTGTATATACAGGCCATGATAAGTATAAATCCAGTGATATATCATCATAAGCATATATCCCTTAATTTAACTCACTATAAGCATATACTCCTTAATATAAGTCATAATAAACCTAGGTCCTTTAGTATAAGCCATGATAATCTCATGATAAGTCTTTCAACATAGGCACAGGACCTTTAATATGGCATGATTAGCATACGTCATTAATACAAATCATAATAAGTATAAGTTCACTAATAGGTCATGATAAGCATAGGTCTATTAATCATCATCATCACCATCATCATCATCATCATCATCATCATCAGTAACTCTATAATTTAAGAAGGGGATGTTTTGAGTATTTGAATAATAATTTCATATTAGTTTGGTTATGACTTATGTTTTTTATCATCAAAGTTATTTCTAATAATTCTTTTATAATATCAAAAAACAAAATGGTGAAGTTCAGAAATAAATATAAGTATCGAAATTTTGTGAATTTTTTAAAACCCAAAGAATTACAAATGGTGAAGTTCAGAAAATTTATTTTTATTTATCTTCTTATTCTATAACTCTATATTTTAGCAACGTGATATTTTGAAAGGGGGAAAATTTAGTTTAGAGTTCCTTTTTAAAATTATTATAATGAACGAAGTTTAGAAAATTTATAAAAATTTAACCATGGCTGCTTTTTTTTAGATTTTAAATTTTAATCTTATAAGCGAAGCGCAGGGGGGTGTGGCGAAGCCATTGCCTGGTTTTAGTCAGGAAAGGAGTAGGCCCCTTAATAAATGTAGGTCTTGATAAGTATGATGCTCTGGCTAAAAGACATGATAAGCATATGTCTTATACGTCATGGTACGAATAGGCCCATCAATATGATTCGGAGAGGTTCTGATATGCATAATCTCTTTAAATAGGTCAAGATAACCATAGGTCAATTAAAATAAGCCATGATATGCACAATTCTTTAAAATATAAGTCAGGATAAGCATAAGTTCCTTAATATAAGTCAGCATATGCATATTTCTATTAATATGAGTCCTGGCAAGCATAGATCTCCTAATATAGACTTTGATGAACATTGCTCCCTAATAGAGCTCTAGTTTATATTATTAGAGCGAATTTTGCCAATTTAATGGGAGGGTTTCGTGAAACCTGTGGAGAAAGACAAACCTGCATTTCCTTATATAAATTTTGCTAACCTGATTTATACAGGTTTTTAACTCGGTTCTCCCGTCCTATTATTCAACTGCAGTTCTTAGCAAATTCAAGGATCTGTTACAATTAGGCTTCGGAGGATTATGAGACTTATTTACCTTACGAGGTGTTTTACGAGGTCGCCGTGTTCGTAAAATTCCTGTGTATATGAATTGTTTTGTTGATTTAGCGCTTGTTTGCGATGCCAGTTTTATGTATTTACTGATATCTTGGGTGGTTAAGGAAGATAGTGTACAGCTTGTTATGCTTGTTCCTGGATAAAATAGGAGGCAGCCTCCCGGTCAATTTTATCGACATGGTATAAGATTATTATGGGAGGGTTCGAATCTATGCTCTTGCACTAGTCTGACTTTGCCCCTTTCAGTGGAGTGAATACGCCATCGTCGGATCATCTTCCAATACTCAATCTGTTGATCTATCTGTTTGTCTGTCTCAGGTTGAGTTGTAGTCCTATTATTTCTGTGGAATTCTTCAGAGGCTACTTATGAGTCCATGATGCAAGGTGATTCAGTTGGAACTAAGGCTAGAAAGAAGCAGAGAAGATGATGGATGAAGCGACCCCTCGGTTGCATCTGTAAAGCCTATTTTATCTTTGGTTAAAATGCTATAAATAGGCTATGTCTTGTTTAAACCAGAAGGACGATTGGTTTGGCCTACAAAGCATTGAGTTTGTACAAAGGGAAGGAAATTTGGTAATAGGGTTTGAAGAACTAACAGAAAATAGACAAATGAGAATTATAGATTGTCAGTTAAACTACACTGAACGCAGCTAAGGTATGCAAGAACTAGAAACCTAGAGAACAAGGAGCTAGAGCGATTTCTAGGCATATTCTAGAATAACCTGAGAGGGAGGAAAAACAAAAATGAATTTAAATTTACAACGAAAATATGCATAAAGTTTGTCACAAAGAATGAGGATTCGAAGAAGAGGAGAAGGAGGAGGAGGGGTTAGGAATAGCTGGAGAAATAGAGGTACAGAACCTTAAAATCCAATAATTTTGCAAACATCCTCAAGTGTACACGAGCGCTATCCTGTAGGCTATAAAATAACTACTCACACATACATAAACACCCATAGAAATCTACATCAAACATTACTGGCACACAATTATCTACAACCACTCAACTCCCCCCCCCCCCCCAAAAAAAAAAAAAAATCAAGGTCTGATTGCTGTTGAACCTGATGGAGGATGCCAACTTGTTATTCTCTAGACCCTAGGGCAAGATAATAACGCTGCGACATGACTAATGATTTGGATTCCCTACCATGGAACACGGAAACGGATGAGCACCATTGCAGCTGAAATACATTCGTTAACAATAATCTCAAAGACATTAGATATAACTCCCGTAGTTTTATATCTCTAAAACAAACGAGCTGGATTATCTCGAACACATCAAAATTGTTATTTAATAGCGGTCGATGAAATAGCTTAGGTCATCGACTCGAGATTCTTCGAATGTGGCTAATATTCTTAGTTTTCAATTTTTAGTCGCGTGCGCTTAGTTGCAGGCGACTCTATCTCACTATGTCGGTCGGTCGGTCCCCGTTTTACTTTTTTTTTGTTTTGGTAATAACATTGTAACTATTCTGCCGATTTTAACTAAATTAAAAACCTTTATGTTGTTTTACATTTTCTTTCGAATGATATAATCCCCAAGGTCCTCTCAAGGTTAGCCCGGGAAGTATTTTGTTTTGGCTATAACATCATAAATATTCGGCCGATTTTAACGGAATTTGAAACCCTTATGATGTTGTACATTCTCTTTCGAATGATATAATTTCCAAAGTCCTCCCAAGGTTAGCCTTGGACTTATTTGGCAATAGCATCATAACTATTCGGCCGATTTGAACGATATTTGAATTCCTTATGTTGTTTTACTTTCTCTTTCGAATGATATAATTGCCAAGGTCCTCCCAAGGTTCGTTCGGAAATTATTGAAAGTTTGAAGGTCGTAGAGTTATAAATCAGAATAAGTGAGAGCACATGACTTTGGTCAGCATACTTTGTTTATTAGAGGTCGAAACTAAACCCTGGCTGGTCTTATGCTACATAAATGGAGGCAAAAAGAAGGGGTTGTTATTAAAGATATATTACTATGATTAATTAAAATTTATGGTAAAAAATACAAACTACTGGTATTCCTACCACCCGGAGAAGATCCCAGAGTCAAGGATAAAAATAAAATACTGAAGGAGGAACTAAAGAAAAGAATCAAAGAAAATCAAGAAAACAATCCCATTATATGGTCGTACCTACATATAAACATGATTAGATACCAGAAAATAGATAACACAGGAAGAATGATAAAATATTTGCTAAACCTAGATACTCAATATGAAGGACTATTTATGAGAGAGACAGACAGACAGAGAGTACAATAGATTATGTAATGGTAAATCCTTCTGGTAATCTATTTCTGGAATACCTACTCGTACCATCCCGGAGAAGATCCCAAAGATGGGGATGAAAATAAAAAAACTGAAGGGAGAACTAAGAGAAAATAATTAAATAAAATGAAGACATGATTGGATATCAGAATATTTACATGGGTGAGATATCATCAATCAAAGCTGTACAATAGATTACGTAATGGTAAATCCTAAACTATATAAAAAATTGCAACTATGGTAATAGATAAAAACCAAGTAGGAACTGGCATCGCCACCCAAAACCTTATTACAGTTAGATTGAAAGAGGGAAACGCGTAGTAACGCTAAAAATGTATACTATGAAAGCAAATGCCTTAAAAGACTTTTATAAAAGCAGTGAAAGAGACAATAGATGAAGGTAAGGTAAATAATGCAAAGAAGCTGTAAAAGAAAATGACAAATTAGGCGAATAGGTACTTATTGATAACACGAGAGAAAAGAAGGATGGCATACAGGATAACTAAAGAAATAAAGCATATTATAAGAGAATGAAGAAATCTGAATAGGTTGAAAATACATCTATCAACATGAGGAAGAATACGATAGAATGAACAGCAAATATTTAAAGACAAAAGATAAAGTTACAAAAAATTATTAAGAGAAATAATGCACGAGCTACATTTGACTTAAAATATTATTAAAAAAGGCGAGCAGAAGTGTATGTGAATTTATAAAGTAATTAAAAGGTAAAAAACAAGATAGAATTAACGATATTGAATTAAATAGAAATAAGTTGAAATTTGAACAGGGGGAAACTTGCCAGAAACTAATAAGATTTGGGCAAAAAACAAAACATATACCCAAAACGAGAGAAGAGGATCAAGGAGAGTTGAAAATACAAGAATAAAGAAGAATATGAGAAGAATTACACACATATATTTGGAACTACAAGATAAAACATATCCTACACAATGGGAGAAAGAAAAAAAAAAAAATTTAACATCTAGAAGCAGAATTTGAAATTTTGGAATGGAGAGACGAGTAAGAAAATACTTATTCCAGAAACCTTTACAAGGCATATTTATATGATGGATAGCGTAGGAACGAAGAAAACATGATAAATATAAGAATTAGGGAAGCTGAATTAAAAGAAGGTATTAAAAGTTTAAAAAACGATAAAACGAATGAACCAAATAAAATAACACCGAAGCTCTTCAAATCATTGATAGGGAGTACGAAATGGGCAAAAACAATAATAAATTGCTTTAATAATATACTAAATACAGGGAATTACCAAAAAAGTTGCAAACTACCAATGACAAGAATGGTATCAATGATATTAAAGAGACAGCTTAAAAAAATATTCGTTATGAACTTCGTATGCCAATTTTAAAAACGTAAATACAGGAAAAAGTTAGTTAACTGCAATAAATTAATGTAAAAATGAGAGATTTAGATTAAGAAAGCTACAAATTATAGCAGCCATTGATTTCTCAAAAGCATTAAGACTATATGAAAAAATATGCTAGTCCTCATTTATCTGTTATAAGATACCAAATTATTAACATCATTGCAAAGATACGTGAAGTTAAAACAAATATGGGAATGATTAAGAATGCATAGGTTGAAATAAAAGTAAAAAGTAGGATAAAATACAAAATAATAGAAGATTTAAAATGTAGCAATATGGGGTTTAAGATAATAAATTCACAATCTCAAATATTCTGTTTTTTGCCGATGTTGTTATTTAATTCTGTAAGCATATAAATAATGTAGAGTACAACTTAATAAACCTAATAATAAATAAATGCAAAAGCAACTTTATAATATATAATATGAAAGAGCATCCGGAAAAGATAGGAGACATAAATGAGGTATCGGAACAAATATATTTAGGTGTGATAATAAATAACATAAGAAAATAGTTTTCATATCCAAATGAACAAAAATGATGGAGAAACTCGAAAAGATGAAAAATATGACTTT
This sequence comes from Ceratothoa steindachneri, assembly GCA_963969495.1. Lineage (NCBI taxonomy): Eukaryota > Metazoa > Arthropoda > Malacostraca > Isopoda > Cymothoidae > Ceratothoa > Ceratothoa steindachneri. The sequence continues at coordinate 59,388,081 of OZ018332.1, read as the reverse complement.
TTTATAGCAAAAAGCAGTAACAAATTGAATTTAGGGAAACGCTGGAAAAATCTGGTCCTGCTGGAGACTTACTTTGCTACCACTGTGGCCACATCGTTGTTTGTACCTAACTAACGGTTATTCAAGCGTGCGCGTAAAGTGCCGGGCGCGCGCGGTGAAACGTTTACTTATTGTATGTACATTATATGATATTTTATTGTATTATACGGAATTATATGGAATTATGTGATATTATATGAAATTATATGATATATATTATAAGGTATTATATGATTTGATATGTTAGGGAGAATGCACACCTATTCTGGGGGTAGAAATTATATAATAATACATCCACATCACAACTACTTTTCAAATGCAGGTCGAATACCATAGATTTAAAAGGCAAAAAGAAAAGAACCAACAGAGATGCCCCCCATAGGTAAAGATATAAAAAAAGATTCAATTCATTTCCTATTTTTCTGTATAGAAAAGAGTGAAATATGAAGTAAGTTTAAAATTTTGCAGCAACCATAACTAGAGGACAGAGATTATTTAATTGGATCACTATTATTTAGTAAAATAGATTAACAGGGGTTAAGAGAAATTTCGAAATATTAGGAGAAGGAAAAACTATTGGCAGGAGCACCGTTGTAAAAAGAGAAAAATAGAAAGTTTAAAAGTAGCGAAGATACAAAGGTAATCTTCTCACTGTTATCTGATGTGATTTGAAGTTAATGGGATTTGTTATGCAGTTCTGAATGTGGCGCGTAAACTTGTAAGTAGCGAGTTTATTATATAGCGTAGATCTTAATTCAATTATTGGCTGTTATAATTATCTACAGAACTGATTTATTTCCTTCTTCCCTCTATTCGTCAATTTATACTCCTTTGCTTATTACTCCCATATAAGTAAATCATCGAAATCTGATAAGAGTTGAGCACATTCATTCCGCAATGGGTAAATTTAACCTTGTTAAATGATGCTAAATATACTGGGAAATAAATCTATATAACAATGGGAATTACTGGAAATTGTAAATATATTTAATAAATTTGAATAAGAGCTAAAATATATTCTTAGCTCAACACCACTGTGTCAATGCTAGGGGTTGAGGAGGAATAGTATAAAAATAGAATATGTAGATACATAGGTAGTAAAGAAATTGATAGGGTGTGCAACAAATAATCATAGAATATGTCACCTTATGGATGAGCCAAGGCGTAAAGTCCATCGACCCGATTCAAATTTTTGAGTTCATGGGCTTTACTTTAATTGGAGAATTCTAAAACTTACTTTTATACATCACTACTTCACATTACTGCTAATCTATAAAAGTCGGGGAAGAAGTTCAATATTCGAGGTAAATGAAAATAGTACAAACACCAGGAGTAATAATATTAACCTTAATTGTCCAATCTTTAGAACAAAATTATTTATGAACAGCGTAATTTCTTTTGGTCCGAAACTTTTCAACAAAATGCCTATGGGTAGGAAACTTCTTCTTCAAACTACCAATTGTAATAGGTACAAAAAGGAAATACTAAACTATTTAATTTATCAACAAAATTTGTCATTGTTTTCCTATTACAACTAAATTACCCTATTGAGATTTGTCTTCAGTCTAGGTCCACTCATATTTTATGTAAAACTGTGTAAATTTAGGCAAGCTTCGTATCTCTAATCTAACTTAAAATTCCTCCTAATATATAAGAATCTCAAGGTCTATCATGGAGCTTTGGCTCGACGGACCGTAGCTACTACCAATAAGAAAATGTATACTGCATCATGGTATTAAAATTTTAGAAATAAACTTTACTTACTTACTTCAATTCAGCGTTTAAACTAATTGTAGGAGTGGATCAGTACCATTTAGTTGTCCCCCTTGATTTCTAATACTTTTCACTTTTTTATAAAAATAAATGAAAAACTACTATAATTATATAAAAAAGTGTGAGATTGGGCTTCCGGGCTACCGGTTCTCTGGCCCCCAAAGGCTCATTATCCTTGGGGGAAGGGGATGATGTATTTATTTTAGAACATTAAACTCCTTCTTTCGCTCTTTGTCGGGTCTATACATGTGTCTTCAAGTTTTCACCTGTATCATATTCGGCGCTGTCGACCTCCGATTTATGACAGTCTTTTTCAAGCTTTCTCAGAATGTTAAAATAAGGTTTATTATCCTCTGGACTTGTTAGAAGATCGCTGAACTTCTCTCCCTCTGCTTGAGTAGGGACTTGTTGCCCCGTACGCTAGCTTGAGTTTTAAGCTATAGTAAAGTTCGTTCACGTAAGGTCATTAGACCCTAATGTGATGTGGCTGCATTTATAATCCCCCTCGCCAGGGTGGGGGGAGACTCATAACTCAATCAGGTGAAAGTTGCAGGTCTCGTCAAAATCAGAAAATTTTCACTGGATAAGCGCGCTTCCAGAATCCCGACTGAGACCATCCAAAGGCCTATCATTTCTCCCTCCCTCATTCTATTGCTTTTCTAAAACCTACTCTTACAAACTGCCTACTGTAGGGACCCTCTCCCCTCCTTCATTCTCACTTTCACATTGCTATTCACGAATTTCTCCTCTAAATTTAATTTGTATCGTGTTTTTCTTAAGTCAGTATTCAATCAACTTTCATCGGTGAGGTAAGAACGCCCAATTCTCGTTACTTTTCTTTTTCCACGTCATAATCCATCTGAAACTTTATGTCTTTCATTAGCTTCTAACACGTTTATTCAAATTATAAACCAATAATTAGGGTTATCGACGAACCTTTAGAACATACAACGTTTTCTAGAATTTGTCTGAGAGAGCCAAAATACTTCTGCACTGAACTCTATTTTCAAACTTCATATTTTAAGCTAGAACGTTTCTCCTACTCCTTAATTTGTGACCAATAGAACTAACATGTTTTTATACTTCATTTTCAAATGTTTTTTTCCGAAGTGTGGTCGGGACGCATCAATGCCACTAAAATGTCACGTTTTGAATGAGGCGTCCTTAAATGCTTACGCATGATTTTCTTCTTCATTCCAGTTTCTCTCACACAAAGGCAAGCACAAGGTGACGTTAACCCAATACTACTTTTAAACGAATATCCACTCTACATCACAAGCGCATACGTACCTGGTATTCTATTCCACCATTTAGCTTACTTTAATGCTTAGTACTCTCTCTTCTTCCTTCCCTCTCTCTCACACACACATATTACTACTCTCTTTCGAAATCCAGCTTCTTCTCTCCCTATCAACCAAAGCGCATCCACACACTACTCGTGTTCTGTTTCTAGCCTTCTTTAACGCTTCACACTCTAGCTTCTTACACCTCCACATGTAAGCATACATGTAGTTACTCACTCCTGATATGTAGCATCGTTTCACACACAGCTGTGCAATCACGAAACGAGGTCAGCCCAATTGTTAGATTCAAATCCCCTAGACTTTTATTGCAGACTGTTTCTGTCGTTTCCTAAATTATATCATTTTATCGTGATTTCAACATGCTTAATTCATGAATGCATGGCACGAGCGCACCAATGGTGTGATGGCAGCTTAGATGATGTTAATTGTTGGGGTTACTAGAATTCCTGTTCCGTTAAGGGGTGGGTGTAACAAGGTGGAGAACCTGTTTGAACGACTTAATAGTAACAATTTACCAGTCTCTGTAAGTCTTAAAGATTCTTCAAGATCGTCTGTAGAGATTTTATGGCTTTGTGTGTCGGACAATTTTTCTAAGACTCTGTGGTTCTCTGTGAATGGCGATGAGTTTTCGAAAGTTTGTGTGAATCTTTGAAACTCCATACAAAGTCGTTTTTAGGGGGTTTCGAGTAAAGAAGAGGTATTTCAAAGAAGGCTAGTAAAGATAGGCTATATCTGCATTGAACTAGTAAAGATATTCCATCTCTAAGATGACCGAGCAAAGATAAACATGTATTGGTAGGTTAGATTTTCTTCTTTCTGACTTACATATAATTCTTTACTAGGTCAGTTTATATATGGCTTATCGTTACTGGGTCTTCTTAGCGATGGTTTATCTGCACTAAGCTAATTTAATATTCAAAGGTCTAACTAAGTATAAGTAATATTATAATGTTACTGATACACAAATAATATGAAACAAGCAACCTAAATCGATCAATCACTAAGCTAAATAGGCGATCTCTAAGTTAGCCAAATAAAGCAGAGATGATTGGTGGTAATTCTTAATTTTTCTATTCCTTAGGGGCATTTCTGATTGATAGAAAAAAAAAGTTAAGAGATAGCTAGAGATAAATGAACAAACAAGAACTTGATAGATATGTAGACAGAAAGGAAAATTAATTAATTAGTAAGCATTCAGGTAGAGACAGACAGTGTCAAATTAAAAAAGCCCCAAGTAGGTAGGGAAACAGGACGACACACTTGCGCGCCAAAAAAAACTGAGAAAGAAGGAAGGACAAATAAACAAGTAAACGGACATTTAGAAAGAAAGAGATAGAGACAAATAAACAAGTAAACGGACATGTAGAAGGAAACAGATATAGACAAATAAACAGCAGGCAGATGGGCAAATGAACAAACAAACAGGCGAGTAGGAAGGCAGGCTAACAAACTATGGGTAAAAAAACAGAGAAGGAAATACAAGGACAAGGAAGTAAAATGGAAGAAGTCAACAGACAAGTCCACATACAGGAAAATAAAAACAAACAAACGGGGGAGCTGGGCAAACAAATGAAAAACAAAAAAAAAATGGGTAGGAAAGCAGCAGACAAATAATCAGTAAACTGATGGGGAGAAGAAGAAGGACAAATTAACAAACAAACATACATTTAAAGAGACAGAAAAATAAATCGAAAGACATATGGGCAAATGAAAAAAGGCAAACAAACAAATCAATAGAGAAGCAAGCCGTCAAACATATACTCAAACAAACAGATAGCAAAAGAGAAAGAAGGACAAATAAACAAGTATACAGACATCAAAAGAGAAGAATAAAGAAACATGGACAAATACACAAAGAAGTAGTGAAGCAGGCCGATAGACAAATTTAGAAACAAACATAAGGAGACAGAAAGAATATATAAACAAGAAAACGGACAGATGGACAGATGGACAAATGAACAATAGAAAAGAGAGCTGGCAGACAAAATAATGGGCAACCAAATACATAGAGAGAAAGAAGAACAAAGGAACAAGTAAAGTTAGAGGAAAAAGACAAACAAAATAAACAAACATGGGAAACAAAAAGGACATATGAGCATGCGAACAGATGGATAGAAAGTGAGAGCGATAGACTAAAACACAAATAGACAGACGAACATTCAAAGATTAAGAGTGATTATTCATTTGTATCGCATCCGTCCAAAACTCATTTCGAGTAGGCCTACTCGCCCGCTGTCCCTAATTATGCCCAAAATAATTGGCGCTGGCAGAGCTGTAAGGAACCAAGGACCGCACCAGATGTGGGGGACAACGCCCCACTCTAATGGACCTGAGGTCATCTACCCAGGAAACCCCCAAGTCTAAATAAATACAAGACCCAAATCCATAAAAAGCTACCATCATCCATTCCACAGATCGCCGTTTTTTTAGCCTGGATTCTCCAAACGTTTCGCGATCTTGGTTGACGAAATCGATGGCACACATTATCAAGGGTAGTAGCGGTGGTCTCAGCCCGAGGGAGAGGATCGAGAAGGAGGAGGACAAGATAAGGATGATTAGTACTACCATAAACATCTTAATTCCCTCAGTAGACATCGGCTGCGTGAAAAGATACGTTAAAGCGATGGGGTGGGATGTTGTGGGATAACGTGGGATGGCATGAGATGGTATGGGATGGTATAGGATGGTATGGGGTTAGATGGGATGGCAAGGATGAGATGGGGAGGGATGGGATAGAATGACATTGGGTAGTATGGGATGAGATGGGATGGGATGAGAAGAAAACAGATGAGATGGTATGAGATGGTATAGGATGGTATGGGATTAGATGAGATGGGGAGGGATGGGATAGGATGACATTGGGTAGTATGGGATGGGATGAGATGGGATGAGAAGAAGACAGATGGCATGGAGTGGAATGACATGGCATGGTATGGCATGGGATGATACGGGATAGGATAGAATGGGATGTGGTAGGAAGGGAGAGGAATGCAATTGGAAGGGATGGGATGGGATGAGATAGCATCATATGGCATGACATGACATGATTGGGAATGAGATGGGGTGAGATGGGATGGGAGGGGAGGGAAGGGGATTGGAAGAGTTCGACCCAGGATTGGAGTAGTTGTTGAAAAATAGAAATCGGTATAGAGAGGTAGGAAGAGGTAATTGGTAATTAGGAGTCGCCATAAGTAGGTGATTGGTAATTAGGAGTAAGCATAAGTAGGTAGATGTAGGTAGTTATGAATTAATGTGGGGCAGAAAGGGGTGGGATTAAATCAATGGTAATTAGGAGTCGCCATTAGTAGGTGGGAGTAGTTAATTTTGAATTTAGGAATCGGCCTTCAGGTGTGTGGAGTCTAAATTGGGTTTGTCCTTGTTAATCGGCGGAAGACAAAAGAGGGAGGATTGAATCGAGAATCCCTAATCGCATCATCTGACCTTTCGAATCACTCTGAGTGTGCTCTAGCCTCTTGGATCTATGGTCTTAGTTCCATGCCTCAGAACCGTGTTCGATTACCTGTGTGTGAATACAAAAGTAATATTCGTCGTTCGTAGGGAGCTAGTCGTCTTCGACAGAGTTTTGACTTTGAATTAAGGGTGGTCTACTGAATTTCCCTCATTACACACAGCCAATCACACTGGCCCTGACATGCCATTTCCGTTGTACACACTACGCATCACTCTTCCGTCCCGTAGCCCCTCTAAGGGGTTTCAATAACCACACTCCCCTGAACCGGAACGAATGGCTATCTTGGGCCGCGAAGGGTTTTCTGCTTGATTAGTTGATGGTACTTACATTGCTACCGCTCTTCCTGCACCTCCCCTCCATAGCTGACCCCCCCATTGGTGCTCGGCGTTCTGATCTTTGTATGAATTTTATTATTCATTTGGGGGATCTTGTCTAGAATTCAGATTTTGGACTCGGGTGGCTTAGGGACACTAAGGACCAGGTAGCTCTCAAGGTTGGTGGTAAAGTTTTAGGACTCTGGGCGTTTAGGCGCGGGATTTTGTGAGTGGGAATCGGGAATATGGAAGTGAGTAATTGGGAATTGGGATTATTAGCAATAGTATTATTTTCTCTGCTCGTGAGAGATGCCTGTTTGAAATTGCCACCCCCCCTTACTTTCAAGGTTGACTTCAGGATGGATTAGTATCCTTGGATTGGCTTTCCTTTTGTATTTTTAATACAAATTTACTTGGCTGTTCGGGAAGAGGGCCGAGGCTGTCTCCTATTTATCCTTAAAAGGACACAAAACATCCTTTGGACTTGTCACTTCTCTCCGGTTCTTCAGCTCAGCCCCAGACCACTCTGTGTGCTTTGGTAAATCCACAGCTTCTGGGTAGACACACTCCATGTTGGTAGAATGTCTGATATATATATATATATATATATATATATATATATATATATATATATATATATATATATCAGGAATCTATAAAACAATGCTTGGGGTTAGTATATCACTGTGAGGGAACCCCAAGTGGATTCTCTTGAGCAGAATGGAACTTCCATGAGCTGCAAAAGGCACGGTAAGGCCTTCAATTGGTAAGCCTAACCACTCCCTTCCACAAGCGGTAGCCTCGAACCATGTTCACCAAGATTCACTTTTACACGGGCAGAATAGCCTCTGCAAGAAGATTCGAGGCCATTCGAGAGTAGAGCTGTTTCCCGCTTACCGCCCCCCCCAACCCCGGAGAGAGCCTCGGACATAAATAGCGCTCGATTCCCATGAAGAGACACAAAAGTGAGAAGTCTCGCCCGGACCCCAGAAGATTCCCCAGAGTTCCAAGTCAGGTGCTAACAACAAAGCAAAGTGACAGCTGAACTATTTTGTGTATTTGGAATTAGCCCCAGCCAGTGAGGTAATTCCACTTAACGATCGCCACCGAGTTATTTTTCGAACTTCTCTCATCAACTCCTGTCAAAGCCCTCCTTCGTTCGCCCCTTATTTCGGGTGGCCAAAATACTCTGCCCTGGACCGGAAATTATACCCTTCCCCCTCTGTTTTTGGAGAACCGTCATCACTTCAAGTTTCCGCTCAGAAGTTTCGAGCGGCCTCACCTCACGTGCAGAAGACATACGTAAGACAACCCCTCCCCCCCCTTCAGTAACTCAATTAAGTTAATTCCCCCCCCCCTACATTTAAATAGTCTCCTCCTGTAATACCTTAAGTTCTTACTTCATAGTCTGATTTATAACTACAATTTCCCCCTTCGTTTGCTGATGTGATTTTGTCCGTTAATTCTCTGAGGTAATTTTACCCATCAATTCTCTCGTTATTTTTGTGTAAATAAAATTATATTTTTGTACATGCCTCTTTAAATAACCTTGAGCTTTGCCATTGTCCATAATTTACCTGACCTCGTTGCACTCTCTCATGCTACTCAGCCCGTCTAAATTAGTGGTGTTCCGTCCCTTCATCGGTTTGCTTATAAGTTATCGCTCCCTTCCCCATAGATAAAATATAGTATTGATGTAATATAATGTCATACCACGACATATATATATATATATATATATATATATATATATATATATATATATATATATATATATATATATATATTATATAATCTGGTGTCAAGTGTGTTTGTTTTTTTTACGAACCCGTGTCATTTTAATTTCGACATTAGAAGTTCCCTTGTTATTCACGTACATCCCTTTTATTTTAATTTTTGTATTGTACTGGCAGAAGGCAAGTTCAAGTTAATTGAAGGGCAGCGGAACATAATCTATTTAGAATTTGTGTTGGATCCCAGGTAATTATTTTTTTTTATGGTGTTCGAATTTTGGAGACTCTCCTGGTTATTAATTCAAAAGAGTTAAGGTCTTTGGTGTCCTAATTTCGGTAAGACCATTTTATTTTATTTTTTCCCCGCTTAGAAACAGCAGAGGTAGGTAGCTAAATCTTAATTTTTTGGGGGGATCAAGGCCTTCACGAATATTCAAGTATTCGTTTCGCGTGGGTAGTGTCCTAGCTCGTTCGCGTATCAGTGTTCCCTCAGTTAACTGCGTAAAAATGTCATCTTTCGAAAAATTCAAGAGTCAGGGTGAAATGTTAGGTCTTTCGGGCAAATACCTGCTAAATTACGTACAGGAAGAAGAGTGGAACGAACGGGCAGAGCGAAGGGAAGAGGAAATAAGAAAAGTAGAGATAGAGAACAAACTGAAGATGGAGATTGAGGACAACAAACTTAAGATGGAGATGGAGGAGAACAAACTAAAGATGGAGATGGAGATGGAGAAGAACAAACTGAAAATGGAGATGGAGGAGAACAAACTAAAGATGGAGATGGAGATGGAGAAGAACAAACTGAAAATGGAGATGGAGAAGAACGAAATGGAGGAGAACAAACTAAAGATGGAGATGGAGGAGAACAAACTGAAGATGGAGATGGAAGAACGTGAACAAATTAGGCAGCATGAGCTGGAAATGAGCGGAAATCAAATGGATTCTCAGTCCATCGGTTCCCGGGCTGAAATTCTTCAAACTCCTTTAGTCCACCTTCCCGCTTTTAATGATGGAGAGGACTTTGGGTCATTTTTGGCCCATTTTTAGAGAATCTTTCAGATCAATAGATGGAATCTCGAAAATGATGGCGTCGCTCGCTTACTTCCCCTCCTAAATGCCAAGTTAAGGGATATCTTCGTATCCCTTCCCCCGTAAGCAACTTTGGACTATTTCACGTTAAAGTCCGAATTGTTAGCCGCTGTTCATATGAATAGCGAATTCTACCGCTCCCAATTCCGCCAGGAAAGGATCCGTCCTGGCCAAACATTTTGACAACACGGGTACATCCTCCAAAGACGCCTTCAGTGTTGGCTGGATGCGTGCAAGATTACACAGGTCTGCGAGTCCCTTCTGGACTTCTTCCTTAGGGATCAGCTTTTAGCTGCCGTGACTTCCGAAATTCGCGCCTTCATTAAGGATAAACGTTGCGCCACTTTCAAAGAGTGCTTGGAAGAGGCCGATGACTACGCGGGTAGTCACGATTTATACCCTAAGGATGTTAAAAGGCTTCCCAATTGCCCCCCAAAACTAAATTTTATGGCCGTAAGGCCCCCCCCCCTAAATTGGTTCCAAGATTTACCAAAGTTCCTAGTCCCTCGAAGCCAAGAAACTTCCATCCATCTGAACACCGAGACGTTAAGCCCCTAGTTTCTTCTCCCCCGGTTGTGCCGTACCAAAAGAACCCGATCGTCTGCTACACCTGCGGAGTTCCCGGCCATTACCGCACGAACTGTCCTCAAAACTCCTGATTCGCAAATTCTCAGTCCCACCAAGTACACAAAATCTGGGCCGCCCCTGATCCTCCTCGGTCGCCTCAGGAGACTCCTGATCCTCCCTCGCCCGCCAAAGACCCGCTCCATCAGGTAAATTTTCTCTTTAATGAGAACAACCCTGGTGGATTGAAGTTCGAGAACGGAACTGTGAACGGTCGCCGAGTATCCACCCTCGTCCGTGACCCCGGGTGCACCTGTATTATAGTGTCTGAGGACCTATTTCCCCCTGTTGGGCCCGACCACAATAAATTTGTGGTGGTCCACGACTACCTTGGCCGGGCTAGTCGTTTCCCAGTAATTCGTTGTCACATCGAGTGTGACTATATGTCCGGTTTGGCCGAAGTAGTAGCGGCCCCAATCCAGTTCTGCTCCATTTTATTCGGTCAGAACCCTGTAATTCATGACCATCCCGTGGCCCAGCCCAAGATTACCCGTACACAGGCAGCCCTGGAATCCCGTGCACCTGTTCCCCTGAAACCCCCTATCGACCCGGAGTTCCAAGCCCTCCGGGGCGATAAGTTTTCCCGCGCCCAGAAGGAGCGCGCAACTCTTCCCCTCTTTGGGAGAAAACTAAAGCCCTCGAGCGTGAGTCCACCCGAGGTAACAAACGAGTCTCGTATCCCGTGAAGAAGGACTTATTGAGAGGTGTGAGACCTAATTGGACCTTAAGTCACGAGAACGAAAATTCAAGCCTGGCACGAAGGTGCTGGTGCTAATTCCCACGGGAAGCAACAAACTCCTTAGCCAGTGAAAGGGACCCTATCCCGTCCTCAAGGCTAGATGAACCGTGGATTATCTCATCCATACTCCGGCGGGAGCGAGGGTTTTCCACGTGAATTGTATATATATATATATATATTATATCATCAAAGTTCCTAATTATGATTTTTTTCGGGGGTCCACTAAATTGTTTAGTCTTTAGTCCCATATTTATGTCTCCATTTAATTGTTGTTTTTTGTGTGTGTTTTTTTTGGGGGGGATGGGGGGGGAGTCCACTAAAATGTCGCCAATGTTCTCTTGTAATTTTTCTGTTGTTTAAAATTGTATTAGTTAAATTCTCTAGAATCGACCGGTTTAAGGCTTATGTCCGTTACTTCATCGCTGAGCGTAGATTTACGGGGTTTTTTTGTGTGTACACCTGTCGTAGCGGGTCAGAATTTCCCTAGACCTTTGATAATTCTAGTTTGACGGGTTCGGATGATCCTTTCCTACGCAACTGCTCTATAAAGCATCATCTTTCGGTTGGGAGATGTGTGAGGGAACCCCACGTGGATTCTCTTGAGCAGAATGGAACTTCCCATGCGCTGCAGAAGGCCCGGTTAGGCCTTCAATTGGTAAGCCTACCCCCCCCCTTCCTTTCACAAGCGATAGACTCAAACCGTGTCCACCCCGATTCACTTTTACACGGGCAGAATAGCCTCTGCAAGAAGATTCGAGGCCATTCGAGAGTATAGCTGTTTCCCGCTTATCGCCCCCACCATGGAGAGAGCCTCGGACATAAATAGCGCTCGACTCCCATGAAGAGACACAGAGTTGAGGAGTCTTGCCCGGACCCCAGAAGATTCCCCATAGTTCCAAGTCAGGTGCTAACAACAAAGCAAAGTTACAGCTGAATTATTATTTTTTTTTTAATTAGCTCCAGCCAGTGAGGTAATTCCACTTAACGATCGCTACCGAGTGATTTTTCCGACTTCTTTCATCAACTCCTTTCGAAGTCCTCCTCGTTTGCCCCTCGTTTTAGGATGGCCGAAATACTCTTCCCTGTACCGAAAATTACCCCCCCCTCCCCTGTTTTTGGAGAACCGTCATCACTTCAAGTTTCCGCTCAGAAGTTTCGAGCGGCCTCACCTCACGTGCAGAAGACATCCGTAAGCCAACTCCTCTCCCCTACTTCAGTAACCCATTTGAGTTAATCTCCTCCCCCCATTTAAATAGTCTCCTCCTGTAATACCTTAAGTTCTTACTTCATAGTCTGATTTATAACTACAATTGCCCCTTTCATTTACTGATGTGATTTTGCCTGTTAATTCTCTGAGGTAATTTACCCATCAATTCTCTCGTTATTTTTGTGAAAAAAATTATATTTTTGTACATGCCTCTTTAAATAACCTTGAGCTTTGCTATTGTCTATAATTTACCTGACCTCGTTGCACTCTCTCATGCTACTCAGCCCGTCTAAATTAGTGGTGTTCCGTCCCTTCGTCGGTTTGCTTGTAAGTTATCGCTCCCTTCCCCATAGATATAATATGGTATTTATGTAATATAATGTCATACCACGACACTCATGTTACCATCACAGGTCGACAACCAAAATTCATCTGTCCTTATTGGTATGGATGAAACAAATGCGGACGCAGATTTTGTACCTGATTCGCAAGATAAACCAAAACAGTTCTTTCAAGCAGAATGAAATGATTTTGTCTGAGATTTGCATTCCATAAAGATAAAGCTGAACTTTTGGCACCTCGTCTGAAAGAAAAATCCTTGGTCAAGAAGGACGTTCCGGTAACATATGAAAAGTAGTCAAACTCTTATTTTATATTTTACAGTTGATGGACCATTATGTTTTAACAACGAGATTGGTAGATTGTTTCGTAGCTCATTACAAGAGCACGATACCTCTCAGAGGCGCTTATTCATCGAAGATAAATTTAAAGGCTGTGCTGTTGCACAATGCGAACAGGAAACCTGTTCCTGTAGAAAGTCTCTCAAAGTTCCTTTCATTTATTTACATCTAGAGGGTTTGAGGAGCACCTGGGAGCAGTGTCTGGTTTTCAAGGAGAACGCTTCCATCAAGACATCATTACTATAGAACATCGATACCAAGGTTTCTGGAACGAAGGAATTCTTAGAGGTTACTGTTGGTTTTAGGACAGAGGCGACCAGAAATGGAGCACCAAGTCCAAACCACAACGACTTTTAGGTATTTATGCGTTTTGTTTTTGTTTCAGATGTTTTAAGCTGCCTCAATATATATTAATATGTGACTGCGTAATATTCCTATAGAACTCCAAATACTGGCCTTGCTTTTCTTTTACTTGAAATGTTATTTTGTGATAAAGAAGCAAGTTTGTGTATTGTATACTTACTACGTATGTATCTATGTATGCTTTCCCCTGTGAACATTCAATTGCTCCAATAAATCACCATCAAACGCAAACCTTACCATTCTACGTTTGGTTGTCCATAAAACTAACTAGAGCAGGGATGGGGAAACCTACGGCCTTAAAGCCACACGCGGCCTTCTGGACCATCAGGTGCGGCCTTCTTTGGCTTTTTGCTATATATTTCTATTTTGACATTGAACATTTTGTCTAAAATCACTATGCACACACTAAGGCAAAAGGAAAGTTATGTGTTTAGTGATGTCGCTCCCAGAGATTGGAAGCATCTTTCTTAAATTCAGTGAATCTAAACTTAAAGCAACTGCTCTATAAAGGCAATGTTTCCGTGTAAGCTACACTAGCCTAGTGGGAGTGAGTGATTTCACGTATGATACAGGAAGAGTTCCTGTCTCGTCCGCCTCCTCACTGTGGTCTGTGCTACTCTGAATAACTACGTACTCTACTCAGTAATTGTGTTGTCGTGGCTTACTTCATACCGACTTGTTTTGTGAGATTGAGTTAGTTTCTGGAACAATTAGGTAATGATAAATAATAATACTAATCACAGAAAAAATATAACTAATCTATATCGTTGTTGTTATAATAATAATAATTATAATTATTATAACATGGTTGTGGATGCTGGTTTATCGATGTCTTGTCTAAGACTATTTTGTCTGGTTCAGTGTGCGGCTGGCCTTACTAATTCATTATTAACCTTTTTTTATGGCTTTACAGAATAAATAGGAGTACATTTCTTTTTGGCCCATAATTATGTTAAGAAAGTTAAAACGGACTTTGAAAGAAGAAACTAGGATCTTTAATGAAGAATGGGAACTGCAATATTTTTTAGTGAATGCTGGAGGCAAAATGTCTTGCTTGCTTTGTGATACTGAAATTGTAACAGTTAAGAAATTCAATGCAGAGCAACACTATGCTCTTCATAATAAAGACAATAAATATGCCAAATTAGAGGGTGAGTCTCGAAAGATAACACTGCAGAAACTGAAAGATGTAAAACAGAAGCAAAGACAATTTTTCCAGTCTATGCTACACATCAAGGGAATGCTACGACAGAAGCAAGCTATAAAGTTGCATATTTGCTTGGAAAAAAAAGGTAAGCCATTCATCGATGCAGAACTCATAAATGAATGTATTTTAGAGATGGTAGGATGTATAGATCACGATAAAGTTAATAAGTATAATGAGGTGCCTCTTTCAAGAAGGACTAACACAGATCGACAATATGAATTGGTGTGCAATGTAACAGAACACTTGAAAACTATAATAAAAAAGAGAATATATATAACTCAGTAGCTTTGGATGAATCAACAGATTCCACTGATTCAGCACAATTATTGTATTTTATTCGTGCCATGACAGATGATTTTCCATTATATGAAAAATTGCTTGCTTTAGGCACCCTTAAAGGAAGGACACGGAAATAGATATTTTTAACAACTTCAAAGAGCAATATCATAAAATAGGACTAAATTTTACTAATTTGGTAAGTGTGTGCACTGATACAGCCCCAGCTATGATGGCTAAAAATTATGAATTTATTGGACATCTTAAGAGAGAAACCCAAGAACCAAATGTACTGATTTCTTTTCATTGTATTTTACATCAGCAAAATCTCTGTGCAAAATCTGTAACTTTAAATGACACTTTGCAAAAGATTATAAGCATTGTTAACTATATTCGAGTGAATGCCTCAAAGCATCGTCAATTTGAAACATGCTGATGATGCATGACGAAGTAATTAGTGTAGATTTGCGATATCACTCTAAAGTATGCTGGTTGTCGCAAGGGAAAGTATTGGCCAAAATTTTGTATTTACGAAGGCAAATTATTGACTTTTTCAAAGAAAACAACAACTATTGTGATTTATCAGATCCATATTTTTACAGAGTTGTTGCCTTTTTATGTGATACGATGTCAAAACAAAATGAAGTAAACATTTCATTGCAAGGCAGAAATAAATGTATTTATGATATGTGGCAAAAAAATTAAGGCATTTAGAAAGAAACTGTTGTATTTCAAATCCCTTTTGGCTCAATCAAAACTTTCAGAAGAAAACTTTCCCCAGCTTACGAAGGTAATGAGTGAAAATGAAGATATCTATGGATATTTTGAAGAATATGAGTCTGTTTTAGACACATTGATAGAAGAATACAATAAAAGATTCAATGATTTTGAAAAGGATATCAAAATGCTTTCTCAAAAGAAGCAAACTCAAAGAAGTCATTAATTGTATAAAAAAATGTACATGCTTGCCTACTCTTTATTGAATATTTGAAAATGTTATATTCTCGATGTTTATATGCTATCTTTTTATAAGATTATTGTTCCTTTACTTGTTCCTTGAATACAAAGAACCTTCTTTCTTAATTAAAATAATTTGAAAATGTCATGATTTCGATATTATTCATTTACTTATTATTTTGAAAACTTCTTACATAAATAAAATATTTGAAAATTCTACTTTTTCAATATTTTTCATTTACATATTACTTGTATAAAAAGTACTTACTTAAATAGGAATATTTGAAATTATTATGCTTTCGATTTCTATAAAACTTTTTTATTAAATTACTAATAAATTACTTAAGGGATAAAGTAACTTTAAATTTTTTTCTAGGCGGCCTTTAGGCACAGAAAGGTTCCCCACACCTGAACTAGAGTATTGAATTAAAATAGTACGTGACCTTAGAAAAAAATATGTAATGCCCTAAAATGAACTGTAAATTTGAAATCTACCTCAGAAATAGGTCTATAAAAAGGAAAAAATAATCTTTGATGAGAAAAAAATAAAAATTTGTCGACCTGTGTAATTGGTCTTCTTTGAGATGCTTTGGGCCAAATGAATCTATATAAAACGGAAATCTTGTGTGTCGCCCTTGAAGTTATGAGCCTTGGCTCGGAGTGGTGGAACTAACCCTTACTCAGCCTGGAGGAATCGTTCAAGGACTCTTGCTCGTAGCCATCGTCCGTTGTCTTAACCTTTACCACACATAGGCTGATCCAACTTGTCTCTTCTCAACTTAGCGAATATAGTGGGTAAGGAAAGAACAACAGGAGACTTATCTTTAATAGTGCACGAATATCTTGTGTTGACACAAAAAAAATAGTACCCAGATACGGAGTTTGGTGGTTTGCCTGAAATGGTGTTCGAGGATAAGGGGAAAGAACGGAGATAGGATGCTCTCCTTTAGTTGCATGTTGGACTTCAAATGTAATCTAACAGATAACCTGATGGTATGGAGAGTAAGTCTAAGTAAACGAAGAGTTTGTGCCTCTATCCTAGAAGGGGGAATGTATATGACCGATTTTTGACAGAGGTTCGCGGTCTGACGGAGTTGGGGAAAAGGTTGGGTGTTCCTAGGTTTGCACCAAGCCAAGCTACCCTAGCGTTCCCGGGAGGTCAGGCTGTTCTCAAGTAATGGGATTTGCTCTCGCAATTTATGTCGGGTTAACGATGAAGTTCGCAATTTATGCCGGGTTACTGATGACGTTCGTAATTTATGCCTGGTTACAGATGACGTTCCCAATTTATGCCGGGTTAACGATGACGTTAGCAATTTATGTCGGGGTACCGATGACGTTCACAATTTATGCCGGGGTTACCGATAACGTTCGCAATTTATGCCAGGTTACTGATAACGTTCATAATTTATGCCTGGTTACCGATGACGTTTCCAATTTATGCCCGGTTACTGATGACGTTCGTAATTTATGCCAGGGTACCGATGGCGTTCGTAATTTATTCTGGGTTACCGACGAAGTTCGCAATTTATGCCGGGTTACCGATAACGTTCGCAATTTATGCCAGGTTACCGATGACGTTTGAAATTTATGCCGGGTTACCGATGACGTTCGTAATTTATGCCAGGATACCGATGACGTTCGTAATTTATGCCGGGTTACCGATGACGTTTGCAATTTATGCTAGGTTACCGATGACGTTCGCAATTTATGCCGGGTTACCGATGATGTTCGCAATTTATGCCGGGTTACCGACGACGTTCGAAATTCATACAACGTTATCGATGAAGTTAGAATGTATGCTGGGTTACCGATGAAGTTTGCAATGTATGCCGAGTTAATGATGAAGTTAGCAAATTATGCCGGGTTACCGATGTAGTTCGCAATTTATGCCGTGTTACCGATGAAGTTCGCAATGTATGCTGAGTTACTGATGAAGTTCGCAATTTATGCCGGGTTAACGATGACGTTCGTAATTTATGCTGGGTTACCGACGACGTTCGTAATTTATGCCAGGTTACCGATGAAGTTCGCAATTTATGCCGGGTTACCGATGACATTCGAAATTTATGCCGGGTTACCAATGACGTTCGCAATTTATGCCGGGTGACTGATGACGTTCACAATTTATGCCGGGTTACCGATGACGTTCGTAATTTATGCCGGGTTACCGATGACGTTCACAATTTATACCGGGTTACCGATGAAGTTCGCAATGTATGCCAAGTTATTGATGAAGTTCGCAATTTATGCCGGGTTACCGATGAAGTTCGTAATTTATGCCGGGTTACCGATGACGTTCACAATTTATACCGGGTTACCGATGAAGTTCGCAATGTATGCCGAGTTATTGATGAAGTTCGCAATTTATTCCGGGTTACCGATGAAGTTTGCAATGTATGCCGAGTTACTGATGAAGTTCTCAATTTATGTCCGGTTACTGATGTAGTTCGCAATTTATGCCGTGTTACCGATGAAGTTCGCCCCGTCCTCGCTGAAGTCCGCAATAAGATTGAAAGGAATTTTGTTGGCATCTTGGGTTTTAAGGATGACCTTTGCGTCTGGCGGTGTCTTTGATCACGCCAAGCTCCGCATCTGAATACCAGCATGTTTTACAATTTTCCTATAATCTTTATTCCATTATAAATATCATTTACTGTTTTACATTGTTGCAATTTATTATTACTGATTTTTAAACGCAATTTTTAATATAAATGAAATTATAATTCCATGGTATTATCATTTTTCCCTTAGATACCAACGATTAATCGAAATTAATTAATAAATAGTTAATTCTAACAAAATAATTAAGTTGCTAATTACATTGGGCTCGTTCGTATCTATAAGTTTTTTTATACTATACGTACACAGGTTGAGGCATACATATAAAAGAATGTACACATTCCCGTAACCAAACCTAACTAACACTCAAGTCACATTCAATACACACCTATTTACATACAGATGCACACATACCGTACCTATCCATAACAGACTAAGATACTTTCACACAGTAGGTGCATAACCAATAGATGATACTACAATCGTTCATACGTACACCAAACACCCGCAAACATCTTAAACTCACAAGCACGTACAAATGTTCGGGCATTCTCATACAGAACCAACAAAAATCCTCTTCGCCTTTCACCCTTACAATTTAGTCATTTATCTCCATTTATTAGAATCATTTGGTCTCACTTTTGAACACATATACACACACCAATACACATAACACACATACGAACTAAAAAAACCCCGCAGATTCACAGATCTCCCTCACGACACGGTGGAGCAATTCATTAAATGGTTTGGTCTCTGATCCCGTTTCTGTGTTGAGGCGGAGAACATTAGAATGGATGTGTCAGCACATTTCGTCCACTTCTTCCTCATTAAGAAGCTAATGCAAGCTTTGTTCTCTGTAGCCACCTTCTCTTTAACTGGTTCCAAATCCACTCACTCCATTGGGACTACTTTGGAGCCTCAAGGTCCTTGTAGAAGCCAGATATGTGTGTGCCTTGCGAGTTATGTACATTTATTGATGAATAAAGAGAGGGGTAAGAGAATGGCTTGTGGGACTTCGATTAATGAAGCCTTTTAACAAGTTACAAATTGACTTCTTTGAGTTTACTTTAGAGCAACACTAGACGTCTGATGCCAGTTGTGTGTGTACTGTAAATTGTGCACATCATTTATTGACGAATAGAGAAAGAGGTATGAAAAGGCCTCGTGGAACCCCGCTATTGATGAAGCCTTTTAACCAGTTCCAAATCCACTTAATTTATCGGTAGTAAATTGGAGTAACAATTTTATTGCTTGTTGTAGCCATATATGTGTGATTATGTGTAATAAAAATCATATATACTTATAGACGATAAAGCAAAAGGCGAGAGAAACCTAATAACGTGGGCGAATAGAGAAAGGAAGAGTAAAAGGCCTTGTGGAACCTCGCAATTAATGAGCCATGTCAAGAGGCCAAAGGAGGGATCAAATGGAGGGATTGGATAGGAAATTGAATAAATATAAAGTGAAAAATACAACTTCGTAAGTGTGGAGGAGAAAATATAAGACATTTTGCCAAAATTATATCCAAAGCTCTTTGTTAATCTGATGAACTACCTTGAACATGATTTTTTTAGAGAAGAAAGACAAGTTCTTAAACTCTGATTCTATCAGAGATAAATTCGAATTTAGAGTACAAATAATCTGTACAATTGTGATTAATGTACATGAATCCCAAAGTGGCCGAAATTTGTACATGAATCATATAAATCCATAAATGAGATTAATGTTCGTACATGAATCAAATGAAACTAATAAATGAGATCGAATTAGAGATATAAATAAAGCATTCTAGCTCCAGTATTTAGGGTTACTATGGATAACGATCGCAGTTCCTGTTGATGAAATTGGTAGCAAAGTTTGCAACCTTTTTGAACAGGGTTTGCTATGGCAATCCTTTTTAACAAGGTTTGCAACCTTACTATTTGTCAACAAAGTTTGCAATATAACTACTTGTTTACAAGGTTTGCTAGTTCAGTTCTTGTCAACAAGGTTTTCCATCGCAGTCTCTGATAATAAGATTTGCATTCTTTGTCCTTGTTAACTTACAGCCTCACTATTTGTGAACAAGATTTGCAATCTCAGTCCTTGTTAACGAGGTTTACAGCCTCACTATTTTTCAACATGATTTGCAATTTCAGTCCATGTTAACAAAGTTAGCAGCCTCACTATTTGTCAACAAGGTTTGCAATATCATTCCCAGATAACAAAGTTTGGTATCTCAGCTCTTGTTAACAAGGTTTATAGCCTCACTTTTTGTCGCCAAGGGTTGCAATCTCACTGCTTATTAATAAAGTTTACTAGCTAGTTATTGCTAACAAGGCTCGAAAGCTCGCTCTTTGTCAATAAGGTTTGCAAACTCATTCCTTGTTAACAAGATTCACTAGCTCAGTTCTTGCTAAAGAAGTTAAAAAGCCTAGTCTTTTTTAACAAGGTTTGCAACCTCACTCTTTTTAAACAAAATTTACAATCTCAGTTCTAGTTAACAAGGTTTGCTATCGCAGCCTATTAACATGGCTTTCTATTAGAGTCCTTGTTATTATCGGGCCATTTGATTATTTCTTCGGTCTGTATTTATCACTCATTTTATTTATCTCCGTCAAATCCGTCTTATTTGTTCCTATTTAACGAAAATACCCTCTTTGGTTACATCCATTTCATTCTTTCTTCATTATAAACAAAATGACTTCAAAAAATCCTCACTCCAAAATATCCCAAACTCCCTGACTACTTTATAAATTGTCCTTATTGCCCTGTCTCCCTTGCTCCGCATATTTACTTGTCATCTTAGCCTTTCTTCTAACCTCTGCTTTATCAATTATATATCATGCCTTTTCTTCTATCATCTGCTTTATTTATTTTTCATTCTTCAACTTTCCCTAAAAAATCCCTCAAACTGTCCTCAATCATCTTTCAACCATTCCTCAAGCATCTACTAAACTCTTTTCAATCATTTTTCAATTATATTCCAACCATGCCTATACTCTTCTAAATCATCATTCAACCAATGATCTACAAATCCGCAAACTCTCTTCAATCATCTTACCACCTTTCCTCAAACATCCTGCAAAGACTCTTCATTCATCTTTCAACAATTCTTCAATCATATGTCAAAACTCTCCACAATAATCCTTCAACTATTATTCAATCCTCTCTCAAACCATCACCAATCATCTTTCAAATATTCCTCAACCATCCCTTAAAATCTCCTCAATCACTCTTTAGCCATTACTCAACCATCCCTCAAACTCTACACAATCACCCTTAAGCCATTCCTCAACCATTCCTCAAACATTTCTCAAAGTCTGTTTAATCATTTTTCAACCATTCCTCAACCACCTCTCAAAATCTCTCCAGACACCATTAAACTAATTATCAACCATCCCTCAAACTCTCTTCAACCACATTTCAACCATTGATCAACCATCTCTCAAATGTTCACCAATCATCCTTCATCTATTCTTCAAGCATTTGCTTCAACTTTCCTCAGTCATCCTTTAACCTTTCCTCAACCATACCACCAGCTCTCCTCAATCATCTTTCAAGCATTCTCCAACCATCTCTCAAACTCTCCCTAATCCTTATTCACCTAATCATTAACTATCTTTCAATCTCTCCACAATCATCTTATAAGCATTTGTTAACTATCTCTCAAACTCTCGCCAATCATCCTTCAACTATTGTGAAACCATCATTCAAACTCTCTTCAATTATACTTCAACCTTTTCTCAAACTCCCCTTAGTCATCCTTCAACTGTTCCTCAACCATCCCTAAAAGAATCCCCCCCATCATCCTTCAACTATTCCTTAACCATCCCACAAGCTCTTTTCAATCATTCCCCAACCATCCCTTAAACGTTGCTCAATCATCTTTCAACTATTACTCACCATCTCTCAAGCTCTCCCAAATCACCCTTCAATCATTCCTTGACCATCCCTCAAACTCCTTTCAATCATTTTTCAATCATTCTCTAACCATCCCTCAAACGTTCCTCAATCATCTTTCAACTATTACTCATCATCATTCAAACTCTCCTAAATCATCCTTCAATCATTCTTTGACCATCCCTCCAACTTCCTTTAATCATTTTTCAATCATTCCTCAACCATCCCTCACACGTTCCTCAATCATCTTTCAACCCTTACTTATTATCTCTCAAGCTCTCCCAAATAACCCTTCAATCATTTCTTAACCATCCCTCAAACTCCTTTCATCAATCATTCACCAACTATCCCTCAAACGTTCCTCAATCATCTTTCAACCATTACTCATCATCTCTCAAACTCTGCTAAATTATTCTTCAATCATTTCTTAACCATCCCTCAAACTTCTTTCAATCATTCCCCAACCATCCCTCAGACGTTGCTCAATCATCTTGCAACCATTACTCATCATCTATCAAGCTCTCCCAAATCACCCTTAAATCATTTCTTAACCATCTCTCATTTTTATTCATTCCCCAACCATCCCTCAAACGTTCCTCAATCATCTTTCAACCATTAGTCATCATCTCTCAACTTTCCTAAATAAACCTTCAATCATTTCTTAACCATTCCCTAACCTCTTTTCAATCATTCCCTCAATCATCTTTCAACCATTACTCATCATCCTGCAACAGAATAAAATCCCGCTTGGTTAGGGAAGGCGCCTTCTTACTGCCCCTCGTGGTCCGATTTGGGCTATCCACTTCTTTCACATATTTTTCGCCCTTTCCCAACTTGGCGACTTTGCAAACCTTTTTAAAAAACACGGATTCTTGGATTTTTAATTTAACCCAATAAAATAAAAAGCTTCTGTACTCTTGGTTTTATCTCTCTTTTTATTTGTCCTCATTATTAACAATTATTTGTGTTTTGTTGTGTTCTCGATTTTATTTGCTGTGGTCTTGATAAGATTCCATTATCAAATATTTGACTAATATTGTTTTATAGAGGTTTTGATTACTTATTATTTTCTCTTATTATTTATTTTCTTGTTTTTTTTATGATGTAATCTTGATTTTTTGTACAAAAATGTTGCTGTTAATTTAAATAGTCTTGATTTTTTTTATTTAGCCGTTTTTATCAGCAAATAAAATTATTGAAAATTGTAATTTGTGTTTGGCTTTGAATTTCGTCGATTAAGCCTTGATAACAACACCTGAGGATTGCGAAATAGGAAAAACGCCTCGTCCATCTTTTTTCCATCTTGCTTTTTCTTCTATCTTCGTATATTTTTCATTTCTGTATTACCCTTTCTATTATAGTCTATTTTATTTCATTTTTTGTTGCTCTTTATTTTAAGCAGCATTTTATTTTTTAATTGCCCTTTCATTTATCCTCCGCTTGATTTATTTTATATGTTGAACTTTATTATTTCCTCCTCACTTTTCATTTCTTGACCGCTTTATTGATTTTCTATCTTACTATTTCTTTTATCTTGCACTTATTTTCTACCTTACCTTTTCTTATAGCCTCCACATTATTTATTTTCCATCTTGCTCCTTTTTATCTTCATAATTATTTTATTTCTGTAATACCCTTTCTCTTATTGTCTAGTTTATTTATTTTCTTTTTGTCCTTTCTTTTCGGCATCGTTTTTTTTTTAATCATAAGATTATTTTAATCTTCCGCTTCATCTAGCCCTTTCTTCTATTCCTTGCATTTTATATTACCATTTCTTCTACACGCCCTTTAACTTTACATCTTGTCCTTTCTTCTATCTTCCCATTTATTTATTTCGCTTCTTTACCATTCGATTTATATATTTTCTCTTTAGCCCTTTCTTCTATTTTTCGACTTATTTATGTTCTATCTCACTCTTCCTTCTATTCTCCAATTTATTTCTTCGCCATCTTGCCTTCACTATTATCCTTCACTTTAAAAAATTAACTAATGCACTATCTTCTATGCTCCGCTTTATTTACTTTATATCTTAGCCTTTCTTTTATCCTCTGTTATATTTATTATGTATCTTGCCCTATGTTCTATCCTCTGTTTTATTTAATTTTCCGCTTGACTTCACTTCTATTCTTTACTTGATTCATTTTCATCGTCCTCTTCTTCGATCATCCGGTTAATTTAATCTACAATTTGAACTTTCCTTTTTCTTTCAAACTATTCATTTTTCTTCTCACATTTTTATATCGTCCGCTCTATTTAATTTCCATCTTGCCCTTTCTTCTAGCTTTCGCTCTATTTTGTCGAAATTTTGCCATTTTTTTATTCTATAATATATATATATATATATATATATATATATATATATATATATATATATATATATATATATATATATATATATATATATATATATATATATATATATATATATATACCAGGAAATGGCTTTGCTACTAAGATTAATATTTAAAATCTAAAAAAAGCAGCCATGGTTAAAATTTTATAAATTTTCTGAACTTCGCCAATTCTGATAATTTTAAATAGAAATCTAAACTAAATTTCCCCCTTTCAAAATATCACGTCGCTAAAATATAGTTATCGAAGAAGATATATAAAAATAAATTTTCTGAACTTCACCAATTTGTAATTCTTTGGGTTTTAAAAAATTCACAAAATTTCGATACTTATATTTATTTCTGAACTTCACCATTTTGTTCTTTGATATTATAAAAGAATTATTAGAAATAATTTTGATGAAAAAACGTAAGTCATAACCAAACTAAGATAAAATTATTATTCAAATATTCCAAAAAATCTCCTTCTTAAATTATAGAGTTAGTGATGATGATATATATATATATATATATATATATATATATATATATATATATATATATATATATATATATATATTTATATATGTATATATATATATATATATATATATATATATATATATATATATATATATATATATATATATTATTCTTTTTTCTCTTTTGACCTTTTTTATCTTTCGCTTTATTAATTTCGTCTTGCCTTTTGTTATATCTTCCGAAATATTTAATTTCCGCCTCCCTTTTTTCTATCCTCCAAATCTTTATTCCTCTTTTGACCTTTTTTTCACCCTCCGCTTTATTTATTTCATGTTGCCTTTTTCCTTTATCTTTCTTTTTATTTAATCTTCATCTTTCCTTTTATTATATCTTCCGAAATATTTATTTTCCCCTCGCGCTTTTTTGTATCTTCAGCTTTATTTAATTTCTGCCTCCACTACTTCTATCCTCCAAATCTTTTTTCATCTCTTGACTTTTTTTACCCCGCTTTATTAATTTCACGTTGTCTTTTCCTTTATATTCCGTTTTCATTACTTTCCATCTTTCCCTTTATTATATACAAGTAGTTCGAAATATTTATTTTCACCTCTCGCTTTCCTGTATCCTCAGCTTTATTTAATTTCCGCCTCCACTTCTTCTATCCTCCAAATCTTTTTCCGATTTTGACCTTTTTTTTACCCCCCGCTTTATTTATTTCATGTTGCCTTTTCCTTTATTTTCATCTCGCGCTTTCTTGTATCTTTAGCTTAGCTTTATTTAATTTTCGCCTCCCTTTCTTCTATTCTCCGAATCTTTTTTTCCCCTCTTGACCTTTTTTTACCCTCCGCTTTATTAATTTCATGTTGCCTTTTTCTTTAACTTCCGTTTTCTATACTTTTTATCCTTCCTTTTATTATTTTTTCCGAAATATTTATTTTCACCTCGCGCTTTCTTGTATCCTCAGCTTTATTTAATTTCCGCCTCCCCTTCTTCTATCCTACAAATCTTTTTTCCTCTTTTGACCTTTTTTTTTACCCTCCGCTTTATTTATTTCTCATCTTGCCTTTTCTAGCCTCTTGTCAGATTGCTTGAGGACGTTCATTCTCGAAGCTCCTGAGCGTCTCCGCATGAACCGCCTACGGAGTACCCTCTTGGCGCCCCCTCCTTGTCCAGCTAAGCGAAGTTAAACCACAACGGGTATGGTTAGTTTACGGATGAATTCCCGATTCTTTGGGTTTGCTGGGGTACCTGACGTGTACCCCCTTGGTACGGATCTCACATTTAAGCCTTAGTTCCCCGCTGAGATAGGGCTCAGACAGTGCAAATTGGTACAGCAGCCAATCTAGAGCGGCAACCAGAGACATTTAACTAACGTCCTACCATTGGTGCCTAGACTAAATGCGCCCTAGTCAGCACTAGAAACCTATGGCTAGGGTGAAAAGTCTTACTGCAACTGACATCTCGAGCATAGCGTTCCCTCTTTGCCTCAACACCCGCAAGGTGATCAACACATCATCTAGATCTTGAACATGCTCAAGAGACTTGTTTGTCCACCGTTCTCTACATACTGCCCTAAGTAGTCTCCACTAAACTATTCGAGATATATCTCTAGCAGCTATTTTCACCTTACCCAGTTTCACCACTTTGTTATGTTTCTTATTAAATTGTGGCGGAAATGCCATCGTTTGTTTTCGCTTAAATGACTTCTCGAGAAATGAATTTCTTGTTGTTTTTTGATTGTCTCTCTTTCCGTTGAGGACCTCTCTGTTAGCGAAGAGCTCGGTGACAGTGACCACCGACTAATTAGATTTGTAGTCAAAGTCCCCAAGGCAGAGCCTGCAACTAGTAAATCAAGGAAACTCGATTTAAGAAGAGCAGACTTTACAGGTCTACGCGCGGGACAGACTGACGCGAGGCTAGAAGAGTGCGAGGTTGTTGAATACTCTTGGAACAGTTTCAAAACCACATTCATGAGTCTTCAATCGCGTTTTATCCCTCTGAAATGCCCCCGTCGGTCCTCTGTTCAACCAAAGTGGTTTAATCGAGAAATCGGGCAACTGCTTAGGGAGAAGAGAAATGTGTACCAGCAATCGAAGATCTCGGGTGACTTTGACGAATACCGGAGGCTAGCCAGGAGAGTGAAGTCCAGCATAAGGGTGGCTAAGCGGTCTGAGGAACTCCGAGTGGCGAGACTCTGTAAAGAGAATCCCAAGGAGTTTTTTGGATATGTGAACAGCCGTAAACCAATCCGTCAAACGATTGGCCCTTTGAGGAATGAGGAGGGGACATTAAAGCATTCAGATGCAAAAAATGCTAACCTCCTCAACGACTACTTCTCTTCAGTGTTTACTGAAGAGTGTGGTCCCATTCCCCAGCCAACGGATTCCTACTCGGGGGAAAAGCTGGAGGCAATGGACTTCACCGAAGGAGAAATAAAGAAAAAGATCGCTGACCTAAAGACGAATAAGTCCCCTGGACCGGACGGGTTTCTACCTAAAGTGTTGAAGGAAGTGTGCGATAAGGTATCACGACATCTGTGCGCTATCTTTAACATGTCAATCCGGACCAAATGCGTTCCTAGAGACTGGCGTGAGGCGGAGGTGACTCCTATCTTCAAGAAAGGAGACCGCAACCAACCGTCGAACTACCGACCTATCAGTCTGACTTCGATAGTCGGTAAACTCATGGAAAGCATCATGGTGGACAAAGTGACGTCGTATTTAGAGTCAAACCTGCTACTGAGGAGTTCCCAGCAAGGCTTCCGAAGGCAACGGTCATGCCTGACGAACCTTGTGGAATTCTTCCACGTCATTTTCAGTGAGCACGATCGGGACAAGGCGGTGGATGTGTTCTACCTAGACTTTCAGAAAGCCTTTGATAAGGTACCACACCGCCGCCTTCTCCGAAAAGTGCGAGCGCTTGGCATAGACGGAAAGGTAGCCGGCTGGATCGAGAACTGGCTAAGTGGCAGACGGCAACGGGTGGTGGTGAATGGACAGTCTTCTGAGTGGGTGCCCGTTACTAGCGGGGTGCCTCAAGGTTCTGTCCTGGGACCACTACTATTCATCATCTACGTCAACGACATGGACGGTGACATGGTTGCCAAGATTTCCAAATTTGCCGACGATACCAAGCTTGGTATGAACGTTGCAAAGGATGGAAATACTGCCCGCCTGCAGGAAGATTTTGGAAAGATTGGGGAGTGGTAGGACACGTGGCAAATGCCTTTTAACGTGGGGAAATGCAAAGTGATGCATATCGGCCACAGAAACCCCCAATCTCAGTATATCCTTAAGGGCACTGCTCTTGAATCGAGTGACACTGAGAAGGACTTGGGTGTAACAATCACTAGTGATCTCAAGTTCTCGAAACAGTGCATTACGGCGGAGAAAAAGGCCCAAAGGATGCTAGGCTATATTAAGCGCAAGTTTGGTTATCGGAACCAGGAGATTGTACTGTGCCTGTACAACTCACTTGTCCGATCGCACCTGGAGTATGCCGTACAATTTTGGAGTCCTTCATTGCGAAAGGACATCGCGAGATTGGAACGCGTACAAGCTAGGGCAACCAAACTGATTCCCTCTATCCGACATAAAAGTTATGAGGATAGACTAAGGGAGTTAGATCTGTTCTCGCTGGAAACCCGTAGAATGCGTGGTCAGCTCATCGAAGTCTTCAAAATACTTCGAGGGTTCGACAATGTTGACTACCGGGATATTTTCACACTGAGTGAGAACAGAACGCGCAATCACGGCTTCAAACTTGAACTGAAGCGTTACAACCGCAATCTGTGTGGAAACTTTTTCACCTACAGTATCTGCGGTAAGTGGAACGCACTTCCAGTGGAAGTTGTTAACAGTGAATCTGTTGACCAGTTCAAGTCAAGACTAGACAAAGTCTTGAAAAGTGGCCGTTTAGGGACGCAAAACAATTGAGCAGCCATGTGCCCGCTCGATGGCTAGTCCAAAGGTACCCTCTTTGAATGGACCGTAAGGTCTCCTAGGGTACTTACTTTCCTTGTTACTCCTTGTTGTTACTCCTTGTTACCTGTTTGTAGTTTAAGGCAGCTGTCCGGACTTGTAGACGCACGTTGTTACTTCCGAGCACACGTCTTTCATATTGCTGGATACTTTCCCGTACTTCTCATTACTCTCTCTCACATTTAAGTACATGTTCGTACTTGTAAGTACCACTTCATTCTTGAGTACCCGTTCTTACCGTAAATTACCCCACAAATTTAAAGACTTGTTGGTACATATGAGTACTCTCTTTCACCTTTAAGAAGCTGTTCGTACTTCTGAGTAGCTTTTCTTATTGCTGAATACTCTCCCATAATTTTGATTACCCTGTCTCACCTTTAATTAACTGTTCGTAATTATGAATACCACTTTATTTTTTAGTACGTGTTCGTACTTCTGGGTGACAGCTTTCACCTTTGAGTAACAGTTCGTACTTCTGAGTAGCTTTTCTTATTGCTGAATATTTCTTCTTACATCCGATTGAATTTTTGTTGCTTATGAATACCTGTTCTCACTGCTTAGTACATATTCGTACCTCTGAGTAATGATTCGCAATGCTGAGTACCCATTCTTACAGTTTGATGGTTCGCCGTACTTCTGAGATCGTGATCTTACCTCTTTCCGCATTTGGGCTCCCACCCAAATACCTGATATCACCTCCTTGTACTTGTTCGTAATAATGGGTACATATTCGTGCTTATGATACCTTTGGTTCATTGTACGAACTCATTTCTAGAAGTTATACCCCCGCCCCCCTAGCATCTTGGGTTGACCACATTTCTTATTCCATTCTTTTTCCTTTGTATTTTTTCAGTGTTTGTTTTTATTCTTTTCACTGCTACTTGTTTCTCACTTTATTCGCCCTTCTTCATCTCTCTCCTTCTTCCCTCTTTCTTCCAATGTCCGCGTTGGTTAAATCAATTTCCTTTCCTTTCTTAATGATAAGTTGAGATTTTGATTATATGTTGTAGTCTTTGGGGTACTTTGTGGTCTTCATACGAATGTATTTTGTGTTTTTTTGAAGAATGTACTTTGGAGTACTTTTTCAGACGAATGTGCTTTAAGGTAAGTTGTGCTTTTCAGACAAATGTATTTTAGGGAAATTTGTGCTCTTTAGACTGTGCTTTAGGGTAATTTGTTCTCCTCAGTCGAATGTACTTAGCACTTTGTGGATATTTTCTCGGCCCGGGTTCATGAGGGGGGTGAAACTGTAATGGTGGTGCCAAAAGTAGGATTGGCAAACACGTTTTTTTCCCCTGAGAAGATCGGGATGAAATCAAGTCGGGTGAAGCTGATAACAACTATTCACCATAACCTGACCACGTATGGTATCCAAATCATAAATTTATCCTTGATTTTTTTATTGTTTTTATTTCATCTTTAAATTTATCTCCTGTCTACCCTTAAAATAGGTTTCACTTTCAAAATATCCCCAACCAAATAGCGAAATACACATAAAGATCAAAATGACAATCTCTGGCAAGCCCGAAGGCCCCAGCGGCCATTTCTCGTTGAGGAAAATGTGTCTGGATACTTTTTTAATTATTTTTTATACATCAAACTTCCTATTAATAAATTTTCCTCTACTCGAAAAAAAAAATGAGATGTTCTGGTGGAAGAATTAGCTCCCAAATTGAAATAAAGCTTTTTAACAATTTACCCTTATCTAGATCAGCTTGAATTAGTGCCTGGACTTGGTAAATAGGGTCATCATTATTTAAAAGAAGCCGGAACACCAAATTAGAGTAGACATCTGCACACCTCTGTATTCTCGTGAACGTATATAACCATCTTGGACAGCTTAGTGACTGGAGATGAACACAGGATATTTTAGAGGAAGGTACAGTGAAACAGATAATGGTTTAGTGGAGGCGAAAAGGTTATACACAAGCTGGAAGAGAGTTCCATTCAAATAAATGTATGGTATCTGGTAGGATTGTGTTGCTGTGTCCATTTTGAATCGCTACTAGTTAATCAAACGATCGAAGCAGACATCTATCGTCAGCAGGACTGTAAAAATCGCCCCTTTTGAAACCTCGGTATGATCCAGAGTTGCTACGGATGGATCAAACGATTACAGCAAAGGTCAATTATCAGTAACCCTTAGAACACTTATTAAAAGGCGCTCTCTTATTAATTACAAAGACATGCGCACGGTCAAAGTCGGACCCGAAAAGATTGAATACCTCGGCCGATGAAAATTCCCTCCTTCTCAGATCTTGTTCCATCTGAAAACCATCAACCTCTTCCGTAGTTTGCAAAGCCATCACGGTGGACTTAATCATCTACTACCATGTCGCCATTTCCCTCTAAAGAGGTTTACACTCATAATGGTTTGTCTTTAGGGGTCATGTGTGTGTGTATGTGTGTGTATCTGAGTCGTATAGTGTTGTATTACACCAGCCAGCAATCTGACGTCTGATGTTGATAAGATATATGAGAAAGAATATGGCATTTCCAGCACTGCCATTTTTACTTAATAATACCCATTGCTCTTGAATACCCCTGCCGTTGCAAGTGGGCGAATGTTTCTTCTACCTAAATACCCTTGGGGTATAATAAATAAATCAAGGGAAGAGTAGAGAAGAGTAAACCATGATATTGTTTATTAATATAATACATACAGTCATTAAATCTATATTTGAAGGCACAATGTATATACAATTATATATGTCAACTACAATTGGAAAAGTATATATATTTACAAGAAGTTAAGACGATATAATAATATATAATAACATTGGTTCAAACATCTCAAAAAATATACAGATTATATAGTATACATGTCAGGGAAGTCTAATTTTAATATATATATATATATATATATATATATATATATATATATATATATATATATATATATATATTAGTTTAGGGCTTGTCGACATGGGATATTTTGGAAAAATGTTTTGTAACAAATAAAAACAAATGAATGAAATAGGACACTTTTAGCACATTAGTACATTTACAAAAGGTGCTCTGAAAATTCAAAACCATCTTTGTGATATATATATATATATATATATATATATATATATATATATATATATATATATATATATATATATATATATATATACTATATATATAATATGTAGTTAAAAATGGTTGTACATTAGATACCACACAAAGTGGATTACAATTCACTCAATCATGAAAATCATGATTTTTTTAACTCAAATGTACGCATACATATATAAATGTATGTATCCGCGTATATTTTTATATACATACTTATCTGTGAATTTAGTTATGAACAATTGACTGCAGTTTAGCATCATAAGTAACGTTTGATATTAAAATTCCTGCATGATATTTTCAAATAAAATATATTTTACAATTTTTATGCCATACCAGAAAACAAAAATTTGTTTAATATTAGTAAAAGAGAAAAAACAAAAATTTATATATATATATATATATATATATATATATATATATATATATATATATATATATATATATATATATATATATATATATATATATGCCAAGTTGTATGACCTGAGGGAATACACAGCTCATGAAATTAACTATAAAGTGTTTGCGAGCGCCCTGATAGCGAGAACAACACTCATGTTGTAAACATGTTATCGCCCACGTAATTCTCAGGTGTTCTTATTAACACGCCACGCCCAAGCACACATATATACGCCCATATATATTTAGACATACATCGCACATATATACTTATTACGAACACTACCATTTTTTTTTACATTTAAATATTAACCCTTTATAATTGTTTTACTGTTTATCTTTTTTTTTAAATAAAGAAATAACGATACAAAACAGCTCCCAGCCCCTAGAAGTTTAAAGATTACTCCCTGCCGAAGGTGACGCTCGTTATCCAACGCCCCCTACGGCAATAGAGAGATAGAGAGAGTCCCTCGCGTAAGCTTTGATTAGGAGACATTCGATGGGAGGAGGAATCATCGTTCCACTCCGTCATAAAATGGACTCCTTTTCTCGAATTCGCCTTCAGGACAACCGGCCGAGGGATTTTTCGTGACTTGATGTTTGGGGACTTGAATGGTAGGGATTTAGGGACGACGGAACGCTAGGTAGAAGGGTTTAGGGACTTGGGGGAGGGGGAACTGGAGAACTGAGGGCATCATGAGGATTTTTTGATTTTGGGGTCGGATGCATTGGATTTAGATGGAACTTTCGCTTTTCCTGTGTGGCCAGACGATGCTTGTCGTCTCTGGCCGTGACGGCTGGATGGCGGTGCTGAGGCTGAGGAAAGGAGGATAATACACGTTTTAGTCTCTTGGGGTGATGGTGGGTAGTGGCGGGTAGGGAGAAAAACACTGACAGAAACAGAGACAAAGGCAGCAGGCACAGGAAGACAAAAAAAAAAATTGCACAGTTAAGGATAGGGTAGACCTACTCTTCTCTAGTATTTTACTAGCACTAGAACAAAGATGAGGGATCCTATTTTTATCAATTTACCATTATTAAACATCATTATTATCTTAGAATAGTCGAAAACTGATGGATTTACTCAATTATATCTCTAATTATGACAGCTAAAATGAAAATACTATATATTTATATGTCCTTGAAAATATTTTAATTAAAGATTTGTATTATTAAATATTCAAGAAATGGAAAAAAAATAGAAAATGGAAACACGATCCTTGGATCGAATGGAGCCAAGATGAGCCGGCCTCAGCGTCTCCTCGTCCTTCCAGGAAGGAACTTGTCACTCGCCCAGGAAAGTTCCTAAATCGGAGCCCATTTTGGGGGGGTGCGAGTGTTTGGGGAAGGGTAAAGGTGGGGAGAGGGGAAAGGGGAGGTGGAGGGTGATTCTCAAGGAATAGGTTATAGCCATCGTTTCTTTCTCTCTCTCTATCTTTCTGTCTATCTACTTAGCTATTTCTACCCAGATTTTAAAGTTAATTTAGATATTTATTTTTTTAACGTTTAAACAAATTAGATTTATTTAAATTAATATATATATATATATATATATATATATATATATATATATATATATATATATATATATATATATATATACATACACTTACAAAAAAAATGGGACCAATGATGTGAATTACCTACGAGGAAAAAAGGAATTCCAAGCTCTTTCGTTTAGGTAAATAAAAGTGAAAGATCTTGGAATCATATTTTCTCTTCCTGCTTCATGAATCCGCTTCTGAGAACACCTTGTTTATGTGTGTATATTTGCGTGGTTGCATATGTGTTGGGTATAGTGAAGGAATGACTATAAAAGAGAAATGGCGCCCATTAACGGGGGAGATTAGGGTGGGATAAACGAAAATTGATTTTAATGACGTCACCTTCATTCGAGAAAAGAAAGAGTTAGGAATTCGATCGAAAACTCCCTGTCTATCTATCTTTAGCCGAGAGATAAGTGTTTAATCCCTAAATGTGATTAGTATGAGCTTTGATACAAGGCTTTCCGTCTTAGATATGTGCATACATAGGTCATATACGCATTCGTAAATACATACAAGGCTTTCCGTCTTAGATATGTGTATACATAGGTAATGTACGCATTCGTAAATACGTACATACATTTAACAAAAGGCGAACGGAGAAAGATAAATTGACGGAGGTACAAAAAAAGGGGGCTTTTTTATTTGTTATATATTTTTTAATAGGAAATAATTGTGTGTATGTGTGTGTGGGGGGAGCTGAATGAAAATATGTTAAAATCAAAAGAAACAGAAGAAAAAAGGGGAAATGAAACGAAGAAGAGAAAAGAAGAATAAAAAAGTAGAAGTAAGATGAATACAAAGTAAAAGAAGAAGAATGAAGAAAAATAAAGAAGCAGAAAAGAAAAAGAAAATGAAGTAACAGAAAAGAAAAACCTGGAAAAAAAGAAGAAACGAGACGAAGAAGAAAAGAAGATGTTTAAAAAGAAGAAGACGAAATGAGAAGAAAGAAGAAAAATGAATAAGTAGAAGAAAAAGAATAAATAGACAAAAGAAGAAAAGAACGAGCAGAAAGAAGCTAAAAGTGAAAAGGCAGAAAAGAAAAAGGTGAAAGAGAAGAAGAAAAAAAAGGAAAAATGTAGACGGGGGAGAAATATTTATATTTTCTTTCGCTCATTTTCAGATACTCATTTTATAATTCAAAAGCTTCCAACAAACTTATTCTCACTCCAGCAATCAATTTTACACTCCTACTCCCCTTTTCATACCTTATTTTGGCCTAGGTAAAGTAATCTTTGAGATGAGGGGGTGGGGGGCGAGAAATGAAGCTCTGATTAATTTCAGTTTTAAGATGTGTTTACGCTATTTTAATTTTTCTTATTATTTCGCTATTTTATCTGTTCATCAGATATTATCATTCATTTTGTTTTATTTCTACTCCTCTTTTAAATTGTACCTTTATTTCTGAACATTTTATCCCCTTCATTTACTTTTCGATTACCATTATATTGCAATCTATCTGATTCTTTATACTTGTTTGCATCAGATTATCTATTGGCATTTCGACTACTTTATCTAAGGCATGCTAAATCATTTATATAATTATCTGTCTATCACCCTATTAGTATCTATTATCGTTCATCGGTTTATTTATAAATATACTCACGAAGTAGCGAATACCTTATCTCGAAAATTTAAATGGACCAATTTCAATATTCTCCCTTTGGTCTTTAATTCCATAAATTTCTTTTAAATAATTTGCTCAACGAGTTGGAGGAAGCGCTTCGCAAATTTATGCTAAATGCTGTTTAATTTATAAATCTTTGTAAATGACCAATGATATATTACACTAGTGTTAATTGCCATGTAATTTAAGAGGGATGAACAAGTATATGGGATTATTTATATATATTTTAGCCAACTTATGATTTGATATAATATTAATTCGCTTTGACGGGATTAAGTAAAGTTTGATTTAATGTGATCTCTAACCAGGCTATGATTGAAACTCCTAAATATCAGTGGATCATTAATTGTAGGATAGCCTATGATTTATTGGGTTCGCTGGTGCATTTGTCTAGTAAACGGAGAATTAATCCAAGTATTAATTCTCTCGGCTTCGATTTTTTTTTACCTTCTAATTTAAATATTATAACCGGAGAAAATTCCATTATTGGTTGGTATTGGAGAATATAATTCTATATGATATTCCTAGTTCTTCTCTCGCCATCTCCATCACACAATTCTGCTTATATTATCTAGTTTTGTCGGTCTACATAAATATTTTATTTTTTGTTGTGTTTATATTTGTAGTTAAATGTATTCTTTCCTGACCGTCTCTCTCGATTGGTGCCCAAGCGCGACGCTCTCAATGATCACACAACAAATCCTCGCGCTGATACATGTTGTATAACACGATACTATTACGTTAATTTGTTTTATTATTATTGACTTATACTTCTTATAGTTATCGTAAATATACTATTTTAGTTTTTTAGTTTATATTTTTCTTCTCTTTTTCTCCATATATATATATATATATATATATATATATATATATATATATATATATATATATATATATATGGTACGGTTAATGTAGTGGCAATATTAGACAACTGCTCTACTTCAGGTCCAGCGGGACATCCTTTCCTCCTCGAACTGGAAGATTACATTTATAGGATAGCTAATCCACTAGTTTTGGTGAGGACTGGTAGATTAGCTATCCTATAAATGTTGTCTTTCAGTTCGAGGACGAGAGGATGTCGCGCTGGACCTGAAGTAGAGCAGTTGTCTAATAATGCCACTTCATTAACCGTACCAATTTGTCTTGGATATTTTTCCATATATATATATATATATATGATAGTGAACCCACTGAGTATAACGAAACTAGTCTCGTAAATTAAACTTTTGGCTCCTATACAGTGGTTTCACTATCATATACAATAACTCGCCATTGAGTTCTTTTACTTATTTATATATATATATATATATATATATATATATATATATATATATATATATATATATATATCAAAACGCCGATAATATTTAAAACTGAACGTAGTTCGAAATTTCTTATTGCATATGAACAATAGATTGATTGGTTAATTAATTTTTTTAAGCCAAATCTAGGCATGATGTCAAGGGCTTTGAGACAGGGCAGCGACTTAATCATAGAATGATCTTCATTTGCTTTAAGTGATAACTCAGGATGATGACGGATAACTAGTTCTGCTTCACCTGAGTTTTTGGAATGACTCTAAACTTTAGTATACATATACTCATGTTAGTTTTAATTCTATATGACTCTCCCACCCTAAAGCAGAAGAATGGTTTACTAAGAGATTCCCTAAACTATTCGCCTGATACATACATATATAGTTGTGACATAACCGCTAATTATAGAACTAACGGTTGTATTGAATTATTAACCCGAATTATTTGAACACGCGATGGAAATTAATGCCCTTGGATTGGTAATTTGGTAAACTTATAAAATTAAAGGCAACAAGATATCTCTGCCTTGGGTATCTCCTTATCAGTTTTGGTAGTTAATACGCTTCATTAAACAATGGCTCCTATGTATAAAGTATCCACATTTGGCACAGTGTGGCGGAGTGAGTCTTTTAAATGATGTTTATTCCTCTCTTGCACTACAATACTTGAGCAAAGATGCCCAATTAACAGAGTACTTCTGTTTGAATGCCCGCTATATAAAGCTTAGGGTATTTGGGTGGTGGAGTGAGTAAGCCCCTGTTTTGCTACCATACCCTAGGACCTGTGTGGAAAGGTGAACAGAGGCGAGTGAACAGATTTCGGGATTGACACCAACCGTTTTATAGGGTAGGGCAGCGGAAACCCGGCCCTGTAAAGGCAGGCGCTTCACACAACGGGCTTGAGATCGGGTGCGGGCGGACTCAAGGCGGGGTTGGTAGGTGTGGATGGGGTGTTGATAGGAGGGGTATTGACAGAAGCGGGCGAGGAGACACTAGGCGGTTCGCTCTGGCTATTCTCACTGTCGCATTCACTGCCATCACTGTTTTTCTTTCCCCCGGCGCATGCATTGTGCGTCTTCACGTGCTTGCTCAGGTGATCCGACCGCATGAAGCGTTTGTTGCAAACGGGGCAAGCAAATCGTTTCTCACCTGTGTGGGTTCGAAGATGGCGCTGTAGTTCATCGGAGCGCGTGAACCTTTTCCCACAAAAAAGCCAGTTGCAAACAAAAGGGCGCTCACCGGTATGCCAGCGGAGATGTGCTTTCAGGTGAGATGTTTTGCCGTAGACCTTCCCGCAACCAGGTATGTGGCACGAGTGGATGTTGCGCTTCCGCAGGTGGGCTCCCGCTGGCCCCAACCGGTCGGCTTCTTGGCAGTTGGGGCAGTCGCAGGTGGCTCTGCCGGTGTAGCGTCGCTGGGAGCGCGGGGATGGCACCTGCGACAGGGTCGGTTGACCCAGCGCGAACGGGGATCCCATGGTGGGCGTCATGCCCTGGGTAGGAAGCATGGACTTGTAGGTGTCTTGAAGGAGATGTTGGCCTGAGGAAAGGAGGTGGGCGGTGTTCGAGGCGGCTAGCGTATGCGACAGAGTGGAGTAATCCCCGGTAGGGTAGTTGGCTGCCATCTGGGACATGCCAGCCATTCCGGAGAGGCCGGAAGCCGTCGCTCCGGACATATCGAGCCAAGTGCCGGCAGTGGCGGCAGCCGCGCTGTGCATGTCCCACCAACTGGTCGTGTTGAGGGAGTTGACGGCAGACACTTCCGGCTTAATGGACGTGGCTGCGGAGGCCACTGTGTTGAAGGGCCAGGACTCGTAGGGGTGTGTGACCCCGGCCACACGGGTGTACATGGAGCTCATGGCGGGGATGTGGGCGGACGGGTCCACCTTGGTCAGCAGCGAGGCCTGGGTCGTGTCCGCCTGGGTCACGGACGAGGACGCTGTCGGGAAGTAGAGGTCGGAGGCCTGCGGGTAAACCCCGCAATTCGCGCTCGTGGTCACTACCGGCCGCTGGTAACTGACCGCGGAGGAGGACACAGCCGCGATGTGGGACCCGCTCACGACCGCGGATGCCGAGACCGACTTAGGCCCCACTGTGGTTACCCCAGAGGCACCGCCTCCTCCTCCCACCGTCCCCACCACCGAGTTTGCCCCGGGGCTCTTCTTCCAGGGGTGGAAACCCTTGCCGACGGCTGCGTCCGCCAGAGGGGGAGGGCTCTTGCTGGTGAGTTTGTTGCATTGCGCCGCCAGCATGGCGAGCGGGGTCCCGCGGAGGGAAGGATGCTCCTGCGGGCAGAGAAAGACGTCTGTTAGTGCTCCCATGATGGGTATACATGGATACATGGGGGGTATGAGGACTAACCATGAGGAATTGAATATATATATATATATATATATATATATATATCTTTCTATCTCCTGGAATATTCGGAGGGGGGGAAATGGCATCGTATTTAATTAAAATCTATGGTTAATATTTGTGTCACTCTTTAGGATTATTTTGTAAATGCTTGTTCAGGAAGAACAAAAAAGTATTTTGCGGGTTTTAAAGGGAAGGAATATTATTTTTAATCTCCTCTCACGCTCTTTAAATCCATTCTTCTCCTGTCTGTAATCTCCCTTTCTAGTAGGGTGAATCCAAACTCGTTCTAACTCCTCGAATGGCTCTAGAGCTGTTTAACAAGACTACCGCTCTCAAACGATGCCGTGGCACCCATTAATAGGAAAAGAGTGCCAAATTTATTTGGTAAATATATGAGATTGAGGAATATGGAGAAAATGGAAGAGACGAAAAGTGTTGGCAGAAGATGTCAAGTACATTGGCCCTAATAATCGCCAACTACACTTTTTCAAGGGGGAAGGGACTCCCCACTTCCTAGTGAAAGTTCGAAAAAAAACCGCAAACGTTTAAAAATAAGAACACAGTAAAAACTTTGGTGTTTACTAAGACGAGATGATGAATTCGTCCGAGGGGAAAAAAAATGAACCAAAAACTGTTTTCACACATCCAGACCAATGGAAAAAGGGGAACTGTTAGAAGACCCCAGGAATTGGTTTTAAATATAAAAGAAACCTTAGAAACCCCTAAAAACCAAATTTACACGTAAGTCCTGTTGAAGAAGTTACCTATGGATCCACTATGATAAATAGACAGGTATATATATATCCGTATTCCACTCAGGATTCAGTTCAGGCGAATGTGAGGATTAACCCTTTAAGGCGCTGATGTTGCTATGTGGAACCACAATTTCAAGCTACTTTGACTCTTAATATATATTGATTTAAGAGTTATTATATTTTATAAATATACTCCAATTCGCGCATCAAAGAGTTAAATATATGAAGTAGGGTAGGTTTCCCGTGCAGAATATCGAAATGAAGCCCCAGGTTCGATCTCTAGCTCGGGGAACAATTCCCCCATACCCTACCAGCGACGATCCATAGCTATCAATCTTCCTTGGTTCACCGTGGTAGGTTATAGCCTGTAATCCCTCGCCGTGAAGGCGAACTCAAGCAATGCGGTTTATTATAAAGCTCTGGGTTGTTATGATTCGAGGTCGATTTATTGCCCTTCTCCCGCCAAACCTATGAAGATGACGTCAATTTCATCTTCAGTACACTGGTACTCTAAATAAGTGGATAATCTCAAGCCTTTCCTTAATAAAAAAAAATGGTAGATTTTTAGAAGTATATACCGTGAATAGGGTCACTTAAGGTAGTAGTATAATCGTCTTATGGTTACGGTTTCAGAAAAAAAATATCCGCAATTTAAAGCTGGAATTCTCTTCTGTGACCACGGAAATCCATAGCAATGATTAC
The DNA here is from genome assembly GCA_963969495.1 of Ceratothoa steindachneri. NCBI lineage: Eukaryota > Metazoa > Arthropoda > Malacostraca > Isopoda > Cymothoidae > Ceratothoa > Ceratothoa steindachneri. The sequence goes on along the minus strand of OZ018332.1, from coordinate 59,347,302 downwards.
CAATTTGATAGCCTTATAAAAATCACACGAATATTTTACTAGGAACTTATTGTAAACATATTGTAAATCTAATATTTATATCGATCGAGATAACGGCCTGATCACAGCTCACTCATGGTCGACGCAACCTCGGCCACAGATGTGTTTTATAACCTTAAAAAAACAAATTAAAATCTACTCTTGTCCACAGATGATTTAGAGCAGCGTCACGACTAAATCAATACCCGACACAACCAATTCTCGATAAAATCGGATAACGTGACTATAACTCGTCCTCGATTTTATTTTAATTAGGTAGTTATCCCGATAGAAGCATCTTTAAAGCTGTTAAAATATCGTATATATTCGAAACGTTTTAATAAGCTGAGGCGTGAGTATAAATGAGGCTACCATAACATTTTGTGGTATTCGTGAAAATATTAGGCAACGACGGTTTTGAGTACCAGCAATGTTGGTAGAAACCTCAGTTTGCGTGTATGTGTAAGTGGGTGAAGGAATGTTTAAGTGTGTGCGTGCGGTTAATTTAGTTTGCGGAAATGGGCGGGGCGGAGATGGTCAGTTTTTAATTATTCCTGGCTGCCGCAGGTGGCTGAAGGATGGATAAGGAGATGAAGGTAAATCTTCAGCCACTTCCAATTCCAATTATCCACCGCCATCGGTGGCTATTTAAAATCTTTACTTACTCCCTCACTTTTGTCGGTGGTTTTCCATTTCTATTATTTATTCGTAAATTTATTACACTGTTTCTCATTTATCTGTTTATTTATTTACCAGCGGTGGAGGAGGAGGAGGAGGAGGAGGAGGAGGAGGAGGAGGAGGAAGGCTCTCTTCTTATTTATTATCTCTCGAGCTTTGTATAAGTAATTACCTGTAATTGTAAATGGGAAGAAGGTGAGGTGGCGCGCGTTATGTATATTTATGGATATTATGCTAAGGGAAAGTGAGGGTGATGAGTAAAAGGTGGAGGAGGGGGATAGTGGTGGGGAGAGGGGGGAGAGGGGGGAGAGGGGGACCTGCGTTAGGGAAAGGCAGCCTCAGTTTTATCGGAGATCTATCTCTCGGTAGGATGGATGAGTCCTTCCTCCTTTACTCATCCATCTGTATATTAGGGACTCGTTCGTCTCCTTTGGAGGCACTGATCATTCCTTTGGAGGCACTGATCATTCCGAGATCTTTCCTCTTATTCATCATGACGGTTTCATTTAATTATATCCTGACGTTGGTTTCTGGGTTACAGGAGTCGGTAACGAGTTATATTTTGCTCTTGGTAAAAAACATCATTTAAGCTCCTTTATTATTATTATTATAGTTTTTATTATTATTCATTATGATTATTATTATTATTACTAATATTATTTATAATTGCTGTTATTATTATTATTATTCATTATGATTATTAATATTATTATAATCAATATTATTATTACTATTATTATTATTATCAATATTATTATTACAATTATTATTCATTATTTTAAATATTATTATTAATGGCCACTTCAGGAGGTCAATTGACCCTAGCTCCTTTTGACCATGGGCATGCGGTCATCACCCCCGCCCACACAATCAACCGCACCCTCTTCGGATGCGCACACGCAACCGTGCTGGCATGTATGTGCGTGTGTGCGTGTCAGTGGTTGATGGTCACGTGCGAGAGGTAGAAATCGGAGGCTCGAACCCCGCTGGGGGTTAACACCCACCGTCATAATCCCGTCGCTTCCTCACTTACGGACCAGCAGGGGGGCGCCAGCCGCCTAAGGCCCGCACACGAACGTGGGTATATATGTGTACCCAACGCTGTGTACGAACATAAGAAGAAACGAGGGTGGAAGAATGGGAGTGATATGTAGGTAAATGTGTGTGTACAGGTGTCTGTGTGTGTTTAAGTGATATCAGACGTTGTGTTGGGGCAAGAAGGAAGTTTTTGTACCTTTGACGACACCAAGTGCGTGGAGATTGATGTGTATATGTGTGGATGTGCTTCTGTATGTGTGTATATTTATCTGTAAATTTTCACTTGTGTGCGTACCTCTTTACATGTACGTATGTATCGTTGTAAATATTCGTTAATGTACTTATGTTGATCCGTAAATATGCATTTGTGTGCGTATCTCCTTAAAATCGCGCACGTGTGTGTAAGTATGTTGCCTCATCATTGTGTTTATGTGCATGTGTTTTTTACTATCTCAGTATATGTTAGCGTGCGTTTTTTATGTATAAATGCAAGCATGTATGTATATTAATGAATCTGACTGTCTGTATGCGTACATATCTTTGTATATGTGTATATTTGTAGGTATGCTTTTAAATCTTTGCAAATGTGTACGTTTTTTTATTTCTTTGTACTTACGTTTGTATCTCTATATTTGAGCATGTATGTAGGTGTGTTTGTATTTCAGCATATGTGCGAGTGTATGAATGTAACGTGTAAGTAGGGGGAGGTTGACGATCACGCTGAGGGCATTTGTTCTATTTGGTGTTCTTATCTATTAGTCTATATATATATATATATATATATATATATATATATATATATATATATATATATATATATATATATATATATATATATATATATATATATATATATAAGCGAAAAAACTCAATAACGAGTTTGGTATATGATAGTGAAACCACTGTATAGGAGCATAGAATTTAATTACGAAAGTAGTTTCGGTATGAAGTTTACCATATCCTCTTCAGTCGACTGAAGAGGGTATGGTAAACTTCATACCAAAACTAGTTTCGTAATTAAATTATATGCTCCTATACAGTGTGGTTTCACTATCATATATATATATATATATATATATATATATATATATATATATATATATATATATATATATATATATATATATATATATATCGGGAGGCCGATATTTTTTCCATTATATTAAATTTAAATTAGAGACCGATATTCAAATCTTTTCAGAATGCATTAACTCACTTATAAGGCCGAAAGTATAAATCAAACAACTACAAAACGATATAAAGCCACCAAAGCGCTTTGTATACAGCAAGAGAAGTAGCAGAAAACGTCTTACAACACCTAAAAAAGACATTTATTATTCGGGCTTTATACAGAATCGCAGAAAAAAACATCTGATTTTCAGTACTTATAAGACTTCCTTTGCGAGACTAAGAGTTGGAGAGACAGTTCACCCTACTTGTTTAATAGCAACTGTAAAGAATGAAGGTGGTTCTATCAGGGTACGAGGCTGCATGTCTTCATCAGGGGCAAGATATAGGTGTTTATACTAGGAAAGAATGAACTTCATAACTTATATCACCAAGCTTTAGAACCATTTACCCAGAAATTGCATACAACAGCACTAAGGAACGAAGATATATTTTTGCAGGACAATGCACAATTCTATGCATCGAAGCACAGCAAGAATTGGTTGGCAGAAATGGGGCTCACCTCTATAGAGTAGCCACAACAGAGCCTAGATTTTAATCCAAAAGATCACTTGTGATGAGTGCTTGGAAAAGCAATAAGATGTGCCGCAATTACAAATAAAACAGAACTGTATGAAAAATTACAAGGTGAGTGGGGAAAGATAGCGTTAGGCATTTATGGAAATTTTGTGAAATTCATTCCAATAAGAATCAGGTGGCTTGGAACCCCCATTCTAAGCATTCTGGTCAGAAAAGAACCCGCCGCTTAGCCTCAATCTCATTATGGAGGGCTGCATCAAGTGCCTGTAGGAGTTGATGTGGCACTGGATCCAGTAGGTCACCGCTGGAAGGCCGTACGTATGACAGCAGGGCTTTGCACCGTACCACATAAGCAGGGAGACCTAATCTTGGGTGTTGCACAATTTCTTTGACTACATCACTCCGAGTATCTCGCCTCCTAACTCCTCAGATGACAACTCATGGACTCTTATTTTTGTGGACGTGCTTGAGAGAGAGAGAGAGAGAGAGAGAGAGAGAGAGAGAGAGAGAGAGAGAGAGAGAGAGAGAGAGAGAGAGAGAGAGAGAGAGAGAGAGACCGAGTCCACGGGCACCCCAAGGTGGAACCGAAGTCCAGAATCAGCACAATTTTCACCCAATTGACCAGGGAGACCGTCGAGAATTCCTTACCAGGTTTCGAAGCCACCTGAAGGTCGCGGTTGAAGTCTACAACGATTTAATCGAATAAAATGAATAGTCCAGCAATCCGTCAACTCCGTCCCCTCCAACTCTGTTATTTTCTTTTATGTTGAAGTTAGGCGACAAAATTACCCACTCCACCCATTAAGGTGGATAAGGCTGATTCAAGTTGGTGAGTATTCCATGTATTCAATTTCATTTATTCAATTACATTTGTCGAACGGTTATTCACTTCATTTCATTTATCCGATTTATTTCATTTACTCTACCAATATAGTCACTCAGTTATTCAATTAGTTTGTTCAATCAGTTATTCGTCTTCCAATTATTCGAGCAGTTATTCAATTTAAAATGATAATAGTAATAATAAAATAACAATATTAAAATAAAAATGATAATACTAATAATAACAAATAATAGTAATAATAATGATAATAATAATACATTTTCTCTCTTACTATATAATATTTTTTTTAGTCCCTAAAGAATTAAGAAATAATTTTACTTTCAATCATTTCGACACGAGGCTACATTTCCTAATCTATTACGAGAAACTTTCAATTTTTTTAATTTAAATATTTTTATGATGCAAAACTGAACCTAATTTTTTTCTATTTCTAAAACTATTTGAAAGGTTTGTTGCTTCCAAGAATATCGGCACCTGTCAAGTCAACTCATTTCTAAAACTAATTTAAAGGCGGGTGATCGGGAATGGTCATAAAAAATTGGAAATCACTACTACCTGAGATTCTCAATCGATATAAACTGAATTGAATTTTAAAACGAGTTCGGATTCGATATTAAATTGTCTGTCTATCCATCAATCCATCCATCCATCTATCGATCCGCCCATCCATCTCTCTATTTCTAATGCGAGGTTTTTGCTTTTGTATATGTACGCTAATGTGATTACGTCATCCAACGTATTGAAAATAGTACATACCACACATCCACATTTTCATATAGTGATTCAGGCTCAGTACGCCAGTACATACAGCCAAACACACTAACACACGACACCAGCCAAAATTGGCAGAGCGTTCAGTATTAGTATGTACACTAATGTGAATACGTAGAGAAAAAAGTGTACATTAGAAACACACATGTCCATATAGGATTCAGATTTACAAGCACACTTACACACAACATACCACGCAAAATTAGCTGGGCTTTCAGTATTAGTATGTACACATAAAAACACTTCATAAATTGTTAAAGAACTTTAATAAGCTCATATGGAAAATAATAATAAGAACATAAGAACATAAGAAAAGAAGGAGACTGCAAAAGACCATTCATGGCCTACACTTGGCAGCTCCTGTTCCAGTCAACGCACAAAAGATTTCTTACCAGAGAAAAGTCATCAACATTGTCATCCTTTACAGGAGTTCGTCAGATCTAATCTACAATATACAATATACAATATAATAAAATTGTGATTTGTGGAGAGAGAGAGAGAAAGAGTGAGTAACAAGGAGTAACAAAGAAAATAAGTACCCTAGAAGACCTTACAGTCCATTCAATGAGGGTACCTTTGGACTAGCTGTCGAGCGGGCACATCCCCGCTCGATTGCCTTACGTCCTCCCTAAAAGGCCACTTTTCAAGACTTTGTCTAGTCTTGTGCGTTCCAACTACTGCAGATACTATAACGCTTCAGCTTAAGTTTGAAGCCGTGATTTCTCGTTCTGCTCTCATTAAGGCTGAAAATATCCTTGTAGTCAACATTGTCGAACACTCAAAGTATTTTGAAAACTTCAATGAGCTGACCACGCAGTCTACGGGTTTCCAACGAGAATATATCTAATTCCCTTAATCTATCTTCATAACTTTTATGTCTGATAGAGGGAATCAGTTTGGTTGCCCTGGCTTGCACGCGTTCCAATCTCGTGATGTCCTTTCGAAATGAAGGACTCCAAAATTGTACGGCATACTCCAGGTGCGGTCGGACAAGTGAATTGTACAAACAGAGTACTATTTACTTGTTCCGATATCCAAACTGCCGCTTCATATAACCTAGCATCCTTTGGGCTTTCTTCTCCGCTCAAAAACAGTGCCTCTTGAACTTGAGATCACTAGTTATAGTTACACCCAAGTCCTTCTCAGTGTCACTCAATTCAAGAGCAGTGTCCTTAAGGATATAATGAGATTGGGGGTTTCGGTGGCCGATATGCATCACTTTGCATTTGTTCACATTAAAAAGCATTTGCCACGTGTTCGACCACTCCCCAATCTTCCGAAGATCTTCCTGCAGGCGGGCAGTATTTCCATCCTTTGCAACGTTCATACCAAGCTTGGTATCGTCGGCAAATTTAGAAATCTTGGCAAACATGTCACCGTCCATGTCGTTGACGTAGATGATGAACAGTAGTGGTCCCAGGACAGAACCTTGAGGCAGGTTTGACTCTAAATGCGACGTCATTTTTTTCACCATGATGCTTTCCATGATTTTACCGACTATCGAAGTCAGACTGATAGGTCGGTAGTTCGACGGTTTGATAGGGTCTCCTTTTTTGAAGATAGGAGTCACCTCCGCTTCACGCCAGTCTCTCGGAACGCATTCGGTCCGAATTGACATGTTGAAGATTGCGCTCAGGTGTCGTGACACTTGATCGCGCACTTCTTTTAACATAGAGTAGCGTTCAATGGATATCCCGCCACACCAAGAGACTCGACCCAAGGCTTTTTATTGGCCTGGCAACCAACCTAGGAACAAAGGGCCGTCACATCGGACCGATGCTACCAAAGGCACCCGTCAACGGTCACTGGGAATGGTCAATAATTACGCGCCAGCGAAGGGGTTAACGAGGCACTACCCTCATCCCATTCATCGTGCCCCAACGCCTAGGACACATCTAGTCCTAGTCTCTCGCAACCAGTGAGCGTCGATTGGCGTTGTTTATAGAGGTTCCAAAGCCTCTCTTCTTACGCATGAGGTAGCTGCCAGGTTCTTATATGTAGATAAAGGTAAAAAAAGGGTAAGAGTGACATGATAGGAGTAGGATTGGGGAGGGGGTTCTTTTTGTATAATAAGTGGAAGAGATAGGATAAAAGTGAAAAAGGAAGGAGGGACGCCCTTATTCTGGAACCTTGTTTCCGACCAAATCGACACGGGAAGCCCTACCAGGGGTACCCAGAAGAGAGGTAACCCCGCCGAAATATCTCGAAAAGTCAAAGGTACACACAAGTTCTCTTCCCGCGACAATGGGGCGTTACCTCTCCATCTACTTTCTTCCAGATAATATGCGAGAGAGAGAGAGAGAGAGAGAGAGAGATAGAGAGAGAGAGATAGAGAGAGAGAGAGCATTATAGCGAGCGGTGTACATGTATACGTCTATTGTGAGTGCGTGTTTGCAACACATAAAGGATCTCAGTGAGAAGAAAACCCCGATTTTCCTGACCACTGGACCAAGCCAGTTTATCTTCGAATCAAATAAATTAAATTAATCAAATATTTTAATATTTCGAGGCGACCAAACCTCTTTTTAGTTTAAAAATAGTTACAAAAAACATAAAGGAATAATTTAATAAATGATAATTGCCCCCATTACTCTCTCACCCCTCTGTGTGTTTGGTTTTTGTGCAATAGGTTACGGTTTAAAGTGGAGACGCATAAAACTCTTGCTAGTGGTGGTAGTACGTAGTGGAAGTGAAGGGATTGCTGTTGGCTTGGTTTCTGGTCTTGGTTATTTTGGGGTTGGGTTACGCGACAGCTGTCGCTAGTTGTAATAGATATATTTTGGTTATTGTCATTCGGTTGTAAAAGGTGGAATTTGGTTTTAATTGTTGTTTGGCTGTGGATGTTGTCGTTTGGTTGTTGTAGAATGGTTGTTGTTATTTTATTGGTGTAGAATGATTGTTCTTTTGTTTGATTTGTGTAGAATGGTTGTTGATGACTGTGGAAGTTGTTCTTTCGTTGTTTTTGTTTGGTTGGTGTAGAATAGTTGTTGCTTTGCTGTAGAAGTTGCTTTGGGGTTGTTTTGTTTGGTTGTTGTAGAATGGTTATTATTTTTTTTGCTCGAGGTAGAATGGCTATTGTTTGAATGTTTAGTTGGCTCTTGGTTGTGTAGACTGGTTGTTGTTTGGATATTTTTTGTTGTAGTTTGGAGGGGAGTTTTATATTCGGAGTACGAGCTCGGTTATCTCTCCACCATCACCCATGCAGGCACACCTTTGCGTGGGAAGAGGCACGCAACTTGAACAATTAAACAAGGCATCCCCCCCCCCCCTTCGTTACCTTAGTACTCACCAAATGGAGTAAAGACAGGTGGAGGAAAGTCACGGGTATATCTTTCATATATTTGCGCATATACACTCACTATAGTTACTCTTCACATACACCACACACTTCACTCACTATACTCGCCACACACACTACACCCTTCACTCACTAGACTCGCCACACACACCACAACACACATATAAACCTACTCAACGAATCTTCCCTCACATTACAACTTCCATTGCCTAAATTTATGCTCGGGGGGATTGCGGCTAAGCTCAATTTAATGTGCACATGTGTGTATATATAGGCATGTGCATTGAAATGCATTGCTGTACACTTGGGTGTAACCATTCGCATTTATGCACCTAAATGTTAAGATATAATTGCGCCTATGTCTGTAGTTGTGTATTTTATCCCTAATAAAGCCAAGGACGAGTTATGGTCGTGTTATCCTATTTTATGATTGTATAGGTTTGTGGTTTAGTCATAGTGACAGCATGATTTAAATCACGCTGTTATGTCGGTCGATATAAATATTAGGTCTACAATATGTTGACTATGAGCGCCTAGTACAACATTCATGTGTGTTTCGTTTTAATTTAATGACTGGGGCTATCAAATTGGCAACACTTAGTCGGGCCATCCGTGGCCACGGAAGAGAATTCCAGCTTTAAATTGTGGATATTTCTCGGTAACGGCAACTATAATACGACTATACCACAGCTATAATAGACCATATTCTCGTTTAATACTCGTAAAACCCTCGAGGTTTATTATTCATGCGAATATGTATGGATGTATATGTGTGTAGGTCATGTATTTTACGCTCGCATCAATCTATCATAGGAGGGTGAAAAAGACGAGAATTGAAGTAAGTGGAGATGTATGAGCGAATCAACCTATGCTAATTGCATTATCTTGAGTGAAACATGAAAAATAGAAAGAGGGCAAAAGAGGACTGAATAACTATGAAAAAGTATAAATGATGTCGAGTGAAAGTGTATACGGAAAATTGTGGTGGGAGGAAGCCGTGAATGCGTTAAGATAATGGTGGTATGTATGTGTGTATTGGATGTAGGGGGGCGGGCTCTCCATGCACGTACGCCCTTGTAAACAACGACGAGACAAGGGTGCAATTTCGCCAGCTTCGGGAACGACCCGAGAGATTTATGACGCCGGTGAAGCGAAATTCTGAATAAATGACTGAAAGAAATGTATTATTAAAGTATTATACATTGAAAGTATAACATGTTTATTGTTTCCATTACACACACTACACACACACACACACTATATATATATATATATATATATATATATATATATATATATATATATATATATATATATATATATATATATATATGAATGCAATATCCCGCAGGAAAAATGAAAAGGTGCTTCCAAGTACTTTCAAACTTTATTCAGTAGTTATCCTTGAGAATGAACTGAATAAAGTTCGAAAGTACTTGGAAGCACCTTTTCATTTTTCCTGCGGGACATTGTATTCATTGTGAGTTATTCATTTCATATATATATATATATATATATATATATATATATATATATATATATATATATATATATATATATATATATATAAGCAGTTTCAGTCTTTTCATAACACCGAATAAGGATCAAACATAAATTAAGAGAGAGAGAGAGAGAGATAGAGACAGACAAACAGAGAGAAAGAGCGGGGGGGGGGGAAATAATATAAGCTCTTTTGCCTATTAAATAAAGTGAAAAATAGGTGAGGTTCGAACTTATATCATATACCATCGAGCGCTCTTCGCTTATCAGGCCACGAAGTTAAGAGCGCTCGATACCAATGGTTCGAGCCCCAACCATTTTTTCTTTAAACGCTAGTTTGGGGGGGATTGGGGATCAGCCTTTGTCGCGAGGTTTGACACTTGGGGGGGGGGGGAGGCGGGAGGCTCCGACAATTGCCGTGGCACTCGATGTCGAATCAATCAATACCTCGCCTGGCACCAAGCACACCATTCCAAGACGTTTCTTTGGAGCCGCTCCATTAGAGAAAAACACACACGCATAAACACACTACATTATGGAACCGCATAAACTCACCACTCGCATCCTACATTAAGGAAAATCACACACATATGCTCACACACACTATATTAATGAAGCACACACTAAGTCCAATAAGCTATCGAGCACAAACACACACTTGTTCTACAGTAAGAAGCAATTACAAGCACGCTACATTATGGTAGCTCACACACACGCTCCGGACGCATACATACAAACTGACACAATGTTGCGCTAGCACAACCATGCGTACACACATAACAGGAAATACACACAAAGATGTACAGTATTATGAAGAACATACACGCACAGTCACAGACCCATAAAAAAGTAGCCAAAAATAATTATGAACCTTCACTTACATACAGTAAAGAGAAGTGTGCGCGCACAACCACACATGTCTTATTGGGAAAGTAGCACACATACGATTCATTATGGAAATACACACACGAGAGCCGAACATCCATTGTATACATGTATTAAACGATGGGGCTTGAAAATCTACACATACGTAATGAAAATATACTTTTCATGACGCCATTATAGTCATATATATGTGCACATAAGGCAAAAAAACTGTGTATGGGCCTTTATTGAGCGATTACTCGCGCAATTCAAGATTTACTCATTTGAATTTGTATACAATATTTAATGTTGAGTGATTTATTAAGGATTACATTTGGAGCATATAAAATATTATTATTATTTTATAATGATAATATTCATAATCCTATGAATAATAATATTATTATTTATGGTAATAATAATAATAATAACTTTCCATATTCTGCGCAGGGACATTCATATAAATAACTCATGGGGTTACAGAAACAAACGTGCGTGTAAGAGAATTGCGCTCCTGAGGACGTAACATGGGCGCAGACGGGCAGCGAGATGTGGCGGGCGACGAGGCGTCGTCGAAAGCAGAGACAAAGCGCAGGTCATCAATTGCCTCACCTGCGCCCCCCCCCCCTCCTCCTCTAGGCATCGATCAGGGCTCGAACTCCCCCATCTGACATCCCTCTCCCACGGCTTTGTATGGGTCCCTGGGACCTTAAACCACCTTAAGGAGGAAGGAAGCTGCTGATAGAGAGGGTATCATAAGGGTGATTAAATGAATCTTGGAGATTTTTCCAATTATTTTATCTACCAACCTGACTGCATACCAGTGGCGGATCCAGGCTCATTTTTTGGGGTGGGGGAGGGCTAACCTTAATTCCTACCTCTGAGTAGTCTGAGAAGAGGGCATTGATAATAAGGGTTATCATAGACAGTATTGATAATAAATTACAGCATCTCATAAAGAAGTAGGCACCAACTCTCTCAGATCCGAATTTTTTTTCCCCACATCAGAAAATTATGAATTGTAGATTTTGGACGTCAGCTAAGCCATTATATTGAATTTAATAATTATTTTTTTAGATTTACCTGTATTTATACAGGTATCATATAAGGTAAATTTGATCGCAATGGTTTAAAAAAAAAACCTTGTTTATATATTCTATATTATTACATAACTCTCTGAATAGCCCAATAATGTATGGCTTAAAAAAAAGAAATATAAACAAAAACGGGTCTGATTTTTTTTTTTTTTTTGGTGGGGGGGGGGGGTTCAGCCTCTTCAACCCTCCTCTTGATGGGCGCCTGTTACATACCTACCTAATTGACTACCTCTCTACTTTCCTAATCACCTAGCAACCTAGATAACTACCTACTTATCATTCACTATCAGCGAAAGCATGAAGCTATCTTTGGAAGAGCTCATATTGGGGATCAGATTGAAGCCGTCCTAACGGCTATGCGAGATCGACCTAAGAGGTCACATTAACTAATCGCTCTTGAGGGTTTTATTTACTCATTTGGGACTTCCAGCATGAACCCGAATTCTTTCAATATGTCAACATGTTCAGGAAAGTTGCTTTTTCTCTCAGGGTCTCTTATTATG